>VWZS01008401.1:0-130257 GCA_013397075.1 Rhabdornis inornatus | reverse complement strand
AGTCTCTATTCCACCCGCAGTAGACCTGTTACAATTATTACATCCTGTAAGTGGGCTATCCACCATCATTTTGTCCACTACAACCTTCCCAGCAAGTGAGTCCAGCCTGAACACAGACCCAGTGAACTGGTGGATGTATCAGTGGGCAAGTTGGCTACAAATTTGGAAATTTGACCAACAGAGCTCACCTTTGACAACAAAACAACATACCATGAACCTCTCAGCTCTCTGCTGATGTGACCTTGCTAGGAGAGGGCACGAGTATCATACGAACCACTATACTTGGTGCTGCTCGTTGGATCTACAGCTGGGGGAGGACCTGAGCCAAAGTCTTCGGAATGTAGGACCAAGAGTTTGGGAGGCAAAAAAAGCAGAAGAAATATGCACTGTCTTCACACAAGAAGACTTCACTCCTCAGATCATTCTACCCTTGATTTAAAATGCAAAAGTGAAGGCGCTAGAAGATTGTTTGTGCCATTATAATCAATCTCCTATTTCCCGTATTACCTTTTTGCAAAACTCTTAAGTTTCAAGCTTCTGCTTGCTTTGACACTGAAGTCTGAACAAATATTTCCATGATTAAGTGAAAAAGAGGTCTGCAGTTTATTTGGAACAATAACAACAAAAACCACCAAATGAAACAAAACAAGAAAACCTGAAGCTACTCACTCTATTACTGACAGTCTCTTCCTTCTTTTTTGGGCTTCCTCCCATTGTTTCTCTTGTATAGCCGCTTTACACAACTTAAACCTTATCCCCCCACCCCAAAACACTGCCACTACAGATTTAACTTTTTACAATGGTAATACACCAGGCAAGGAGTAGTATAAAGGGAGAATTTTTTTTTTGTAATGAAAATAAATTCATGAACTCATATTGCATTTTCTCATGCAAAAAGTGACTGGACAAGAGGAAATGGCCTCAAGTTGTGTCAGGGGAGGTTTAGAATAGACATCAGGAAAAATTTATTCGTGGAAAAGGTTGTCAAACATTGGAACAGGCTTCCTGAGGACATGATTTAGTGGTGGACATGGTGGTGGTCAGTTAACATTTGGACTCGAGGATCTTAGAGGTCCTTTCCAACGTAAAGGGCTCTGTGATTCTGAAGTCACTATTTCTGAGTGCATGGAAGCTGCCAGACCCAAAGTTAACTCAGATCCAGGAGGAAAGAGCATGCTTTTGAAAAGATACAGTTTGCTTTGCACTCAGCTGGACAGCTCCATACCCTGCAGCACACACCCTGACCCTGCTGCACTTGGTCCCCTGCACGCTCAGAGCGTGCCGAGCCCCAGTGCTGTCAACACCCTGAGCACTACACGGGCAGCAGCAGCACAGGCTGCAACTTCTGTTTCTCTTGTTCTCCCTTGCCCTGTTTATCTTTGCATCCGTGTATCTAGTCAGGTTACCCTCACCTCTGCCAGCCAAGGACTGTGTCTCCCAGAGCTCTCTCTAGGCCATCCTCCCCTTGTGGCCCTCCTGTTCGGCCGCACTGCCCTTGCCTGCAGCAGGAAAGCACACGGAGCGCTCACTGGCACCTCTCCCACCACGGCATGCAAGAGGTCCTGAAATGGGAAATTACAAAGGAAACACATTATTTGCTTGAGAGGAAGGCATAGCAGATACAGGAACTTTTTGGTGGGACTCCTCTTTCAGAGAGAAGACAAACCTCTTAAAGGCAACAGCACAGCTGCAGAATTTGTAATGACCAGGGAATTTCAGTGAAACTCCCTGCAGTTGGGAAATACTCCCCAGTCACAAGCAATGCAGCCCTCCATACAAGAGCTTATCACTGCTGTGCAAAACACTGTGCTACAAGAAGCAAAGGTGGTTTGTGCAAACCAAAGCTCATGAACTGACAGCTAAGCTCCAGCCTGCCCATTCTGCGTAAAGCCCATACAAAATGCATTGGTCAGCCATTTTGAGCAAAGATTTGTGCCTAGGATGAAATGACTGAAGCTGTTGAGGTCCGCAGGGCAATAAGCAACAACAGGGAGCCTGTGCCTGGCTGCCTTCCCCCACCACTGCTCCCACAGGAAGCCACAGGCATGCCTGGAGAGGTCTGGGCTGTGGTAACTGTGGTGTGATGAGCTATGTGACTTCTCATAGATGCCTGGTGGTTTTTCATCCCCTGCTTAGACAAATGTGTGACATCTGGATAAAAGCCAGCTGGTGTGGGTCCAACTCGGATAAACTGGAACTGTTGGCTAGCACAGGGATGACTGGGATAAGTAACAGATGCAACATCTGTTCCCTATTGCACATCTTCCCAAATCACCATTGATCGTCAAACATTAGGCTTCCCTTTGTTCCAAGATTATCCCGGCAGACAGATGTGTCAGCAAACCCCAAAGACAGAAGGGTTTGTCTGTATGGGGCATGCCCATATTCTTAAGGAAAAAGGCTGACAACCCAGGTGTCCTCCAACACAGCAGAAAGGAAGTCAATCTTGTAAGAAATAGGTCAATCAGGCTGATAAAACTAATACCAAAAAGGAGAATGGCTGGAGAGGATGGCCAGAGAGGAGAAATTAATATTCATCTAGCATTTTAAAAAAATAAATAAATAAAAAATCAAGGTTTGGGAAACTAATTCATTTGAAATTACTAAAGATGGGAAGTAGGAAGAGAAAATAATTGTGTCTGCATTAGAACTAGAAACCTGTCTGCTAGACAGGAGATGTCAGAACAATTAATGTATAGGGAAAATTTAAGCTGAAAATAATAAAAGTACTGGGGTGAGAAGAAAAGCATAATTAGATAATTAAAATGCATAATTAAGACTTGTTGAAAAAGGAGTATGACTGAGAACAGGTTAGGGGATGTTACATCATGCAGAAATGCTGTTCCTAGTTTACAAGTCACTAATATTTCACTGATATGAGAGAAAGCAGAAGTAGATGATGACGCACAGAAACCACAAACTATCAGCTATAGAGATCTACTATAAAAGTTTTAAAACTTCAAGAAAAGATCTGTTTGGCAAAATAAAAACCCTAAAAATCTCCGTGCAGTATTTTTTGGAAGAATCACAACTGTCAAAAACCAATGGATTACATAACTTATCATGATGATAAAAGTGTATTTCTAATTCGACAATAATTTAGAATGATGTTCAACGATAGCAAGGTAGGCAGTCCACTATCAGCAGGTCCGGATGACTTTGATTCAACAGCTAAGCCAAAAAGCTCTTGGATCATTAATACTGATTTTCAGTAACATTTTTGCAATAATGTTCATTTTCCATTACTAAACATTTTTTAAAATTAAGATCAATAATTATCTACAGGCTGCTTAAATTTAAATAGGATTAATTTCTTAATTTATGGAAATCAAAGACTTGTATTATACAAGTCATACTACAGAATCACTGCAGACATTTTTCAAGTATTTGACTGGCATACTGAAGAGAACCAGAGCAAGCAGTGATAAATAGGAAGATTAAGGGGCATCAGGCAGTTTGTCCCAGAGATACACACTGTGTATTTTAAAGTAATTAAAAGGTACACTGAGGTAACCATTACTGCTGAACTGCACTGCTGTCAAAGCCACCAACACACAATGGTGCTGTACAGGAATTTTCCAAGGCTCCAGAACAGATGCTGAAGAGCTGAGAAAGTCACCTGAAGGTGAAGTAGGAGGGCCTGATGATGCACTGGCCAACATGCCCAGCTGCACCATGGAGTGCCAGAAAGTGGCAGGGAGACACATCCAGCCTCTGCTGAGGGATGGACAGGCAGCAAGGGGACGTGGCAAGGGGAGGAGATGCCCCCGGCCGTGCTGCTCTCGGTGCAGTGTTTTGGCTGGATTGCCTCTGGCAGTGCTGATCAGCTGTGAGTCATTTGAGAGCACCATGAAGCACCACCATGACTTGGAGACACCGGGACTGCAGCTGCCCTTGGCAAGGCTGGAGACAGTGTCCCTGGCATAGCCCTGGTCCCAAGCTCAGCCCCTCAGGCTGGACAGAGAGGAGACAGTCTCCCACATGGCACCAGACAAGCCACATGTAAATCACGAGATTTGGCCAAAACAGTGTTGAAGAGTTATCATGAGTTTACCAGATGCCTCCCTGAAAGGAATAGGCACCTCAGTTTGGAAAAGCATGGACTGCATGGTCAGCCAGAAACACCCAAGTTAGAATGGATATTAGGAAAAATCTCTTCAGGAAAAGAGTTGTAAAGCATTGGCACAGGCTGCTCAGAGAAGCAGTTGAGTCACCATCCTCAGATGTATTTAAAAGATGTGGAAATGTGATACTTTGGGTCATGGTTTAGTGGTGGACTAGGCAGTGCTGTTTTAATGGTGGGACTCAGTAAGTATATACTAAAGGCCTTTTCCAACCAAAAGGATTCTGTGATGCTATGATTCTCTAAGAATGCTAAGTAGGTGCAAAGAGTACCATATATGGAGCACTACAAAGTCCTTTCCCACCCTTCCCCCTCCTACCATCTCTTGAAACCTCTATAAAATTCCAAAATAATTGTGTGAGAAAACTCATCCTAAAGCAGTTCACATTTAAGGACAGGACACTTAAAAACCAGAAAGTCATTCCTGCACTGTCCTGGAAGGCAGACAAGTGATTAAGAAACCAGCACTGATTTCACTCTCTATGCCACGCTTATCTCTGTATAAGCAAACGCAGGGCTGTGCCAGCCTGCTGAGTGTGCGCATAATACTCACGCAATGCATAAATGAATTTCCAGTGTCTTTCCCTAAAAATCAGCAAGTAAGGGAGGGAGAGCCACAATCACAGACAAAAACCAAGAACAAAGCAGAGACAGAGGCTGGAAGAAGGACATTGCACCTCTGAAAACATGTGGGAATGGGTCCATAAGAAGCCACTGCTGGGAACTGGCAGTCTTCCTGGGGAGGAGGGACAAACCATGGCTGTAGTCATTGGCAAATGCTTTCTTTGTACATCGAGAAACACAGAGTTATCCACTTCCCTTAGCCTGCCCTCAGCATAGAGGGCGGAGGATGTCTCCTCCGCCAGCCTTCAGAAGCATGCAGGGCAAGGCGGCAGCTCCATCTTTTCCTGTGCTTGGAAATTGCTAACAGTTTATGTGAACAGGGTAGCACAACCCACTCTGTGTGCAGGAGTATGTTTATTGTCTGCTACAAAACTGAACAACTGCTGGTACCGCTGTTTTTGGAGAGGCCACTGCCCAACAATTCTGTCTTTTTCTCCCCCCTCAATCTCTCAGCCATTTCAACTTCTAGCAAAATTGTCTGAAGTTGCCCAACTCCAGG
This sequence comes from Rhabdornis inornatus, assembly GCA_013397075.1. Taxonomy (NCBI): domain Eukaryota; kingdom Metazoa; phylum Chordata; class Aves; order Passeriformes; family Rhabdornithidae; genus Rhabdornis; species Rhabdornis inornatus. The sequence goes on along the minus strand of VWZS01008401.1, from coordinate 125,011 downwards.
CACATACAACACAAATACATGGAAAAGGCAAGGACAAAAAAATTCTGTGCATTAAAGCCTGATGCACAACTATTTCTGCTCCAGGAAATTAATTTCTGCAGATGGTAGGAGTTTTCTAGTGCTCTTAGTAACAGCATGAAGTATTTACTACACTTTACTTACCTTAACTGCAAAAAATAAACAATCCATGTCAACTTCCAAGGATGCACTACCTTCTTGTCATAATGTAAAGTCAATAATAAAGACTAGAAGTTTGAAACATGGGTTTTGCATCCTGGGACATGAAGTGGCAGATGAAAAGCACAAACGGGTAAGAACATGAATAATATTGCCCACCAAGGTGACTCACCAGTATTCCCCAAACACAGCTGGCATGCAGTCACTTGGCATATACTCAATGGATATGCACTGATATAGCATTTTGTTTCCTAAATTAAAGATTTTCCTGTGTTCTCAGTTGCAGAATACTCGACCTGATAACCACATGTAGGCACAAAAGATTACGTGAGACAACAGGAAAACAGAATAGGCAACAAAATATATCTGAAATGTACCAAATAGTAGCATTGTTTGCCTAGGGAGATCTGAACTGTTTTCTGTGCAAAGGCTGTTAAACAGATAATTATTTATTGGGAAGTTAATACAGCATGGTTAGAAACATTCCACGCAAGCTGACTAGGTACACAACAGCCTCTACTTACCAGAAGGGAAACTGCACCCACGTAATCAAATACTGGAATAAAACCTAGTAGTTTCAGCAGGAAGAGTGAAGGAGTTAAGCAAGGCAAAACATCCCTGCCTTACACACAGAAGCTCTGAGGAGCCCCTTGCAAGCCAGACAAGCTCCAGTGAAGCCAGAGAAGGAAGCACCCCCTTCAGCACCTCTGCATTGAAAACCCCCTCAGCAACACAGTGAAATTACACTCACTGGCCACTGCACAGACCTGTATAAACAAAGGGTCCCTCTTCTTTCACAGACTCTATGATCAGAAGGGACACAATAGAAACTGATATTCATTTTGAGAGTTTTAACATTCAAAATTACTACACAACTGAATGAATATGGACAGATCTGCAGCACATCACAGCAATTAGTCTGGTTTTCATTCTTGGGAATGGGATATGGTCGATTCCCATCTTCCAGAGGGCTGTAGAGACCAAGACACCTCTCTGATCCCCCACAACTGCAGCATCCCAGCTCAGCTGCCAGTCATGCATCAGAAAAGGGATTGAATACACCACCTCAGAAGGCTGAGTCTATACCTTCTGGAAATACAAGACTTCAGTGGGAACTACCAGTTCTTGGTTTGCAACTACCTCCAGGAAACTGGAGGAAGCAATATATCTGCTCTCATATGTGATTATTATAGAACATGTTTGTAAAGCTGCTAACATACACCAGCTGTTTGGTGAAGTGCAGTATCCTAATACACTCTGAGGCAATTGTCTGGTTTATGTGGAGATATTGTATATATTCTCAAACATAAATTGCATCCATTTTACTGGAAATTTTCAAGTGATTTTTCATACAAACTCTAGATTAGAACTAAACTGAATGACAGTTTTAAACACAAAAAGTAAACAAAAGAAGTTTTAAAAGGAGGGAAGAGTTTGAATTTAAAGAAATGAATAATGCTGAAAAAAAATACAGTAATAAATTATTTTTGGGTCAACCTGAAGTATTATTTTTGATCCAAAACGCAATGCTGCCTTCAATTTTAAACTTATTTAATCCTTAAAAACATGTTTCATTTAAGGAAAAAAATAGAGTAAAAAGCTCCAAAATATTTTGAAAGGAAAGAGGACAGATCTAATTTTGAAAATGCTGAAATAAGACGCTGCAGCATCTGGGGAAATCATCTTTCTTTTTCAGTCAAAATTACTGGCAGTAATCATCCTTGAAAATGCACGTATTTCTGATCTCTATAAAATTCTTGCTTCTCAACAAATTCAGGACTTGTCAAAAGAGACTTTTCCAAGATTTATTCATAAAGACGGAGGTAATTATCACTTTCTCAGCCTATGTAAGAGCAAATGTATTGCTAATCAAGCCAGTGGGAATTAGAGGAGATACAAAGCAATTTGCACAACTCTCACACTTATTCTAGTGAATTGTAAATTATATTAGAGCATCATTTTCCGTAGTAGTAATATAATCCCTCCCCAAAACTAAATGGAACAAGAAATCACACACAACATGAGAACTGTCACAGAGAAAATGCAACAAAACACCCTTCTTCACCAACAGACAAAAGGGCTATATCCTGCCATCCCATTACAAATCTGACAGCACAATATCCTAACTGATACTAACATAGATGACCTGGCACGGTGAGTGGTGGTTTAGTTTTGCCATTTTTTGTCTCTTTTCAAGCAATCTGACCTCATCCATTTAAATGGCATTGTTGGCTAAGTTGGTATTTTCCAATGTCTGTGGATATACCCAGATGACTAATTTAAAATGACTGTTACTAATACGTGCACCAGAGGCATTGTTTTCTGTAAATGTCAAATATCAGTGATACCCAATAAAACAAGCTACAAGCACTTAATGCTGTGTAAAATAGGTTGATTAATACTCTCAGAGAGTATTTTATACCCAATAAGGAATTTGTCAAGTCTGAAAGGTGCAAAAGTACTACTTAGAAAACATAATTTCACTTATGTCAATTCATGATTGCTACAACTGAAAGCTGATATTTCAACTAAGATAAAATACATTCTGTTTGATAAGTACATTTATAAAGTACATATATAGCCTTTTCTTTCCACTAGGTTTTATTTTGGCATTCTTATTAGGCATTAGTCCTGTTCAGAAATGTACACATGGTAGGTAGTTCTGTGTTAATAATGGAAAGCCAGGTAACACATAGTGAATTCTGAGACTCCCATGTTGACCGTGCTGACCCAGGTGCACTGGGAAAAACCATCCCACTGCTGTTCAAATAATACTGAGATTGCTCTAATGGTCTTTGCCTTTGTTCCATCTATTTGTGGATACTAAGAGGTCAAGGAAACAATTTTACACCCGGGAATGCATGCATTGTACTGGGGGTACATGACTTAGTACTACCTTTATTTTCTGATACAGGACATTTGGGTTTGTCGTCTCTTGATATTATTGTACATCAATAAAATACATCACAGTCAAAATTGTAACTGTCTAAACATAACTAGTCTGTCCAACACTTAATTGAGGTACAAAAAGCTTCAAGAAAACTAAGTTCCCTTTTCCACTGAAATATCTCACAATCTACCAGAACCATAAAACTACACAGATAATATTTCCAAATAAACTAGTTGAGGAGCTTAATAATTCAGCACTGTACTTAAACATACCAAACCAAAGAGAAAGCCTATAAAGTTCCGTTGTGTGCACTTAAATGCCATCCTGAGTTGGAGTGGGTTGTCTCAATCCAGTATCTAAATATTAACTGTAATATATTACAGTGAAAATCTTGCAAAAAACTTCCTACAGAAATATTGCTACGCTTCATTATGCAAATAGATACAGCCAGGAGTGCCTTGCAGGGACTCTTAAATTGGCAAGGATACAATTTCCATTATGCCCTATCCCAGACAGCTGAATGTTGGGAGATGAATTTCCACACAACATTTAAGATGAAGAAAAACAACAAAAAACTTCAAACTTTTGAAAGATGCAGTTTCCATCTGCCACATTCTACAAAGACAAATGCCAATGAAAACCACATTTGTTTTTATTGTACTACAGAATATGAAATATCAGCAATGAGCTTCAAGACAACTTGAAGTATAGATTTAGTGTTGATGCTGTATACCTACAAAGAGAATTCATAATGGCTTTTAGGTCTCCAGCTTCCCAAAATGTAACCCTAAAAATCCTTACTCTGTGCCATCAGCCTCTGAAGGCATGCACCTGTCCACAGAGAGAGCAAACCACAATGTCCATGTAAAGTGAGGTCCCATAACACCTGAAAAAGCAGTTTCTGTGTCTTGTTTTTTACAGGATGAAGCAGCTGGAAGCATTTGACTGCAACTCAGAAATTTTAGGCATCCCTCTGCCTAAATAAGTCTATCATATCCTTGAGTTTATTCTTAGGTAGTTTCTTTGTGGGTTTTGTTTTTTTTTTTTTTTTTTTTTTTTTTGTTTTGTTTGTTTGTTTTTTGCCTGGAAATTTAATTAAATCAGACCTTAAAGGATTTTAAGTAGACTATTTGTCATTGACTGGATAAACGGCCTAATAAAGGAAACGTAACCCACTGTCCAGGTGACCTTTCAGAAGGATACAAATTTGTTTTTACCTGCAATCTCTTTCATGTGGAACAGTGAAATATTCCTAGAAGGAGAAGTCAAAAAGACCCTTCCCCAGGGAGGCCTGTAAGTTCCTGTAAGATGCAAGGGTACAATTTCTCTTCTGCTTTCTCTCATCTTCGTCCAAAACTTTGTCAGCACAAATTCCATTACAGTGTACCATGACAAGAAAAAGAAGACATATTATTGCAACCATTGCAGTGGTGTGACTCAGGGATTTCTTTGTCATGTGCAGGTGGAAGGTATAGGTTTGAATTCTTCAGGATTAAGGAGTGGAACCTAAGTCCCCACATACTGACAAAACGGAAAATCACACAGGGGGCACTCAGCTTTTTAAAGAAAAGAGTGGCTTCTTCCATTCTCTGTCTCTCTTGAGTTTAAGAAATGCACAAGTTGGGGAGCTGGTGGAAAACTCGATCTTTCTGCAGAGTCAAGAGAACTCCCAGCTCACCACACTCTCAGAGTTACCTGCTGGCTAATTCAAGGTAAATGCAAGTGGTGTGCCAGCAACACACAAGCTCGTGCTGACATCTTCATCCAGCTGAGCTCTCACCTTATGATGGCACACCCTCTTGTACACTGCATAGGGAACATGGGCATCTAACAGGAGGTTTGTGAGTTCAGGGTCAAGCATACTAGAAATGCACCTACTTTCTCAGCATCAAGGTGTAGATCCAGCCCAAAATGAAAAAACTAACTTGTTCAAAACTAATGTGGGTACTTATGCCTCTAAATCTCAGTGAAAATCCCTGTTAGATTTCACCTGCTGGCTTTCCCACACTTCTTGTTAAAAGTATTTATTGTTTAAGTTAATTTTCCCTATCATTTGTCATACTTGACTGAGCAGTTCCCTCAGAGACTTTTAAAAGAACCTGAACTTTTTTTGTTCAGAAATATTAGATGTAGAATAGCTAAAACAGTATCAGCTACATTTCTAAATCTTATACATGCTATGGATTTCTAATATTACATTTATTAGTCCAAATTATTTTATATACAGGTAAAAGATGCCTCAAGTTATTCCCTCAAGTACATCCTTATTTTTGTAACAGGAAAATACTTAAAGGCTGTTAAAATTAATTTATTAATTAAACATACTACAGAATACAGAAAGTTTCATCACTGCAATTTCATTTAGCACTGGAATTTCCAGTGTTGCACTAAAAAAGACTTAGAGACACAGCACAGGCTCAAAGGCCTATTGCTTTTGCAAACAACCTTCCTCTCTGGAAGCCAAACTTTGTAGAAGTCTGAATCACCAGGAAAATTACAAAGATTCTTATACATGACTTGAAAATACAGTAGATAATGAAATCACAACAGTGTTAAAGAAGTGGACAGGCCAAAGTGCCAGAAGAAATCTGAGGTACATGTCCTAGCCTCCTAAAGTTCAGCAGAGGAAATGCAAGTGTGAAACTGGAACTCTTTTGAAAAGGTTTTGAAAACCTGAATTCATAAAACTTACAGTAAAAATCCTACTATTTGTTTCAAAGGGGATTTGGTTCAACAAAGTAGGAAAAACTAAAACCAGAATATTTGCAAGTTGAAGGATGACTTGCAGAAGTCCCTAACTGCAAACTAAATACTTGTGCCAAATCTAGCTATAATCTATGAGGATGTTCTTTATTGTAAGAACCTGAAGATGTCATAGTGCCTGAGCTACTGCAATTGAACTGACTATACATTCTCAGATGTGGGGAGGGGATTTATAAGGGCTGAAAAGTAAGACACCTGCCATATGTCAAATGTTGGTCTAATGCTCAGCACATGCTTCTGCAACAGCAACTCAGAGTATAATGGGTGCCACCAAATAAGTTTTTCAAGGTTCTTTCACTGTAGTTTGATTCTCTTGAGGCTGATTTTGCTTATAACAACTTTCCTATCTCTCAGAATGTGCAAAAAGACAAAGCATTATGTTATATACATGCCATATGCACTTTTCTGTATGCATATAAATCTATATCCATCCAAATGTCTCACCTACTAATACATGCTTACTGTCTTAATACCTGCATAAATATGGTACACAGTTTTTTAACAAATACCAAAGATGCTCATAGTAATGTACAAGCATAATGCTGCAAAGCCACCAAAAAGACAAAAGCAGAATGCATAATTAAGTGAAGTGCTGCTTCTTCCTGCCATTAATTACATTTGCATAAGAGCAACTCCAACCACTATGATTTATCATTTCTGGGGATATAAATCTATGGCTGTATGTTACATATTCTATCCAATTAAGAACCCTACTGCAGCATTAGAAATATTTGTTTAGCATATACAATATCCTTGAAAAGCTTTAAAGACATACAGAAAACATACGGCTACATCTCTTGCAGTTCTTCATAATTTACCAAGCACCATAAGTTTGAAAGGTAATAACAATGCTATTGGCTGCCAGCCTAATCTTCCTAATGACCTGCATTAACACAGTTATGAGGCTCACACTATCACCAGAATTCTGATGAAATAAGTGGGAACAACAGCAAAATGCTTCTCAATACTCATTTTAATGTGATTTTTTCCAACAAGTTCTACTATTTCTATTAAGACACAAGCTGCAGCAGTATTTTCACTGGGGTGCAATTTTTCAAATATTTATGCAGATTCTTGGAGAACCAAACCCTACAAGACTAATTAATGTGCACAAAATTTAGATAAAATTATTTATATATAAATAACTTTTGAAAGAATTAACACATGCAAACATGCTGGATGGCTCATGCTAATACACAGAAGATTATTAAAACATAGACTTATGAAGTAAAACTCATTAAGAACCAGCTATAAAACAGAATGTGATCTTGTTTGAAATCTTTCATCGAAATCTTTGAAAATTTTCCTTATCCCAGGGAATTTAGCTTCTTACTATGGCTGGGAGTAATTTAATCCCCAATTAGAACTTCATCTGAATGCCTTATATAGAGCACTCCTCTATCTGTGGCACAGTAAAAATCCCTGTATTAAAACTGCTACCAAGTAAAATGTCAGAATTTTATACTTTATGGTTTAATAACCTTCTTCAAAGGAGGTCATTAAAGTCCAATACTTAATCTGTGCCCAAGCACTACTTCTGCATGTACAGACACAATAAGTATTTGTAATTTTTTTAAGTCCTTACAAATTTGTCTTCCAATTTGCAAAACTGGAAGTACAAAAGGTCTTCCAATGTTAACACCTATGTTAACCTCCAGCCTGGAAGAAAGACTGAGCCACTTAGTACTTCACCTACTGTACTGTTCATTCAGAAGATAAAGCTGAGTAGGGCATAAAATGAGTTTTTCAAGGTTTCTTCATGGGTCTTGGGACTCATTCTGCCTTTAAAAACTTTTAAAACCCTCATGATGCTCAGAAACACACAACAGTTTATTTCATGGAAACCCGTATCAAACTGCACTTGTATCCAGCTTAATATTTCTCCTTTACGCTTGGTGCCTACACCAAGCAATTGTGGGAGGCCATGAAAAACTCCCAAAGACATGGTAACTTGCCAGTCATCTTTCAGCCAAAATTCTATGATTCTCTCTCCACCTCACTATCTGTTTTTAAGGTAGCAAAAGAAAGGTCACTCTAACCTCCAAATAAAATACACAAGCATGCATTAATATGACAGGCTTCCTGTCTGTTGCATCGTGTTATTTTGCTTCTGTTTTTCCTTTGTTAAGTGGTTTGTTCCTATGTTAAAACCCCCTATTGATTGTAGTAGTGGTTGCCCTAATCCCCGCCTTTACCCTATCAGTCAGCCCCAATCCCCTCCCATTCCTCTAGAATGTTCCCCATCCATCACCCTTATCCACTCCCCTACAAGTGTCAATCCCCCCTGGCCCCTCCCAAACTTCCAGTGTGTTCTGTGTCAGTTATCCCCTCCTCGGTTGCTCATTTGATGTTGCTGTGTATTCCCCGCCTATGTTTCTCCCATTGGTTAATTATGTATTCAGTCCTGCCTTATGTTACGCCCCTAAGTTGTTGCGATTGGTTGCTGAAATGTACCCTGCCCTGGGGGAGGTCCCGTATTTAAGTTGCTGCAAGTCCTTTCTCTGTGCCTTTTGTGGTATCCTCCCTTCCCCTTTGGTTATGTTCTGTTCCACCTATCCCTCCAATAAACCTATCCTAGACCCACAAAAGGACTCCCTCTGATCCTTTATTCTTCCCCAGACGCGCTGTCAGCCAAGAGGGCTCTCAGCCCTAGCCGCACTCCTGGTTCTCTGCCATCTGGGAGGCGGCCCACTCTCGGCGCTGGTCTCGCCTAGAGAGCTAGCTGGGCAAACCGAGCTCGAGTGGAAAAGGTGAGCCACGTCACCCGTCTTTCAGATTTTATACAAATATGATTGATGTTTCCTGCTGTGTATAATTCCTTGTGGAATCCTCTTTTTCAACACTGAAAAACAGAATTATTTCAGTGAAAAACTGGTGATTAATCAATATCAACTGTCAAAACTAATTTAACTTTAATTCTACAAAAAGCTTTTCTGTACAATCCAAGTAAAAATATACATTTTAATGTGGAGGTGAAGAAAGCAATAGCATACTTAATGTACTTTTTTTTTCCCCACCGAGATAGTTGATTCCCCAGCTTTAGAATACTAAACTATTGCTTCTTTCTACAACGTTATTTGTAACTATACATGAAATACAGATATTTCAGCATTATTTTTCAAATGCTTTCATTTATTGGTATTTCTTTTATATGAGCCCTATCAGTTTACAGGACATTTAAGTGTTTCAATTGAGAGGATGCATATTTAGGAAGAACTCATCCTATCTGTTTTCCACCAGTATAGAATGCATCAGACCTTACAAAAAAGCTGAGCTTCCTTCAAAACTGGAGGGAAAAAGAGGTTTGTGCCTTGGAAAAAGGAGTTTGCTGTACATTCTTAATACATTTCAGAAAAAAAGATGAATGGGCAAACTGAGAGAAGCCATTGTAGCACTAGAACAATATGACTGGTACAAAAGCCAGAGAGAACTACAGTATAACTCTGTCTATTTAGCTGGTACAGCTGCCTATACTTATAGCAATGGCAAAACTACTAACATGGTGTAATTTAATGCAGTGTGTCTTTCCTATCATCCTAATTTCTAGTTATATCCCTTTTCATATCCATCCTTAACAAGATTATTAAAACAGTTCGTTAGTTGTCATCACTATACTTTCAACTCCTGGAGTAAGTACACTATATAATTCACATGCTAGGATGTAGTAGGAGCTATGCACTGATCAGAGAGCTAGAACCAGCAAATAAATTAAATCCACAGTTTAAAGTTTTGGGGTGACACAAGGAAAGCTGCATATATCCCCCAGTAAATTAAAGCTATTATCAATTACTTGATTGTTTAATAGAATCTTCCACTTTTACTACAATTGGAACAAAAGCCCTGAAAGACCATACCAGTACTTAATGATGCATTTAGGAAACTAACATTGCATTAGTAGTTTGAAATGTTGTATGTCTGGAAATAGTTGAATGACTTTGGGTCTACCCTCTGCCTCAGAAAAGATGCAACTGGATATGTCATTCTCCTGATTGATATATGCCTCCATAGATAGAACTTTGACATTTCTATACATAACATGAATTATTCAACATATGTGTGAAAATGACATTATTTTACATAGGGTGATGTGGGTATTGAATGGCTATTTCCAAATGCAGCAAGACTTTAATTTCTGAAACATTTAATTTATCGTTCATGAATACCTAGTGCAAAACAACAGATACCTAGTGAAAAGACGCAACTTGAAGGAGATCAAAATTTGGCAAATTCAATGGCAAAGAAGAATTTCAATACAGACATGTTTCCTAGCAGTTAAACCAAAAACTCACAATCTAGAGATACTGATGTCTTCTCAGCTAACATCTATCACTTGGAGTCCCTCTCCTTACAGCTGTTTCTGGAAAGCTCATTTGCTTTCTTACACTTGAATGTCAGGACCCAGAGTCATGGTCAGGGATTACACATCCTTCCTTGGCTCCCAAATTTTAAGCAGGAAGGCAACATGAGACTCTGCTCATCCCCATCAGATTAATTCTCAGTGAGTCTGGTCTAAATCCAGACAGCCACACAGGCAGTGGAAGGGAATTAAAGCACAGAAGCCTCACACTCAAGTCCTGAGGTGAAATCATAGCAACCTGGCTCAAAAGCAAACTACCACAAACCAGGATAGCATTTCCAACCTTACCTTTAGAAGGCTCTAAGAAAAAAAATGAAAGGACAACAATCAAATTATTTTCGCCACATCATGGGGTTGTATTACCATCTTTGTCTAATGTCCCTAGACAGAGGACAAAAAGAGGCTGGAAACTCACTGAGAGCCCATGGGAACTGAGTATAAAGAGAGGACTTGGTTGGACCACAGCTGTTAATGATGTTTTCCTTGTAATTTATCCAAAACACATGGCTTCACCGTTTGTGTACACAGGGCCCACTCCTGCTCCTGCAGTCAGGGTAGTTTTGAGAAAAGAGAAAACAATTACAGGGAAGACATGTGAATGCAATGTACACAGGACCTGTTACCATTTAACTTCTTCAGTGGATAACCCCAATTGCCTTAAGGCATGAATATCAATCACTTTTACACTATAAAAATAGTACCTGATAATCTGAGTTATTTTTTGCAAAGCAACCTAAGAGACAAAAATCTGTCATCCAATAAAATTCAGAGAAAACTCCTATTTTACATTAATTATTGTCATCACATTACTGTAGGGTTTGCCAAATCAGTTAAAGGACACATTTTACTCTGAAGAGGCTCCCTCAAGTAACAAAGGAATAGGCAATTAAACAAAAAAAACAGCCCCAACCAAAAATTTTTACAAAACTGAATAGATGTGATCTCAGACACAGACAGGAAACAAGAAAACACAAATGTTTAGTGCTACGAACTTACAAAATCCCAGCACCTCTCTGCCAAATTACTGATGTGGAATATAGTGTGGCAGCAAGAGATGTTTGGCAAGCATGATACCATATGTCTATGAGGAATGAAAAGTATTTCCAGATAAAACAGAACATTCTTGACCATCTTTGGAATGAAATACCGTCACCATCCTCTCAATTGTTCCTTACTCCAAATGAAGAGTTATATTTATGTACATTCACAAAGTCTAACCTCCACAATTCTCTCACCATTCTCCACTCAAGAGTGTTTTTCATTTTGCTTATAAATACAAATACCAGTTAAAAAAGACACAACAAAAAATTGTATTACAGAATACATCAGTGATTAAAACTATTTTTAAGGGATCTGCAAAATCAAGTTTGAAAAAAATATATAGTCAACTCAATATAGCATCAAAAACATGGCCCTCAATCTGAGAGAACTTCACCAAAAAATGAAGTTACCAATTTTTTATAATCGGAGAGCTTCTTCAGGTATTACTGAAGGTATTACTTCAGCCAAAATCTCCATAATAATGGAAGGATATCTATGTACAACTTCAATGCATAAAGCAAGGACTACCAATTCTCAATAGCAGCCCAAACTACTGCTTAGTGAAAACATTAACAATCCAAAATACAGCTATCTAGAAGGGCTGTAAGATGTCCTGAATAAAACTATATGAAATGGTATTAACTGCTAAGGTTTGAATACTGACAGGTTTAAGAGTTCAGTCAGAAAGGCACTTGATTTGTAGAGAGTAAAAAAAATATTTCTATGTCTATATAAATACATAGATATAAAAATACTATCCCAGCTATGTAGAAGCAGTGTGAACCACCTGCATTTTGTCTGACAGCATCTTCCACTCTTGAGAATACTGTACCTATAGAGGTATTAAGATGGTTGCTTGAGAAATGGTTGAAACAAGCCATCATTTGCTAGAATATAAACTCAGAAATTAAATTACAGCCAACGTTTCTCAATCTGTTAATAACAATTTTCTAAAATAACCAAGTTGTACTACTGACAGATACCTTTCACAGCAGTAAAACAGAGTTTTGAAGCATTAAAAGCCATTATTATAAAGAAACTTTCTGACTCTTGATCAGTGCACCTATGCAGCAACAACTTGTTAAAACATACACTATAAATTTATTATGCCTTAATAAATTAAAGCCAAATATAGCTGTGACCTTTAGCAACATGAAATGCTGGAGAACAGAGACATTTAAAGAGAAAGGACTTTTAATCCTTAGGGAAAGGACCTTAGGATAAGGTCTTTAGAGGTCCAAGGATCACTTAAAGAATGAAGATTACTGAGTGCTATACGAAAGCTGGTGCATTTCTCCAGCTAAGCCAATGTGATGAGCCCTCATGTCTACATGGTACTGACCCTGCAGCATCACAGCTGGAAATAACCTAGGGATCATCTGAAGATGAAGAGTCCACCAATTACCACCCCTCAAAACACCAAGCTGTGATTTCTTATCTATCCTGAGTGTGACAGATTTGGCAAAGTTGCAGAAATGCTCTCCCAACATTAACTATCACGTAACTGCTTGATCCCCGATCTATCTCCATTGCAGATAATCATATGGCTCTCCAGTCAAGTCAAGTCATAAATGAAGTTCAGCTCCATGTCAGGTGAGAATCACTGACTCAAAACCCCTTCCAAATCTCACCTGGCCCTTCTGTCCTCTGGAAAGCCTGCTGCTCTTTCTCATGTTTCAGTCAATCTAGATCAAGACTTCCATCAGTGGAAGTGGGGAGTGTTGGTCTCTTCTCCCAAGTAACAAGCAATAGGAAAGAGGAAATGGGCTCAAGTTGTGCCAGGGGAGGCTTAGCTTGGATATTACGAAAAATTTCTTCACAGAAATGTTGTCAAGCACTGTTACAGGCTGCCCAGGGAAATGGTGGAGTATCCCTGGAGGTATTTAAAAGCCTAGTAGATGTGGCACTTATGGACATGGTTTAGTGGTGGACTTGGCAGTGGTGGGTTAATGGTTGGACTTGATGATCTCAGAGGTCCCTTCCCACCTAAATGATTCCAGAGCCTACCAGACAATCTCGAAGAAACTCTCTCAGACACATTTGGTCCACGGTTTTCTGTATACTTCTGGATCCGTAACTTTCAGTGACCTCCATAGACACATACGTCAGGAAAACATTCTTGCTTAAACTTCTAGAAGCATTTGGCTTCTAGAATCAAACCAGCTTCCCTGATATAGTTTTTCTTCTGCTGATGAGGGAGGTCAATTATGTTTATTTCTCATGGTTTTATGTCATGCTTGACCATTTCCTGAAGAGGACCATACATGGATACTGTACTGACATCCGTAGCTACTTTGTACAATACTGCAAGTACTGTTTCTTCCCTGCACCTTCCAGGCAGTTTTGGTGCCTCTATAGTTTAAGGAAATTTTTTTTTACTGTCTCTTCACCAAGATTATCTCTTCCAACAAATACTTCATTTTTGAAAGTGGTATGAGAATATACTTCTCACAAACGTCTCATGGCTTGGCCTGTCACTCCATCCCAAACTTCCCATCATGACTATCAGTGATTATTTGCACTGGCATATATACTTGCCAGTTGGTCACGCTGACCAAGAGAAGTTCAGGCTTCCTTCTGATAAGAGCTTTGATCCAACCAGGCTTTGCTTTCATCCATCTTTATCAGAAACCATACCATCCCAAGTTTCCACACCCAGCCACATGTTCTGAGCTTTGACTGGCACAGTGCTCCTCAGCTTTTGTTCTCATCAGAGCTATTTCTGAGCTTCACTAGCCAGGGTCAGCATTGGGGTGGAAAAGCAAGGCCAGATGAACTTTTTATGGCCAGATGTCTGTCCTATTTAATCTCTTCATTAACGTGACAACTTTAGCAAAGAATGCTATGGACATAAAAAGTGTTTAGAGACATGTAAGAGGCAGCTGAATTTGAAAAAAAAATGCAGGAAAATCACTGACCATATGCATTGATTTACTTAGGACTTTACTGTCCTATTCACATGGACTACTGTTTTTTTTCTTGAAAAGCGATGATCATGGAGATTTCTAGTATAGTAAGATACTATTCCATGGGCAACAGATAAACAGGTTTCTGATTTCATCTACGGGTACCTTGCTAATAACATCCCAGAGAAAAACATAAAAGCCTGAAACAAACCTAGGATTCCCCATCATGAAAAGAAAGAGCATTTGCAATCAGTAGATACATCTAAGCCATCAAAGCAAATCTGTTTATCAGAAATGACCAATGCATTTGGGCATGCTCCTATTTACATAAAACCATCACAAGGAGGATAAGCACTACAGCATTAGTACCACCTATTTTGGCAAACTGAGGAAAGTTGGGACACTCCACAGGCTTCCCAAGAGTCCTGCTCTGTCGGTGCAGAGAGCTCATTACTAAGGCAGTGACTCCCATCCAATTACATTGTGCTTTATCATTTGCTCCCAAAAGAGTGGTTCAGGTTAGCCAGCAGCACCCTTACTAGCACAGCCATGCTGCTCATCAAATACAAAGCATCTGTAGTTATCTCACCTATAATACAACCATTTATATATATATATATATATATAAATACATATATATGTATCTAAAGCTTCACAATCAGATCCTGGCCAGCTTTTCTTTACTAAAAGGATCTCTTTCTTCTTACATCTGACACCTGGGGCGCAGATGCATTCAGATTTTCAGCATTTGCACCTGCAATTTTGGTTCTCCAAACTTTGTTGGAACAGCTACACAGAATGCTTTCAAAACCAAATCTGAACCAGTAAGATTAGAAACTGAGAAACAGATTTGGATGTGCTCATTGCCACACATACCACAAAAGGAGAAGCTGAAGAGAAGGAGGCCAGTAACAAAACCTAATGTAATTCATGATTCAAGGAGGTGGTATTAGATGACCAAATGCTTCATCAATATGCCAAATGCATTAGCAGCTTCAAATCATACAGACAGTCCCCATGGATTCACGTAACAAAACCAACGTTTACAGGAAGATTATTTCCCGTTGCAGGAAAGGCTTACCCAGAATAAAAAGCCTTATAATGAAAACCAGCAAAGAGAATAAATTACCATACATTCTTTGTATTTCAGCTGCTCGGATAATAAGGTATGAGCCTCACGCTCTCTGCATGAGAACATTCCTGGATATCACAATGACACACTGATAGCAAACAAGGATGAAGAAGCCTTAATCCAAGCACAATCTCTCTGTTTCGCTTACACAATCCATGTTTGCTGTTTGTCCTATTTAAGACAAAGTTGATCTTGAAATAGAAGGTCTGATTTTGTTCACCTTAACTCTTAATTAAGATTTTAAAAATCTTAACAGTGCAGACATGTTTCCCCCTCCACATTTGCAGGGAAATATGAGATCCATGTCATAAAGTATGTCGCAGGTATGTCTTCCAGAAAGTCCTCTTAAGGAAGAAGGATTAGCTATCGTTTTTCAAGCTTCATGATGTTTATGGAGTGAACAAAATTTTATTAATCTTTTGTTACATGCTGTAGAGCTACTATGTTTTGCCTATTTTATATTTATCATCCAAATTGGAAGAACAGTGGTTACCTCTTAGCTCTCAAAAGTTCAGCTCAATTTGGGACTGACTGTTCAAATGTCACAACATGTCACAATGCAACACTCTCGTATTATTTTTTTACACTCTGGATTAATCTATTAAAAAGCATCTTTACAGACACCTCAAATGTCAATCATTTTGCATGTAGATATACAACAATAGTAATGACTGGTTGCAACATGACTGTTGTATCTTTAGCTCACTCTTCCAAGGAAATTAAAATTTAGAATTACTCCTTCCTACATTGTTCAAATCTTTTATTGCAGTTATTTGGGATTTGAACTGTTAGCTATAACCTCTGGCTTCAGCAGTAAGATAGCCACTGTATGTATGTGTCCCCATATGTGTGTATATAAACACTTGTATATTTACACAAACACATATATGCTCCGTTTTTTATGGTTTTAGTATTTTCCATAACAGTGAAAATTAAATGCAAAACAGAAGTTTCCTTTTCTTGATTTCATTTGCAGACGCCTTGAAAATAGTGCATGGACTGTGAATAGTCCATAGGTCCCTCATTGAATTTTCTGCTGTCACTGCCCATTACACTGGCCATTAAGTTTTGTCAGAATTACATAGATATTTGTTCATTTGAGTTTGTAAATTGTTCCTAACTTTGCAAGAGTCATTTGGTGTGTTTTCTTCAGCTTTGTAATCAATACGTACCAATCTTGAAGTTTGTTTCTGAAAAATAATTGCCTACTCAATCCTTCTGCTATTCAAAATTTCTGATACCTTCAAGTATTCCTCTGCCTCCATCTGTAAAGGCACAGGCTTCAGATATCACTGCATTTGATGTCTCAAAGATAAACAGTGTAGATATACAACACAGATAGATCTTCTGCTCTTGGATAAGAAACACAATGATTTTAGTTAAAATTACTGCTTCTCCTCTTTCTTCACATTCAATCACAATGAACCACAAATGTTAACAGAGTTAAAACAATTAAATGAAATCACATTCTGATTCTCAAACTTGGGCTTATAGTGAAATCTCAACAAAATATCTGAAAATGTAATTTTTGAACAGGTTAAGAAAACAAGTAAAAAACCAGATCAATAGAAAGAATCTGAAAATCCTTTCAGCTAACCATAAATCACTCAAATGTCTGAAAACAAAATGTTTCAAATAGGTTACTAAGCTCCATCTCCTCCATTATCTTTTGGTATGACAAAGATGTCACAGTGGGACAGACTGGGAAAATTATGAGGAACCACCATAAACACAAGCCAGTTGCTCTTTCCAGCATCATCCCTCTGCTCTTTTCTTTTTATGGTAACTCTGATAGTAGAATTTGCTGCGGAAAGATCACAGGAGATATCACTTACTTCAAATACTCTATGAATAATTATGATTAAATACATGGTGGGGGAGCTCATTACAGTAATTTTTTGGCTCCTGCATAATTCCTGAGCAATACTTGAAGTAGGAAAACTTACCATACTGTGAATGAGCATCCGAGTGGATGCACAATGGTGCTGAATGCTACCTTCAGTGGGACACTATGCTGGAAATGTCAGCTCAGCTCAGCTCCTAATTTCTTCTAAGGCAGCTGTCCATAATATTTCATCAGTATCAAGACCATATTGCTTAAAATTCTCTACTGAAGGTGCCATCAAAGTAACTTCAAAGTTTCCTATACGTGCTTGGTATCTCACAGATGTATTTAAGTCATCTATTATAATATGCTACCCAGGGCATTACTTGAACCCCTGACAAACTGAACAATTGCCTCAGCATGTTGGCCTGGAGTTCTCAAAATGCATTGCCTGTACAGACACAACATGCAAATCCCTTCAAAATGGTATGTAGTTGTTATAGTTTTCATTTGCCAATTTAAATATACTTGTTTTCTGTTGTGAGACAGAACCAGGAGCAAAAGAGCAAGGCAGGCCTAAAACTTAAATGGGTATAAAAAACTTTATTAACTACACAAAGAAAGAGAAAGAAAAGCAAATTCAGGATAAGATCTTCAGACCACTCTTTCCTTCCCTCTCCCAACCTTCATAACAACAAAACAAACATACAAAAAACTACTTCAGTCAGTTCCCAACTTGAATAGTCCTTTTCAGTTCGCTTCGGAGAGAGAAGTTTCCTCTTGTCAGGCCATAGGAACTTCTCCACAAGAAGTCAAAAAACAGTCCTCTTGTGGCTTCACTTTCACGATTTGCATCTGCCCAGGGCAAAACCTGCGAAGTCATGAAGCTCCTCCCATCTTCACAGCTTTCCCAAAGCTGTGCATATGGGCCATGTTAAACTCATGGGGTATTTACTTTTAAGAATGAACTGTTCCAAACCAAAAAATTCTCTTCATCTCTCTTTCTCTCTGTTCACGCTTCATCTCCAGAAAAAGAGATACCCTTTTCTCCTCAGGGCGAAGGATTCTCAACACAAACGTTTTTTTTATTAACAATCTATCAAATGGAACATCTCCAACCCCCTGTGTCTTTCTCCATGGTTTATAGGAATATTCATACATCAGTTCATCCCTACAATCTTACAGAAGGATTTTTCAGCCATCTTCACAGCATCTCCTCATTCTCCTTCCATCTAAAGAAACTTAGCTCTTTTATTTTTCCCTTCTCACTCCGGGGAGGATTGAAAAGTCTGCAAGTCTTATCTGAGCATTGAAAGAGTTAAGATTTCACACAAGGAAAGCAAGCAAGGCTGCAATGCTGGAACTGTGCCAGGATCTTGGCAAACTTCAGGCTGTGCTGGAAAGGGGGGAGGAGGGGGAACTGCTGGGATCTCAATCAGCCTCTGTGGGCTCAACTGGCACTCGCTGTGGATGGCCATCCTTCCTCCCTGCTGGGCTATGCCAGCTCCCCAGACAGGGGCGCCCAGCCCTGCCCCTAGCCAGGCCCGCAGGCCTCCAGTAGAGCCAGGCCCAGGCCCTGTTACCTGCATTGCTGCTGGAAAAGAGAGAGAGCTCTTTTCCGGGTTACCTCCTTCAAAATGTGTGTTCATGGAGCGAACTAACTTTCTCCAATTGGTTGTTCAGGCTGTCAATAACCAAACCAGCCTTCAATTGGTCCCGTCAACTCACAGAGGAAGTTCTCATAGAGAAAAACCTCTGAGTCTGTCCTTCCCCAGGTGAAACCAGCACAGTAGTCCACATAGCCAATGCCCATTCAAGAAGGTCCAACCTTCCTTACTGTCCAATGGCAGAAATCAGGAAAATGTTTGGAAGTCTTTTTCCTATTCTGTTGGAAACCATGAAAAAGAAATAGCCTGGATTCAGTACTACCTTTGAGATCTCCTCTACTCAGCTATTTATTTGCAAAAGTAAACACACTTTTCTTGACAGTCAGGTAAAAAAAAACACCACCAAAACACACAGTACACCACAGCAACACAGCAAGTCTGACATATGCATTGAAAGTCAAACTGACTTGTCTAGAACTGTTAATGAACATTTCAATTATGGCTACACTGAGATCTGAAATCTTGGAGACAGCTGAAAAGCTCAGTACTGGGCACACCACATCCCAGCCCAAGCACTCCAAGTTCTCAGTCTGGATAAATTGTGAATCCCATGAAAAATAAGGGCAGAGTTAATACATTTCTGCAGGGAGTAGGTGATGAAGATTTTCTGTTGCACTGGACAAAGGAGATCTTTACACTGTGCTACTGCCACAGATGCAACAAAAGAAAAGACAGCCTTACTCCCTGGGGCTACAGCTCCTACCTCAGTGCAGCTGTCAGCCAATATTGAGCAGCTGCTCTTCAATATTACATAGCATATGTGCATAGGAATACCCCTCAGATGGGCATCTGCAGGAACTGCTGCTGCTGCTGCTGGCTTGGTGGCCTTGCCTGAACCATCCTGACAAGATTCATGCCAGAAGCATTGAAGAGGAAACTATATTCTTCTACAAAGGGAGCCCAAGCTCCTCCTAATGCACAACCTACCTTCCACTTGCGCATCAGGATGGGCTCTGGCTACCTTGGAAGCTCTGGAACATTGACTAAAAGTGAAGTGGCCTTTGGGCACATTTATCACTGCATTACACCGCTCCAGAGTGAAAACAGAGACAAGATGTAACTAGACAATCATCTGGACTGCTGAATTTCCCAAGGAACTCCCCCACCAACACTGCACCTTCCTGCCTTTTTTTTTTTTTAAGTAGTAAAACAAAACCTAAACCAGAATCCCCATTTTCTCTGTTCTTTCTCATTCGTTGAGCTAAAGCTATTAAATAAAAAGTCTTTATGTCTGTTTCTTTTTGAAGAATGCAATTTGTTTTTAATTTCAAGCTTTGTGGAGGTGTTTTTTGTTTTCTGTTTTTCCAGTAAAAAAGAACTGTTCGTATTACGTATTAGCTCAGGCTGGCAGGTTTTATCTCAATTCCTAACTCCTTTTAGCTCAATGAAACAAAATCTGTAGTATGTTTATGCTCAGGTTCAAGAAAATGGATTCCTGACCCACAGGTACTACAATAATATCATATTATCTTAGTGTCTACAGAAATTTATGTGCATAAGCATGTCAGTAAAGGAAAAAACCCATATAAACCCTATCACTGGAAAGCTTAAAATAATAAAAGGTGCCCTCCTTTTGGACTGCTGGGGAGAAGGAAATGATATACCAACTTAAGCCTCCTAACATGGTAGGAAATTTCATCTTTGTTATTCACGACTGGCTTGTGATACAGCTGAGAACAATATGCCCACAGTATCTTTGCAAATCTGCACTGGTCTCTAAGAGGTCACAACACATGCTGGATGCTCAAAAAAACAAAATTAAACAAAACAAAAATCGAACAAAACTAAGTGCCAGAAACAATTTCTTCTGCCAGACAGAGTTGTCAAATTCTAGTTCACTAAAAGTATAAATGTTTCCTTAAGAGCAGTGTGGATTTAAACTGTGCTTTATTGGTGACATTTACCACTGCACTCTGGTAATGCAGTCACTGGAATAGCTGGTATTTCCTTGCTTAACATCTTTCTTTATTCACTGTTGAGAAGCTAAGGCAGAATAAACCTGTTAGATGTCACACTATTTCCAGTAACACGTTTTCCCCCACAAAACTGGGTCTAGTGTTTTTGTCTTTCTGCAATCAGTCCAATCTGGAGCAATTTTTCTGCACTAATATACTTTCAGGGAAGTATCCTTTTCTAATAACAACATAATTTCCAATAGCATTAATAAAAACTGCACATGAGCAGTTCAAGGGATAAGATAGAGAGGTTGCAGTGGAGACTTACATACAACTTTT
Organism: Rhabdornis inornatus; assembly: GCA_013397075.1. NCBI lineage: Eukaryota > Metazoa > Chordata > Aves > Passeriformes > Rhabdornithidae > Rhabdornis > Rhabdornis inornatus. The sequence goes on along the minus strand of VWZS01008401.1, from coordinate 104,019 downwards.
CCTTTTTCTGTAATAACAACATTTTGGGCTGAAGCTTTCTTTCAACTTTTGCCCAGAGTCTTAAAAGGTTCCTAAATATTACAGGAGAGGTGCTTTAGAGCAAATGCCTAAAAAGAAGAATGGAGGCATAAAGGATGAGCATCTTTATAAGTTCATACAAGATGACAACAGGACTTGGCCTGCAGTTTCTGAAACATCAGAAACTGTGTGGCCAGCAAGATTAGGGCAATGATCGTTCCCCTGTACTCAGCACTGGTGAGACCACACATTGAATCCTGTGTTCAGTTCTGGGCCCCTCACTACAGCACAGACCTTAAGGTGCTGGAGTGTGTCCAGAGAAAGGCAACAGAGCTGGGGAACGGGCTGGAGCACAACTGCACAACAAGAAGTGTCTGAAGGAGCTGGGGGTGTATAGCCTGGAGAAAAGAGGCTCTGGCCACATCTCTCTCTCTCCAATTACCTGAAAGTACACAGGTAGGGGCTGGTCTCTTCTCCCAAGTAAAAAGTGATGGGATGGGAGGAAATGGCCACAAGTTGTGCCGGGAGAGGCTTAGATTGGGTATTACAAAAAATTCCTTCATGGAAATGGTTGTCAAACACTGAAACAGGCTGCCCAGGGAAATAGTATTTAAAAGACGTATAGGTGTGGCATTTAGGGACGTGTTTTAATGGTGGACTTGGCAGTGCTGGGTTAATGGTTAGACTCAATGATCTTAGAGGTCTTTTTAAATCTAAATTATTCTAAATGATTCTATGAGAGTGAGGGAATAACATGGTGTTTGTGGTAACACTGTGGTAAATCAGTTTTGATGCATAAGGTTCCATTAATTTATATTATTAATAAAATTTTTTTAATTCAATATTTTTTTTTCCCTTGAGGAAAAAAAGAACATGTTATGAAATACTTTCTTTTTGCTTGCAACTTGCTAAAACTTGGTCCTTTGGGATATTCTCCAACCAGGGCAGTCCAGCCTGCGTGCCCCGCTGAGCAGCCATTTCCCCAGGCCAGCAGAACTGCTGCAGGGAATTCAGATGGGGCAGAAGAAATGAGATTATCCTTTGTTGGATTTACTGACAGCTGCTTGGAGAGGTGCTATAACATATGATGACAGAGACAGACCTGCCTGCTTAGGGGCCATGCCTAGAGCAGGACCTTCCCATGGCAGAAGCACAAAATTGAAATGCAGATGGGGCACGACTAAACAGAGTCACTGGGAGACAGATTAAGCTGCAGAAATCTGCCTCAGAAGGCTCTCACTCCTATTGCACAGTGTTTCTCAGATTTAGCAAACCCCCAGACTAAGATTATATACAGTTCATGAGAGAGTGAGTCCATTCTTCACACAAGAAACCAGAGCCCATTTCCACCTGGAGCCTCAGATTGCAACATATTCCTAAAACATCTAGGTAGGCACTACTACATAATTTTAGACTTGAACTTCATATGGGATAAAAAAATTTCATAAACTGTCAATTTTTAACTCCTGCTGCTTTACTCTTGGCAGTTTAGGTTCCTGTTTTTCCTCCCATCACACGTGCCTTTGCAGCAGCAAGAAGCTGTGCTCACAGCACATGCCATGTCTGATTCACCTCCAGCTTTTCTCACATGCCCCTCATTTCTCTCTTTCCCACTTGCTGTGCTGAGCTCCCAGCAGTGCTACATCTGCCAGCTGTAGCTCAGCTCTCCTTCGCCAGCTACCGCAGCACCCCAGAGATGGGGGCCGTGGGCACCTCCAGATGACTGCAAAGCAAAGGTCTGCAGTGTGTGCCACCTCCTCCCTCCTACCCCATGCCACCCTTCTTCCCCTGCTTCCTCAGGCTTCACCTCCAGCCACAGAATTCTGTGGAATTAAGATACTTCAAAGTAATCAAAACTCCCATGGGCACCAGATAGGCACAGAGAGAGAGAAAATTTGGTTGCAAAGAAAAATCCAGTGTTTGTATGTGAGGGCAAGGATGGCTGTAGGTTTTTGCAGACTGGCAAAATTTTCTGTGTCTGTCCCACTGTACCTGATAATAGCTCTTGAGTAGTGCTTGGTTCACACCTTCTGTTCCAATCTGGGATGCTCACCCAGACTGGGCTCCTGGGCTACTTTTGAATATCTGTCTTCTATAACTAGAAGCAGCAATGACACCAAAGACAAAGTCATGAAACATTTGCAATGCACTTCTATCCTGCAGCAATGCTGATACTTGGAAGGATGTTTGTGCAACACCCTACCCCGAGCAAGTCTGGATTTTCGTTATTTACAGCTCAACTATTTTGCCTGCATTCATATCAGAAAGCCTACAAAGTGACACATGGTAATCTTTTTTATTATTATTATTATTTTCCTCAGAATACTCTTCAGAGGAGAGAAACATAGCTATTCCCATCCAGACCACTACAGACAAGGCACAAAGTCTCAATCACCTGCTGAACTCTTGTGAAAGAAGTACAGTAGGATCCAGCCAACAACTTCTATAACCCATCCTGCAAATCTACACATGCTAGGAAAAACACTTCCCGTTTTCCATGTATAACTGATATCGAAGCTACCACATCAGATACCAGCTAGTAATATCTAATAGATAAAAGATAGCTGATGGCCACTTACCATCTCTTTATATGACTGCAGCTTTCTCTTCACACCTTACAGGCACCTGCATGCAATTATATCTGTCTAAGCCAAAAAATTTCTCTGCAGAATTCCAGTCATATACACACCCTTAGACCATAATGGCTGCAGCAGTGCTATTACTTTAAGTAGTACATGCTTGATTTGGAAAGTATTTTTATGTCTTTCTTTCTGTCGAAGCATCACACAGATTGGTTAGTATGCTGCCGTGCTTCAGATCATCCTGAATAATTAATAAAGATTTTGGCAGTTCTTGAATGTATTAGTAGTGAAGAAATATTGCTTGAACTTGCGACCTGTGATCGGCTTGCTCTAGAAGAGAAAATTATTTCTCCTATCATTACTTCTTACAACAATAAGAATGCTTTTGAACAGAAAGACAATATTGCAAACTAATAATGCTCATTAAATATAAAAAATCTGCCTCTTTTGTTCTTCACAAACTCAGTGCTGGAAAGCTCAAATACCAATTATAGAAAGAACATCTTAACAAAAATTCCTCTCTCTCCCTCTCCTTCAGCAATCATAATGCAGGCACCTAAAATTTCAAAGCAATCCTAAAATTATTTGGGCCAAAGGCATTCTTAAGTGCAAATAAAAAAGTCAAAACTTGTGAAAAAACTAAAAGGGAAAAGTCATGCAGTGTCTTCTCTGCTCTCTCAATAGTCTTTTCCAACTTCAGTAACTGTTCCTAAGCAGCAATGAACAAATGGGAGTCAGAGGACAGGGTTGTCCCCAAGACTAGCATGGACCCACTGAGTGACATAAGACAGGTCATGCCCACTCTTTGCCTTCATTTTCTTATCTGACAAAAAAGTGTTGCAACAAAATAATTTTTTTAAAAACAAAACAAGTAGTACCAAGTAGTACCAAGGAATGCTTTTGTTCTTGTTTGGTTGTTTTTAAATTGTATTTACTACACTACAAGCACTAAGAGCAATGCCAAAACTTCCCTTGCTGAGAGACGTCCACAGCTCTCCTGTGTACACTCTTCTGTCTTCTCATGAAGTACCCACTAATGGCTGAGGAACAGCTGCAACTCTGGAGGTGGCCCTGAAGTTCCCACTTGCTAGCAGGAAAGAAGGTTTCCAGATTTTGCTTCTACTCTTTATTCTCTCACTGTAGTTTGTTTACTAAATCAGAAGAACCACAGAAGTCACTTTCAGCAATAAAATGCAAAAATGGAGATAGGGACAGCTTGAATGAACAGGTGTCAAGTATGAAAAACCTCAAAGTGTATTTCTGAAACACCAACCAAACGCACAAAGCCAACAAATCCATACTGACTGCCTATTTATTGAACTTAGCAGACACTTAGGAGTTTTCTGAACCTTCAGAACTAATTTTAGAAAGACAGGGAACCAACCTATGTTTAAAAGTCCCTAGAGATACTGTTACTTGTGATTTTTACTTCATTCAAAGCCATGTGTTGACTCAGTTCTAGTAGTTAAACCTGTATTTTTATAAACAATTTATTGGCAAAAAGAGACCACATAATGAGAATTATTATTAAAATAATTTAAAGGCTGGTAACCAGGGATGAGTCTCTGAAAGACTAGCAAGTTTGTAAGAAGATACTATATAGCCTCAATGTCAAGTCTTTAACACCATTTGAATTCTGTACTTTAAAAAAAAATTCTGGGTTTATTTGTGTTGTAGCTGCTTGTGCGCAAAGCAAAGTATAACCTATGTCCAGCTACATGCCGAATTCATCCTTTGATGCTTTAGGCCCCAATCCAATTTTTAGATAACTAATCATATTGTAAAATGGAGTGCAGCATCTTGCCTTTAAAGCTTGCTTTATCTCGCTGTATTGGAAACATACTGGGAGAATAAAAATGTATGTCTGCAGAAAGGATCTGTATAAGCAGTAGGTGATAAATTATCCTGAAGATAGGATATAAAGCTCTGATGGGGGAGAGGCATTCCACTCAGCTCCTCACGCTATGCCCTGTGTAACAACAGTTGATGTCTTTATCAGAGTGCTCCTATTCTGTTTCTGTTAAAATAAAATCCAGAATAACTTCACTGATCTGTTTATGTGAAAAACTGAATTCCTTACTCTAACAAAGAGACCCATTTCTGTAAGCAACTTTATACTACAGACACAGCTTCCTAAAAGTGCTGTTCTTTCAGCTAATAAAGGGAAAAAACAAACATGTCCGTACATAAATTAACCACAGCCAAGGCTTTGTAATGCACTACTTGAAAGGCAATTTTTAAACTATAAAGTGGTTAATATACCTGTAAACCTGACCAGTTTACACATTTCAGCAATTGTTCAATGAATTGAATGCTATATACGTACATTGTTCACTGTTGTACTCAACGTAATAACTGTAAATTGTGATATTTTTATTTAGTATATATATGTAATGTAAGGGATTGCCACAGGCTCTTTGGTATGCAGAGCATACTGCTCAATGCCCAAGGTCTTCTATGAATAAACTGGGGGGGGGAAATCCCTAGTGTTTCTCCACTGCACAAAAAAATCATCTACAATACAAGCAGCTGTACAAAGTGCAGATTTGTGGTTGATCTTACAATTACAAATGTGGCCTTTCCTTATATTCACTTGGTACAAGTTACCATTCTCTCTGGGCGCAGTACTTCTCAAAGTGAAAACTATAAAAACAGCTACTACTTCAGCTTCTTAATGTAGCTTTTGGCTTACCTTGCTCTTTTGGGATAGAAAAAAGATATAAAATTAAAATAATATTTAAAAATTACAAAACTCTCTTCTCAGCGCAAATTTTAGTACCTAATATGGTAAGAAGATAGCTTTTCTCTTTTCAGAACCATATAACTACTTCCAAAAGTGCTTAAAATGTATGTATATACACATTGATATTCAAAAATGTACAGATACAATAAAGAGATTGACCCAGCAATATTTCAGCTCAAAGGTAAATGCATGAAAGATTTATTAATGAAAGAAATTAGGTAATTGTAACGATGCACAGCACAAACTCACATCCACAATAAACATCTTAATAGCTATTAAAAAATGCATAATGGAAAAAAAGCATAGAAACAACAGACTGGTGTAGAAACAACACATTGCTGTAAAAAACAGATTTTTTTTTTGTTCCTAACTACACAGACTAGATCTAAATTCAAGTCATGTCTCCATACCTATGAAAAAACAGTCTCACACAGCATTGTTCTTGCAAATTGCATCATCAAATAACATGGTACTTTTTTTCATGGTTGCTTGTTAATGGACATAAATATGAAGCTTTGTCTGACCTTGGTAACGTGCAATTTCATTACTGAAAATGTAAAACCTCCAAAATAAAGACTCACAAAACGGAAGTGTAATACACATTAAGGGACTGAATCTCATAGTCTTCTAAATTTCTTGCATGAATAATTTTTGTGCACCTCTTGTTTGTCACATCTTTTGCTTTAAGAGGGGGTGACTGATACAGTGGAAATACAAAAGAAGACTTCTGTACCGCAGCTGCAGGAGCCACTGTAGCCCTGGTACCCACAGAGGAAATATGGCACAAAAGGAGTGCATGGGCAAGGGCAGCAGTGAAGCAGGATTAAGAGGCAGGGGGCTGGACTGGAAGATGTTTGAAGACCCTTTCCAACCTAAACCATTTTATGATTCTAAAATTGTGCATGTCTCCTATGAATGCTGTCAGTTCAAAGGTAGAGGACAAAAAAGACAACTAATGCTCCCATCTGAAGATGACCCCAGAGCTGAGATAAGAGAGGTAAGGGTTATCTGTTGCAAGCTCTGACTCACAACTATGGGAAGGAGTGAGTCACTGACTGGGTTTTGGAGAGCATTCCCACTACTATGTGATATTTTTGCCTTGAGATTAGCTCACAACACTTGAAGATTCTCCTGCCAGAATTTTTTTCAATTACACAGTAAATATGTGCAACAATGCAAAGAAACAAAAAAAGCTCTCTTTTTGCTTTGAAAGGCTAACAGAAGTACAAGAAGAGGAGAGTACAATTGCTGTAAAATAAAATATTGCCTGAACACCTCTCTATTGGAAAGAATTACTTTTAGAGAGTCTCCAGTTGCCCAGATGAGGCATTTCTGTTTACATCCCTATCTGAAAGAACAGGAAATGAATTTACAAGCTTACTTTGTCAAGATAGACATGAAAAATGACGTAACATACTTAAAGCAGATATTTCCACATTTTGGTGTACAGTTAACCACACATCTTTTATTAAAAACACAAGACACTAATCTAGTGTGCAGCACACGTGTATCTTTTCACCAGAGCAGGGCCTGAAAGACAGTAAAGAAATTATTTTGGGGAACTGCACAAAGCTACAGGATTAGTGCAGAAGAAAAAGACCATAGCAGAGACAGGCTGGGGGCAAGTACTAAAGCAAGGAAAATGGCTTTTGGAGCAAAGAAACTCAATGAATGCACAAAAACCCATGTCTAGCAGGTTAGAAGGAAAGATCTTCCAGCTGATACAGCAGCAGGAGACTGCCAGCTGTTGGCAAGAATCCTCTCCACACTAACAATGTGAAGGTCCATCCCTGTCCTCAGCTAGGCTGTGTTGAGCAGTCCATAACTGTTGTCTGAGATGCAAATGCCAAGGCCAAAAAACCCAGAGAATTAGATAAAAAAACAAAGGTTTCACTCAAAACAGTGAAAATTCAGGAACCTGTCAATTAGGACAGCAACACCAGTCCAGCATCCATATGGCTTAACAGGAGAATATATGAGCATACCTCTAGACTGTCTTTTTCTTTATAAACTAGAGACTAGCATAAGGCACACTAATGCAAAAAATCAATAGCATCATGCCAGTTCCTACTGAGGGAGAGTGGGAGGAGCAAGGAGTCTCAATGGTAGTTAAGATTATTTCAAAGGAGAAAAAACCCACTAGTCTGAGTTCTGTTGAATGATGGAAGCATTTAATAATTAAGATGGCTGTGATGTGTAAGATTATTGATTATCCACAGGGAAAGTGTATTTAAGTGGAACAACAACTCTCATCAGTGAGAGACTAAATTAGTGCTCAGATCTGTCTGATAAAGACATCAGCAAACAAAAAGATTGCTCTGCGCGCGCCAGAAAAAGAGAATACACTGACTTTCAACCTGATAAACATGTAATAGAGCTACCAGATTAGAAACATTTTACACTAACAAGAAAAACAGGCATTACCCGGCACAGATTTGAAAGAGAAGCAAATCTACTGAAAGGATGATTAATAAATATTTAAGTTCCTGTGTTTTGAACAATGTGAGCCCACTGAGCAATCTAAATAAAAGGAAAATGCTTATATAAGTTTGATTGCAGTATTCTTCTATTTTCCTATTACTGATCTCATTGTATTAGCATGCTACTTTTTCACGCTTCTGCAAAATAAAACACTAACTGATTTTGAGCTATCCTGACTAAAAATCAAAGATATCTGATTTCTCAAGCTAAGCTGATAAAAATAGTTTCATTCACATACGGATGTATATCCAGCTGCACAGTAATAGCCATTAAATATTTCACAGCACCCAAGATAAAAACAGAAGCTTCTTATTTGCAGACACATAACGCTATTACAATGTTGGAAGTTTCCATCAAAACATCAAGCTAAAATCCCAAATCAAACCTTTTTACACAGAGAAGGAAAATATTAGCAAACGTAACAGTTTTGTTTTTTTTTTAAATAAAGTTATTTTTAGAAAATAAGGTATGTTCATTCCTGAACAGGGAAGGTGTCTTAGGCAGGTTTTCACATATCTGCTTTAACAATCACATACGACTCAAGGTAGTATTTTAAAGTTCTGAGCAGTAAAATGAGAGACTGCAAAGATTTACAGCAAGATAAAATGCACACTGCTCTAACAGGCAAATTAACCTCAAAAGAGTGACATACGAGTGCAGCCCTGAAAAAACACATGCTGCTATCCGTACTTCATCACATACAGCAGCCGTCGGCACCTAAAGCACAGGTAAAAATAGCTCGCAAAGGACATGAAACCACAGAAATTTGTCCTGGATACAGGTCCAGGACAGCAATGCCAGTTGTTCCCAGTAAGGCAGAGCGTGCACTCACTGACCCAGGAGGGACACCTCTGAGCAGTTAGCAGAAATACAAAACAATAGCACCCCACAATAACTTTAGCACTTCACTTGGAAAAAAATCCTCCTTCTAGTAATNTAAAAAAAAAAAAAAAAAAAGAAAAACCACACGGGAATCCATCTTCCTAGCAGGACCACAGCCTGGGACATGTAGGAATGTTAATTGAAAGAGCCCCTACATCCTCCTGTATCAGGAGTTCTTTGTTGCCTGACAGTACATTAGAAAGGATAGTCATATTTAAAAGTAAAAACATCACTGTGTCTCCGGAAGGATGCAACGGAGTCCCTGGATGAGTAAGAAGGAAAGCACATTACCTTTAGCAAGTCTCCTCAGGATCTGACAGCGGCATTTAAAAGAGACAGCTATCATTCTGGCTGTCTGCCTCTCCTGGCAAAGCTCGCTCGGGGCTCTGCTCGGGTGAATGCAGCAGCAGCCTGTGAATTCCTCCTCCCTCACATACGAGGCAAAAGGTAGCCCCAGCGGGGAGTGACAAAGCTTAATTCCTCTTGGCTGATGCAGAGATCAGCTCCGTGTCATCCAGCAAAGCTGTGTCATTCACTACCACCGCCGTCACCACCACCTGCATGAGGAGATGAAGGGCTTAATAAGCCGTATTTCTTGAGAAGCTAGAAACCATCCAGCTGCACACACAGACGCAGATGTCAGAGGGACACATCCCCTAGCCTCTCACATTCCCTGACCCTCCAGGGAGTGATGGTTGCTGTGCCAAGCAAAGGGCCCCACGTTTCAACAAGACATGGTGATATTTCTCCTTCTTCCTCATATCTATCTTTTCCCTGTTTCCCCTGGATAAATAGGGCAAAAACACCAGGAATCCTACGTCTGGGAGAGAAGGAACCCATTTCAAATGGAAATATTCTAATCAAAGCATACTAAAGATTTAATCCTACCGATCTATAAGGAAGAAAAAAGAAAAAGCCTGATTTGATAACCAGGAAAGCTTTTTGACAATTGTAGACAAGTATAGTACAGCCGATGAAGCACAGACCACAGGGGGAGTGAGAGAGTGAAGGGAACTGATGGATTGTTGTGTGTGGGCAGGACCACCAAGCATTTGATCACACCAAATAAAATTATGCTGAATAGAAAACACACAGTGAATTGAGTTTTCTGCCTTCACAAAAGGGAGAAGAGAGCAAATTTTAGAGCAGCTGAACTGGCCAAACATTGCACCGTTTGTAAGATTTCACAAGAAGTTTTATGCCCTCTCATGCCTATTCGAACAGCAAATTAACCTGCTTTTGCAATCCATTCAGAAAATTATGAAGTAGAGCATATCACTTAAACTAGAGTTCCGTACAACTTTTATGGACAAAACTCCATACCCATTATAAAAACCAAGCCAGCAAACCAAAATATTCCATATAGAGTTTTTCATGTCAAATCTATGCACAAATCCCAAGTGTTGCACCAGACATTCTCCTTTAAGACAACAGATAATTATTTATTTCTCAAGATTTTTGCTTCACTTGAATGATATATTTAAAAACTGTCTTCATATATTCTGTCCCATTCATGTGCTTTGATTACAAAATTGTTTAGTTTATCTTCTGCCACCTTTTTTCCATCACTGTATTTAATGTAATGGTCCAGTGCCATGGTGCACATTTTTTTCTTATTTTTGTTTTATTGGTTAGAGCAACAGCCATATTTCCAAGGGTAAGATGAAACACTCCATCAGCACCATTACACTTGCGTAGACAGACATGGTGAAAATTGATTTTATTTCATTGTCATTAAAACCAGACAGGGGTAATCGAGTCATCGGTTCACCAACCTTGTCATTGCTTCTTGTAGCTGCTCTTGTACCAGAGAGCCATAAAACCCAACCAGTGGGACAGCAGATGCACCTGAAGGAATGAACTGATGGCTCCATCCTTGTAACCACAGACCTCTGGCCAAGGATGGAAAGGGCATAAAAGGAGGGGTGAAACCAGAGGATGAAGGTGGAGGTTTACATGAGTGTAATTCAGTAGTCTGGAAAGAAAACAGAAAATCTTGAGACTATTAGGGAAAGGAAAGGAGAGAATAGTTGTGTGTTCTTGTTCTCCTGTAAAGTGGCTCCATCTCTCTGTCAATATGTTTTTAGATGAAAAAATTTGCCACCACTCTTTCTTGCCACCTCCTGCTCAGGTAACAGGACTTCACACCAATCATACCGATAAACACCACCCTAAATCTTCTTTCTTTTCTCTCTGCTCCCCTGGAATGCTGTTCCAGAAACCAAAGGCTATGGCTCAGTGCACAGGCCCTGTTCACAGCTCTTTCAGGTTTGAGATGCCGAAGCTGACTGAACTTGCTCCTCTCTTTCTGCAGATTGGCATCGAGCATCTTTATTACTGCCTTTTCACCTGCCAGATGCCTGTTCTCAATGCCATAAACTTTGCTGGACCCAGGCAGACCAGTTTAAACACTTGTCCTCAACTCATGGGCAACCAGAAGATACTGCAAGATGATAGTTTAGCTGTCCTAAAATTTGTTCTTTGATTCTTCCCAGTCAGCTGTGGGGTCAGCATTGTCTACTCCAGGCAGCAAGGTCTCCACTCCCACCTCTTTGGATATGGACCTTGCCACCACCCGCCGGCATCAGTGCCAGGTGAGTCTGCAGTGCTCTTTCTGCCCTTCAAAAGAAGATGATTTTGGTGAGCAGGTCTCAAATCAAGAGTCCGCTTTTGTGCAATTTTAACATCATTGAAGACTTCTGCTGAAGAGAATGGCAAGAGGTTGTATCTACACCATAAGGAAGAACTGCCTGCTGCTTGCCTTTGTGATCTGACTTCACGATTTACTCTGGTTCAGCCCCTTTGGCAGAGGGTGCAAAACAGAGGAGACTTACAGAGCTAAGAGCTAAGAGGCTGCAAAAGACAGACTTCAGACACCAGAGAAAAATCAAGCAGAGAAAAATCAAGGTAAGGAAATGCTGAGTCCCAGTGGGATTAAGTAGAAATGTGTAAAACTGTAAAAATTGTACAGAAACTGTGATATAGATGCAAAACCAGCAGCAGACTTGGTCAGATACAGCTTTACTAACAGCGAAAGGATACATTCATTCCTTGATCCAAAAAGCTCATTGTATTGTGTACTACTTCTAGATTACTGGTGTGTGTATTAAACAGCCTCTGAAGCACTGCAATGGTCACTTCCAACCAAGTCAACAGGATAATTTTTTCCTTATGTTTCTTCAGACAGTTTTTCTGTCCTTGCCAAGAGAGGTCATGTATTGATTTGAATTTCTCAAAAGGTTTCAGAAGATAAAGAATTCATATTCAAATACAGCATGGAACATAATGATCTATCGTATGTACTGCATATTTTTTCCTCATTTTTGCTAGGTATAGAAAAGATCCAGTTATTGGAACAATTTCTAAAATATTCACTCGTGATAGACAGGGTTTTATCACCTTCTTTCAGGACAACAATTGTGAGGATTAACAGAACTGTTCTTGTCCAAATTCCTACTCCTGAAATTAATTTAAACATACATCATGTGTTAATATATATATTTTTTAATCAAATTAAGTATTTTGTGGTTTTTAAATGTTTCAGCATTCCAAAAGACAATCATCATTTTTTGACGTGTCAGTCATTCAACTCTGCAGCTGGACTCAGCTGGTTTCAGGAGGAAAGATGGGGGAGGAGGTAAAAACAAAAAGGTACCTAATATAATATTAGGAGATCAAAAACCCTCAGACATACTAAAAAAATATTTATAGTCTATATAATACAGGTTAAACTCTAGTAATTATATTTCTTCCTTATTAATTAACAGAGCTACATATTTAGTTACAATTTAGTTATTTTCTCTGTACTCATCTGTAAAAATCTTTTTTCATTGTGATCCTTTTGGGCAGCAGCATGAATTTGTATTACTTTTATTGCTGCACTCACTCCTTTTTTTATGAGTCTGAAAGATTATTTATAAATCTAGAATATATATAACATACAAATACTTTATCAACTGAATTTTTATTCATAACTATTCAGTAGAAGGTCACTAGATGAAAGAAGCTTGTATTTTCATACAATAAGACAGGCAATATAATACATGTATCCTATTTAACACAAACTTCTGGTTAATCTTATCAGATCACAATAGCTGAAATAAATGAATCAAAAAATGTTACGATTACACTTCTCTGTAGGATTAAAAAAATGTAATGAAATTTCTCTAAATTAAATCAAAGATTACAATCTTCATACAGTGTGACATTTAGATACAATGAGGAAATTTCTGTGAAGAACTAGTATTCAATGAAGAATACAAATTCTGCAAAATATAAAATTGTCTTTAGGGGGGAAAAAATGAGTTTGCAAAAAATGAACTTCTTATGCAGAAAACACACCCTTCTGTTTCACAGGAATATACACACCTGGAAGACACCCTAGGTAAAATTCTGCTCATGCTGTATCAAACATTTCCTTTCACACAGGGGCTGAACAACACCTTAAAACCAGTTACACACCATCCCTTCTTTCACTTGTCAGGGAATTTGTCTACATGAGCTGCTATAATTGGTTTTGGATGTCGCACGCTCCTATTTTTCTTTATGGCCGAAGTTTGTGTCTGACCACACTGAAGCAGCTGCACCACAGAGAACTCATTTGGTCACAGTGATGTTCACCACACACCCAGACCTTTAAAGAAAGCTAACCCATGGGCTTCAGTGAGGACAGTTGTGTATTCAAACAATAGTATCATTAAAACATTAAGGCAACAAAAAAGACATGCAGATATCAAGTGCTTCATGTGCCAGGAAGACACAGTGATATCTCATGGATCTACCTGCATAAGAAAATTTAAATGAAATATTATGAAATCTGAATGCATAAGGATTTTGTACAAGTCAGTATTTTGTTTCATCATTTTACAAGTTACCATTGGCATCTACCACATTAGTCAAATGGAAAGTCAGATTTTTAAGGAACAAAGAGATTTAATTTAGCTCTGAAAATAACAAATTGCTATATGGATACTTCTGTTTTGAAAACTAAAACATTTCCACTATAGTATTTGATACAACCTTATATTAATACCAGAAATCTCTAGCTGAACAAAATTTTTCATCCCAAAGAGAAGAGCTGTATTCCCATTCAGCTGCAGGCTCAGTCAGTCCAGCATTTTGCAATGAGTACTGCTCTATTATGAAGATTCCCCTTCACTACAGGGAGAAGAAATAAAAAGGCAAGTGAAATAAAGACACCCTGTGATTCCCCAGTGGTCAGATTAGCAAGACAGACAACTTGTCAGCTTTGCATAATTTGGAGGATCTTGTAAATTTACGTTTTTATTAAATCAACTACAGCAGCTATTTTCTAGCTTTATTAACCACCTCTGCAACACTGATGGGTAATTTCACGCAGACATTGCAGCAGAATGCTTTACAGGTCATTAAAGTCATAAAAGCTGCCCTGGCTTCAAAAGATCCTCACTGGAGAACATGTCACGTATGAGATGCAGCATGTTGAAAAGCAAGGACATGTGTGTTGAAAGTGGTTAACATATGGTAAGAATACACCTGTTAAAGATCTAAGTTGATGCCAAAACACTGTTGCATGGCACCATACAAGTATTTTAGCTTGAATGCCTAGCAAGAGATTAGGAAAAATAATTTAGGGGCCTTCTAGGTTGAAAAACCCAAAAATCTTCATTTATTGGCTCCAAGAAACGTTAAACTTTTTGAATCAGTAGGTATTAAATAAGTGGTTATAAAATCAGTCAATATTGCCACATCCTGGAATGGCTTTTTGTTGAAGTGTTTTACAACACAGAAGATTCATGTTTTAATTTACTTTTTTAAAAGTCTGATTTAACGATATATTTTTTTAAATTTATAATGCAGTATTAAAGGAGAGAGAATACATACATCTTTTCTACATGATAATAACTCTCCACTGCACATTACCTTTTAGCACAACAAAAGGAACAGCATTGCCTACATTACCCTTTACAAGAATCCAACACCAGAGCTTTACAAAAAAATCTTTATCTTACCAGTCTATTTCAGTTGCTGGCAAAAATTAAACCTGTCCTTTTCAGTGAAATTATGTTGATATACAAAGGTTAGGAGATGTTTCTTACTAGACGAAGATGTTAAAAAACCTTTGAGTACAACTCTGACTTTTCACTCTTAACTTCATTTCAGCTACTGGCAAACACACTGGTCAGCTTTTCCCACCCTTTCTTAGTCACAAATATTTGCATAAAAATAATTATGGACTTAAAAGACTTGGGAAATATGAAGATGCCAAATACATTATGAAACAGAGAAACTTTAGTAGCACAAGTACGTTGTAGTCTCTCAAAGGTAACTTCAAGTATAGTCACAACTAACTGAGGTTTGTTTCAGAAACAAGTTGTCATCATCATCGTCTTTGCATGGTTTGGGTTGGCACAGGCCTTTAAGATCATCTAGTTTCCATCTCCCCACCACCCACAAGACCAGGTTGCTCAAAGCCCCATCCAACCTGGCCTTGAACACTTCCAGGGATGAAGCATCCAGAACTTCTCCGGGCATCACTTTTCCAGTGTCTCACCACCCTCACCGTAACGTATTCCTTCCAAACATCTAACCTAAATCCCTCCTCCTCTTTTAGCTAAAAAATGTTCCCTCTTATCCCATCTCTATCTATGCATGTAAAAAAATTGCCATCTCTTTTTTTTTAAGCTCTCTTTAATTATTGGAAGGTGCTCTAAGTTCTCCCTGAAGCCTTCTCTTCTCCAGGCTGAATAACCCCAAATCTCTCATCCTGTCTGCACAAAAGAGGTACTCCAGACCTTGGACTATCTTTATGGGCTTCTGGACTTGCTCCAGCAGTCCAGAGTGTATCTCTACTCTACACAGAGTCTCACCAGAGCAGAGCAGAGCAGAGCAGAGCAGAGCAGAGCAGAGCAGTGGGGCAGAATCCCCTCCCTGGCCCTGCTGGTCCTGCTGTTTTGGATGCAGCCCAGGATGTGGTTGGCCTTCTGTGCTGAGAGCTCTCATTGCTGGGTTATGTTGAGCTTCTCATCAACCAGCACACCCAAGTCCTTCTCAGCAGGGCTGCTCTCTGCCCAGCCTGTATTTGTGCTCAGGATTGCCTCAACCCATGTGCACCTTGCATCCAGTCTCTTCACAAAATCAAGAGCTTAGGAATCAGGTATCGCTGCATTTCTAGTAAATACACATGCCTGTACGCTTTCTTTGGTTTGGTTTACAATGACAGAAGAGAGTGCTCACTTTGTGGAGCATTATTAATATTTTGTCCTCGCATCTTCTGAACTGACAGTTAGTAAAGAACCTGAAATCTGTCGAAATATAATGATATAAACCAAATCCAAAGCAGCCTCTCTGCCCTCTCAGCAGAAGCAGCAGTGAAAGTAGTAGGTACTGTGCTTTCCAGGATGCTTGTAGATCTCATGGAGAGAAACGGCAAGACATGACCCCATTCATTGAACACAATCAGCCCAGCATGGGCTCCTGCCAGCAACATGCATATAATTACAGGCTTTGGGATTTAACATAATCTCACAACTAAAGGATGACTCTGTTTTACAAGTAGCTTCCACATGCTGCACTACATGGTTAAAGACTCCTGTAATTACAATTTCTGTAAGGCTCTGTACTTTGTAGAGGTTTTTTAAGTTAATTAAAATTATGACTTTTCAACTGCTACATCAGTCTCTAACAAAACAAAGCTAAGCATTCCCTCAAAATTACCATACTGGAAGTGGAGACCCTCTCTTACACTTAGTATAAAACAGCTGCTTCTACCCTCATTAAAAAAAAAAAAAAAAAAATTATGATTCTATTAAAACCACTTGAACAAAAGTGGAATAACTATACCTTTCTCTTACTATACTGCTTTGTTCCCATATTCTTATCAACCTATTAAGCAGCCGTGAAATTGGAATATCACACTAGAAAATAAAATGTGTATTTGGAGGTATGAGTCTATAATACAATGTATAGTCATTTAATCTACTACATGAGATTTTTTAGGAATTAACTATGCAAGTTTTTATGTGGAAGACTTTATATTCAAAATATGGTCAAAAAGAATGGCAATGGAATATTATAGCTCTAGAGATGCAGCAAAAAGAAAGGATGGTACAAGCAGTTTTGACTGGTGATAGCTTCAAGCCTTTGCAAGATGAAGGGAAATGCTGATTCATTGATACAATTGTATTCCTGCCACATGCAAGCTGCAGGAAGACATAGCAGCAGCTGCTTTACCAGAACAGAATGGATTTCTACACCGAAATTGGGTGCACACTGTATGCATGCCTGCAGCTTGAGCAGCTGCCAGTCAACTGGCACCAACCACAGCACTTTCCCAGGCCACATGGACTATTCCATCCCAGAAGTAGAACTGGTACCGGCAGTACCAGGGAGTGTATCCCAGAATATGATGACTATAAAAACGACTGAGCAGATCATTTCACAGTAACCCAAAGACTTGCAACGGCAGAAACAGGTTTAATGCAACCATTGCTTGTATAAATGGGGGCAGACTGAGAAAAAGAATAGAAAAGATTGCTACCTGCCTTGTGTACAGAGAGCTATACTAGAACCTGATATTCAGTTCTGCCATGTATGACGGGATTTGCTCACTTTAGATTTGTTTTTAAAAGCCTGAAAAACTGGACAGGGTGCAGAGAATGGCACCAAGAGTGACCTGACCAATAAAAAAGTCTTGTGCAGTGCCAGACTTGGAAAGTATCATATCAGATTGGGAGAGTTAGGACAGTGACCTGATTAGACAGTGCCTAAAAGCTGTCATGGGATGGACACATTAAGTGCTCATGAGCTTCTACATCACTTGATAGACAAGTGTTAAATTCAAACCGTTCAGTTGCTGATTGGAAGATCTACTGACAGATAAAACTACCAAAATGGTTCTCAGAACAGTCTACCTGCCTTTCTGGAATATGCATCTTTGCAAAACATCAGTTACTGCTGTAACAGTAACAGGCTGGATGTTGCAAACCTGTTTACACATCTTACAGGTCCTCTTTTGTCTTAGAAAGCAAATGAAGCAAGATATGAGATTTTGATGGCCTCCTACTGTCTGTAACTACTGCTTTGACTAAGAGAAGTGGACACCATTCAAAAATGGACTGGAAGAGTTTTCAGGCTATTTTCATCCTTAAAATACTCGTAAGGTTTGCACATGAAATGTACAAATAAAATGGTATTAAAAGACAGGAGTGGCTATACATAGATAAACATAATGTTTTATCAAATATATAATTAACACTAATATAAAAAATATTTATAATCAGAATCCTTAATGTGTTAGAAAAAGTGTCCCATTACACACCACAATTAGTCCACACTCTCAAAACGCTGACATTTCAAAAGCAGAGAAACCTTTTTGTGCACCATCCTCAGCCACACACATCCTCCCCCTTTTGCTGTAAAAGAAAGGACAGAATCCACAGCAACAGGAAGAAAACACATGAGCAAAGTAACACAAAGCATGTTATTTACATCAGTAAAATTCATACATGTTATACATATATAGCATATATGACTCCAAGGAAATTATCACCATGCTTTCCTCCCAAGTCACCAAAACAAACGAAGGAAAGGTTCCTAGGCATAGGGTTGAAATATTTGTAATGCAAGTCTCCAAAGTGAAAGGTTGATAGCCTCAAGCTTGTTTTAGTGTCATTCCTCCACGGATCATTAATGCTTTAGTGGTGTCCCACTGCTATTCATCACATTTTTAACAGTTCCTTCTAAAATACTCCTCCAATACTCTAGCTTGGCCAGATAACATTAACACTTGAAAGTCTGTATATGGTATTTATCAATTTTGTTTCCCCACTCTTCAATTTTTTTTTTCAAATCATAGAAATCCTACAATTTCCTAAGGTAAATATGGTATTGTATATAAAAATGATCAATAACAACCTGGGGACAGCTAGATACAAGGGTAAAACAGTGCATTCCAGAACAGCCCAACATAAAACTAAAATATGCCAATCAGCAAAACAAATGCCACCCTTGCAAAATTAAATGGGTAACTGAAGAAAAAGCACTGGTCTTCCTGTATTATTGTGGATGTATCCCTTATAAATTATCAACTAGTAACAAATCCCTGTTTTAATTTAGTTTTCTAGTACTCAAATATTTTTATACAAAAATCCTCTCACACTTTTGCACTGTCAGGTACGAAATTAGAGCTATCAACGAACACCAAACTTCAAGTTCTGTATTACATCTTCCTTAACCAACAAGTAATTTTGAACTTGGGCATCTTCTTTAAAAGTACAAACAACCCCATCTTGAATTCCTGATGAGTTCAAAGGTCTCAGACTGGCTTTAGCATCATGAGAAGAATTCCAGCTTGGACTCATCTGAATGTCTCGGCCAGCTGCCCACACACAGGCTGTACCAGCCACCCTGCCATCCACACTGCTTTGAAAGCTGATACCTTGCCCCTCTTCATGTCACACAGTCAAAAATCTTTCTTTTGAGCATGTTTCACATGACTCAGTAAGTATCAGTGAAAATTTTTTAACAGTAATTTTATTTTTCCCCTTACTTTTCTGTAACAATTGTGACCTTTCAAATCTTCCCATAGAACTTTCCTCTCTCCATAGATATCTGGGTTCTTCTAATAGTAATTGCATACAAATATTCTATGCACACAGATTTTTAACTTTTGCAACAAGTCAGGCATGAAATCCATTTGCTGCTTTAAACTGAACCCTTTCTGTTCACTCCTGTGTTTCAATACGAGAAGCAGCCATAATTATATTTAACAGTCTTGGTGCAGTCCAACAGACACCTGAGTAAGTAAAGGGCAGTTATATTCCTATGCCTGTGACATGATCTTCCTTAGTACAGCATTAGTTACTCTCTTTTGCAAGTATTGCTGTTATTAGTGATAAGCAAACCTAACTGCTATTTCTCCACATGTGCTGGTCCCTCTAAGCACTGCTGCTTTCCCAGCTTTTCATTCACAGTATATCATCATATCTTGGATTACTTCCCCAGAGACACATTTACTTGCCAGGTCATATGATATTCTTCTGCATATTAGACATTTCTAGTTGTTTTAAAGGCTAGTTAAAGACATCTCCATTCTTATTACTATGTAGGTCTCCTGATCTAATTTAATCTGCTAATTTTATCAACAGTTAATGAGGGCATTAAATCACTACTGCTGTCTTTATCCTTGAGTCAGCTCCTGGGGGTGTTTCTCAACCAACTAATTTTTAGCTATTTTCCCTTTTTAGATCATGAGCATTTAAAATACACCAAATGTTTTAAAAGATGCAAAAACATCCTGCAGAGTTGCATCAAGCAATAGTATTTCTTCCATTATTTTTGTACTATAACCCAAACTGTGGCAGAGTGTCCTGAGGTGAGTTTATGATACCGAATTGCATCCCCATTCATTTGTTTAGCCCAGAAATACATTTTGCACCTTTAAAACTTGATCTGAGAGTGAAAGCGGGGGAGAAGGAGAAGCAACGAAATGTCTGAGTCAGTTGTATACAAAAACATAAAGGGAAGAGTTTTCAGCATTCTCTTCTCTCAGACTGTGCTGTCTGCAGCACAGACAGTGGGAGAGAGAGCTCCTTTGTTTCTTAGTTTTTGTAGCTCGCTGATGCAGAGAAGTTCCCCAGACTGTGGATTTTCTTTTTCTTGGAACTGACCAGCCCTGCTCTGCACTGGAAACACAGAAGAACACCGGGAGCTCACACCTGTGGCCCATCAGGGCCCGGGACGTGGCATTTTCCATCAAAGGAGGGACTGATAAAAGACTGAGTGAGCCGAGCTACACCCCATGACAAGGACTTTCTGAATTTGCCATCTTTTCAGACAGCAAGAGGTCTTATTGTCTAATATTATTCAATTTTTATGCTTGTGAATACTTTGCTTGTTAAATAAACAGTTTGTTCGCACTTTTCTCCAAAGAAATATTTTCCCAAACTGGTGGGGGAAGGGGCTTGAATCTGCTTTCTAGAGGGACCCCTTTTGGAGTTTCCTCCCAAATTTGTCCTAAACCAGGACACAGAGTTCATAATTTACAAATCTATACTGCTTATTAACTATGTTCACATTACCTTCAAGATCTGAAGTCCTTGTCCCTCTTTAATATTTATTCAATATTTATTTCATTACTGAAATTATATAGACACCAGCACTAAACCAAGGAGAAGATCATGGCCAAAACTTCTTTCTTTCTTCTCTCTTCAAAACTTGCCCTTTTTTTCCCTCTCCTCTTTTTAAGGGCACGTATTAGTGTTTATCATGGCATGTCACTAGCTTTCCATTCATACAGAATGTCAAACTCTGGGTAAGCACAAATGGGTTCCACCTACAGATACCAAAGATCAGTGTGTTCACAGCCAGAGACAGAAAGTGGCAAACAATGTACACTTGAATTTCTTTGTACTTTTTCATGTGTCCCAGGCTTTACGAAAACTGGCTCATACAGCAATTGTTCTAAAGCACTTTTTCCCCCTGACGCACTTTCTCCCAATGTACTTACTATTTTTTCCCAACATACATTTTGGTTTGCATCATGCCAGCTGCTGCACTTCAACAATGAAAATGAACTTGGTACCACAAAGAGATTGCTGTATACAGATTCTCTCTATGAACTTACTTGGAAAGAGCTACATAAACTTAATTGATCAAAACGGAGTCACAAAATCATGAAATATTTTGCAGAGGCATACGCTAATGGTACTGCACCAACTTCCGAGGCCTGCTGCCTTACTGGAAGGGTCCATAAAACTGTTGAGGTGATGGAAATACTTCCAAGCTGCTACCTTAAATGCAGAAATGGGATGGTAACTGTGCCATTTATTTATTTATTTTAACGTAAGGCAAGGAGAAAGGGGCCTGGACATTTTAACAGGAAATTAGAAAGCTAGCTGATATAAATTCACCACCTCTCAAAGTTTTAACAGCCCAAGTTCCCCTCCCTCTTTTCCCCATTCCCGATCTCTCATCTGCATCTGAATGCTCACAGTGCTGCTAATGGATAAAAATGGAAACAAATGTATGCAACAAATCACAGTGTGCTCCTGTGCCAGCTTCCCCTTTCTGATTCATCAGACCCAGATCTCCATACTGCTGCTCCATATTAAAATCAATGTGCTGCCTCTTCATTATTGTCATTATTTCTCTTTCACTTCAGAAGTTTCCTTTCCTTCAGATTGCTGCCTGACCAGATTGTCAGGACATATTTAAATCAAAATTTTGTGCATATGCATGTTTGTGCTGTGCATCTGGATGCCACCTCATTACCATCTGAATTCCCATCATTTCTGCCAAGGCACAAAAACGTAGGGGTAAAAATTATGTCAAACGACAGAAGATTACAGCCATCTATCTCCATCATTTAAAAATATGAAGTAACTGCAGATTTTGCCATCAGCTCATTTCATACCCGGTAGGAAAATCTAAATAAAGATTGAATGCAGCATTTTCTGTGATGTGTGAAAATGCAATGCAGCTCAAGTAGAAGGCATTAAAGATTCATCCTCTACTTGGCCACAACTGGAGCTTCAAGCTGCTTATGTGAACTTTGCCTGCTGTACCTGGGGCTCACCTTCCAGGTCATGGAGGAGAACCCTAATGGTGCAGCCTGTTAACAAAGAAACCAGACATTTGGAATCAGGTGAATGGTGAAGTTCCTCTTCCAGGGGCAGAAGCACTGCTGAGAGCAAATGCAACCAAATAGACCCATGTTCACACAGCAACTGCTATTGCTGGTTGAGCTCCAGGAGACAGAGATCTGCTGGTGCTGTGGTCCAGCAACGAAGATGCTGGCTCCTGTAGTAATGCCAAACACACACTGGGGGAAATGGGTGAGGCTGCAGGAAGTCAAGATACACACTCTTAGTGTAGTATAAACAAGAAGAATATAAAAATACATATATAAAACCAATAAATCTATGCTTGCTTTCATTTGGATATGCAAAGCCTTCGAAAGAGGAAGCATCTTCCTTCATCTGGTCAAAACACAGGGATCCACTGCACTCCCTCATGTAACAACATGTCTATGCCTTGATTTTTTTTTAAATTAGAAGCACAGCACATACCTGAAAGAGGTGTTTCATTTACGTCAATTCACATCTTACTAATATGAAGATGAGCCTACAGCTACTGTCATTTTCACATGAGGCTTCAGTAAGCACGCTCTATTTTTTTCCAAAACAAGTGGAACAAAAAGCCTCACCTAAAAATAATAATCCACATTTACACACTACCCACTGAGAGAGGCAGCACATTTTCCACTAACATGCTCATTTCAGGCTGTGCATTTTAAGTCAGTAAATCTATGAAAAGGTGATGACCAAGGGCTCTTTGCTCGGGCAATATCCAAGTGACACAGCTATAACAGCCTTTTGCTGGATGCATGATGCTGCACTTCCCCCTGGCCTCTTCCCAGGCATTTTGACAGATTTGAGATGTGTCTGCATCTGAGGTGTAGACAAATCTTTTCCTGGCCTTTTGCACAAAGTTGGTGCACGTATTAGAAAGACTACTTGGAATCCTGAAAATATTGAATGTACTACTACCAGATGTTATCACAAAAAACAATGAGGAAAAGTAAGCAGTTTTCATAAATTTTGAAGTACTTTCTATTCATTTTGAGTGTTCTTTCCTAGTCCATTTTCCCCTTCTCTGATAAGCACATATAAATCTCAGTTGCAAAATACAAACCCATTTAAATAAAGTATGTGGGTCCCCTAGCAACAATGAATATTGATTCCCCTTCCACTCCCCCATAGAAAGCCTGGAAAGAAAGCCTATATTGACAATCCCTTTAAGGTCCGAGAAGAGGTAAACTCAAGTTCCTCTCTCCACTTGCTTTCATAGGAACTACTGGCCCTAATCTTTGATATAACATCTGGAAGCCTATATGAATAAACGCATTTCCTGATATTTTCCCTTAAAGGTTTGATTCTCTGAACTACAGCTATAATGCAATAAGCTTCAGCACTGATATGATCAGAGACACAACAGATATCTCATCCAGATTTCGTGGTTGTGAACCCAGTCCTTGGCAGGATTCAGTCCCCAAAGGCCCTTGTTCTCTCTTTTAGGTCTTTAAGCCAAAGAGGAATGGGAAGAGGGGTGGAATCAGTTTGAAATGACTACACCGTCTGGAGTTCAACCCCACAGAGAGCTGCAAACCAGGAGAAGACTACCCACTCCCTCTGAGAAGAAAGGAAGAAGACAAAATGGCAGAGGTTCATCTTCTTATCAGTGCCATTAATATTCAGTTTATTCCCCCTGAAATGCTGTTTTAAGGGACTGAATTGCTTAGAAGATTGACTTTGATTTTGTGAGGCTTTCATTTGTAAGCTGTCACTTTGGATCCAGATGAGGGAGGTACTGATGGATGGTTTCTAATACCTAAGAGTTGCTTAGTGGCGTATGACAAATGACAAAGAAGTTGCAGAATGAGTTATATAGTGAATCAGCAGTCCTTTCCCAGAAGCTTCAATACTAATTAAGAGGCAACTTGACACCCTTTGTGTAAGGCTTCTTGGAAACTTATGCCCAGACACCAGAAACAAATCACAACGAACTAAATACCTTAAGCTTCAGCATGAAAATAAACAGACCTACAGTTATATCGTAACACATCCCTCAATACCCACATCATGGTTTTATTTGAACTGTATACGCACATGAACTTTATTTGAACAATTACACTTACATGCTTACATGATGGCTGACTAACAAAAAGCTACTTTTTGTTCACTCAAAAAAACTGCCAGCATTGTAATTTTTTGCCTTTTATTTAAAACTGCACTTTCGTGAACAGCCTTTTTCTCCACCCTCCAGATCCACTAAGTGCAGTCATACATTAACCAGGACGAAGGACAAGACCCTGCAGAAAGGCACTGAGCTATGGCTGATGTGTAGCTCACCTCCATTTGGCTCCCCAAACAACACAATTCCTGCTGGGAGCAGCCCTGTCTTTGGCTCTGGAAGGGAACTCTGCCATTAGCAATGGATTTGAATGATCAGTTCTATCACATCGCCTCCTCTCTGTTTAATTCTCTGTCAATATCAACAAGCTCATTTCAGTTTGGTTTCACAGAGAGAAAGACTGACAAAACACTAAGTGGTGAGTAGGAATGACAGACACCCACAACCCACCCTCAAGTCTTTCACAGATAATTTTCTCCTAGTTTTAATCCATACCAGTTCTGCCCCAGCTGCAGTAAACTTGCCTCAAATTGCTCCAAGTACTGCAAAACTCAACCTTGGGGGCACCGTTTTTTGATCCTAGTTCTTTATCAAACAAAAAAGTCCCATGAAACTAATCATGTAAAACTTGTGCTGTGCATTTACCAGCACAAAGAAAATTGCGTTTCAGGGATGGGGCATACCTAATTGTAAGGAAATGAGTTACAGCGAAATGGCAGTATGAACCAGTGTAATAAAAGACAGCCTCAATTAAAAGATACAAGAACAATGCAAGGGAAAATACAATATAATGCACATTATGAGCTTGTTCAAAACCTCAGCATAGAGTGGTGTTAGACACAAGAACTCATCTTCGTAAGAAGCTAATGAATCACTTAGTTAACAAGGAAAGGTCATGTCTCTGAGCAGTGGGATCTAGGAGTTATAAATATGCAGAATCATATACTCTTCATAAAAGGCTACTTTATTTTAGAAAACTGCTCTAGTTTGATCTTGTTCTGTTGTTTGTCAGGGGTTTTAATACTATGAAAAGGTGTTTGGGGCTTGCTGATTGTTGTTTTTGCTTTTACAACTGGTGCTCTTTTTGTTCCATTCTTCATATATACATTATTATATTACATTTTACATACAATATGTAAAATATCTCCCTGGCATGGGTGACAAAATCTAAAATTCTGTATTTCCTTTCTTTTCCCAATTGCTTCTGAACCATGTGGTGTTTAATTTGTGAGTGCAGAGGACATATGATTTAATCAATAATAAACCAGCCTAATACCAAATAAGAAACTCAGCAAGACCCAATTAGAAACTTAAAAAACCAACCAAACAGAAAAAAAACCCCCATGTTAAATAACCTCTTATAAATTTTATTATACTAAAAACAAGTCTCTGACTAATTCTTAAATTTGGCCACAAATACTTTTTTTTTTTCCTAAAACTGAAAGCATACTTTTTTTTGATGTTTTATACTATGTCTCTATTGGA
Source organism: Rhabdornis inornatus (assembly GCA_013397075.1). Lineage (NCBI taxonomy): Eukaryota > Metazoa > Chordata > Aves > Passeriformes > Rhabdornithidae > Rhabdornis > Rhabdornis inornatus. The sequence goes on along the minus strand of VWZS01008401.1, from coordinate 78,156 downwards.
CAGCTATAAGAATTCACATCAGAAGAAAAAGCAATTCAGTGGATTGTTACATTTGTCACCATATAAATCCTCTTCATAGCATTTTTCCCAAGCTGATTTTCAAGGTTAAGAACTGTTTCCCATACCCCTCTGCTATGTTAGATTATTAAACAGGTGTCATAAAAGAAGGCTTTGATTTTGTAAGAGATCAAAAATAAGTTTCCCTTCACATTTTTAGGCTACAGAATATTTACTCAATGTTAGAGCTCTGATGAACCTGCTGCAAATCCCTGATGATGCAGAAGCTTTCTTTGCTCTATGCAGAGTGCAAGAAACAAGCTTTCAGGGAAGGGAGCAGCATTTTATTTTCTGCTTCACAAACAGCTTTTGGGGAACATCTGTTCATTTCACATTTAGTCAAGTGCTCTTTTTTCAGCATCTTTTGGATGCTGCTTAAATGAAACTTTCCTACTTGTCCTCTTCACTTTAAGCTTGTTGAAGCAACACCAGAAGAAAATGCACCTGGACATTTCTGAACTGAGCATTTGGTGGGAAACAAAACTGAAACCCCAAATTTGCTCCATGTTTGAAGAAGGAAACAGAGAAGGCTGGAATTGTTTTAAATCCTCTATTGTTTAAATCCTCTAAAAAAACTATGAGCAAACTTCCGAAACTGCCTCAGAGGGGGCTCTGTCACTGTCATACATTGCAGTCTCCTGCCTCAGACTGATTCCTTACACTGGTGCCTATATGAGACCCTGTGTTACCTCCCTCAGGCCTGGGATACAGCATACCCTGTGATTGCACTACAGGATTTGAAGTGACACATGCCATCAGATAACAGAGCAGTGACTGGCAGTGACCGAGTGACCAGCACACAAAAGCCCAATGGTTTGGATTGTGTAACAATAAATGGGAATATTTTCTGCTACAACATAATTAAGACTACTTTACTTATCCCAAAGCAGAAATTATGGCCTGTTTTCAAAATGAGACAGCTTGTTTCCATACATCTCAGGAAACCCCACCACCACCATCAAAAAAAGACAACTCAGGAGACAAAGTCACGAATGTGGAACAACTGCAAGCTTTCGGCTGATAAGAGGACCATGCTCCTCTCTCAATCAGATGGTGGAGTGGACATAATGGTAACTGTGGATTTAAAGCCAGATCTGCTCAGCAGACGGGGAACAACAGCCTCCTGCCACTGTTCAATTAGAGAAAAATATTCCACTTTCAAAGCAAGATATGCTCAATATAGTTGTTAGGAATCAGTAAGATGTGACAGGAGGCCCTGAGCCCCAGGAACTTCCTTTTTTTTTTTTTTTTTTTTTTTGGCTTTGGTCAAAGCACTGAGCAGCTATCTTAAATCTGTCCTTCCCTTATAGACAGTCTGGAAGACACAAAGATGGCATCACTGGGTGCAGCGGCCCTTTGTCTGCCAAGGAATGCTCCCCTGTAATCAGTCCTTTGTAGCTGCTTCCTTTCTCCATGCCTTTTCCTCCTACCAGAGCTCCAGAACCATGGGGATGGAGCTTCCTCCAGCCTTCTGACACCAAAGTTTAAAAAGATTGTTAACAGAACCGAGTAACAAAGAAAGACCTTCTTTTCCTAAATCCTTAGATGTTATCAAAATTACAGTAAAATGGTGAAAACAGTCATCTTGTCTGTTTTGTCTGCAACAAGGTGATAATTATGTTAACTTTCATCCCTCTTATTTAAAAGTGAAATGTGGTAACACTGATGCATTTATTCACCGTTTTTGATCCATAAGCACAAATCTCTATAAAAATTTTCTTAATAAAAAAGGTTGAAGCATACAGAAATTTTAGTATGTCTGCATACGTAGTGGAGCACACACCACTCCAAGCACCCTTGCACACAGACGTGGAGTCCCAGATCAGCGTCCATCGACTCCCTCTGCTGGAAAGAGCTGCCACTTTCTTCTTCCAAAAAATACCTTCATTTTTGCTGGCAATGCAAAACATGAACGTTGCAGTACATTGCACCAAATCTTACTCAGTGCTGGTGGTCGGCTGCTTTGGAGTGTGCTTCAAGATAACTTGCATGCAGAATCTAAGCAGCTTCCTAGCAAATTCCAGATTAGCATCAAATAAGTGTCCAGTATTAATGTTAGTTATAGTTCATACAGTAATGTTCATATGAAATGTTCATATGAAACTGGGTTCTGTTAGTCTTTCACTCCATACAAACTTTCAGATTTCATTATTATAGCAGGCTTAAAATAAATAATGCGAGATTCATGAAACAGAATGTTCTGTTTCATTTAAAATAATTATGGAATTCTCTAAACAGGAAAATCACTGCTTGCATTTTACTCTGAAATTTGAAATGCAAGAGGATGGATATGCATGAGGGAGCCTGACAGACTGCAAAGCTGCCCCAGCTCATCCACACACCTTTACCCTCCCTTGGGCCTAAGGGACCTGGGTAGGGGTGACCAGCCTGCTACATTTTTGGCTCAATTAATTACAGAGACAAGCCCATTACTTACTCTGCCTCTCATTTCAAACCTATGAATTGTTGATCTCTTGGGGGGTTTTTTTGCCGGATATCACATTTCATGGAAATTCTGTATTCTGCTGAAGTAACACAGAACTTCTATAAATGTGAGCATTCAACAAACTCATTATAGACAACTTTAGAAATTAATGTCATTAAGATGATAGGAGAGAGATTTTATGGCTCTCTTCAGTAAGTTGTTTTAAAGCTCTCTCTCTCTCTCAAAACATCATTCTAAAAAATGTATTTTGTATGATGAAGTAATCATAAGGTTGGCACAACTCCACAAGCCTCTACAAAACACACATGGACCTTTAGTTTTATATTGTTTATGTAACATCCTTCATACCTAACAATACCTAACCATACAAACACCTATCTGTACACTTGGTGATTTGCACACATCGTAAAAATGGGATACAGATGCAAACATTATCACGTTCAAATCGTAAGTAAGCCTGACATTACTACCACCATTTAAATAATCATTAAAAAATCATCTTTTCTGCTTTACTACTTTAGTTCCAGACACACAGTTCATTTTTTACTTAAACTCTCTGAACACCACATGCTTCTTCAAAAAGGCCTTTATCAGAAAAAAATCAGAAAAAAACTGGAACCAAAAAGTTCTTGTTATCCCAGAAGGCTTCATATATAAAATAAAACGTGGGAGTGCTGGTATGATGATCCTTTAGGCAACATGGTACACATGCACCACCATTCTACAGGCACAAACCTGCCTTTTTTTTTTTTTTAAGGGCGAGAGAGCGAGGGAGAGTATTATAACCAAAAGATGGTTCTCCTCACAGAAAGCATGGCTGTAATAATTCATCACGATTGGCAAACAGCAACAATACAGGTCACCCTAAAAGCTGGGATGTTAAAAAATTCTGCAAAGAAGCTCTTCTAATGGGAAGGAATTCCTACGATTCCCCCAAGGGAAAAATGCGAGTTTTGCAGTGACAGGTTAAATGCTGAAGGGAGAAGCAAAATATATTTCCCGAATTCCACAGGCAGAGGGCAGCAGGCTCCAGCCAGCACCGCTGTCTCGGGGCTTACTGACGTTTAATTTGACATCTCCCTCTCACCAAGAGCATCATCTTTGTGTAACCGTGACTGAAACCACAAGATACTTAAGCCATTTAAAAAGGAAGCTGACTACATACATGCTCACTATTTCAGAAACGTGCTTTTTATTACAGGTGGCACCTCTGTGTAGCATAAAGGAAGTTCGGTGGTGGTTCTAGTAAATGTTAGTCTTCATAAGTTAATAAAGACTCTGCTCTAAAGTGTTACTGCAGCTTTGCAAAAGAACACAGAACAGCGATGAAAACTAAAGTATGGGGAAAACATTATAAATGACAATTTGTCTCCCCAAGCTCAGCTATCTCTTAAAGCCAACAAATCCAGTGCCAAAGTGATTTTTATTTGTGGAACGGAAACAGTCTGAAGAATCTAATCTTAAACAGATCATTTTTAAAATTGGGTCTATAAGGCTGTCTGCAAGAATTTGACATTTGCATATAATGATAATGCATATTAGACAGTAATTACCATGGACTTTTCTTTAATTATAACTGATAATGCAAATAAATCCTATGTTCCCAACTGAAGAATGTAATTAAGTCTGAGTAGTTCAGGGAGAAGGGAAGAGGCAAAACCATTGATTTTAAAATCAGGGGAATGGCACACTATATACATAAATTCCCTTCCTCCTCCCACTGACATCAGAGAGCATAAAAAACTCCATCTTCTCTAAAGAAAATGAAACAATCAACTCTCTGCCATGCCCTGTTTACTAATGATACAAAACGTTTTCTTACACAGCTTTATCCAGGATTTGCAAACTCTTCTTCACAAAGAAGAGAAACTGTTTTTCTTTTCCAACATTAACGCAGTGAAATCTCTGATGCATGTGAGCAACCCCAAGCAAAGGAAGGATTCTTACTGAATAAGGAAAAGCAACCTGAGGATTGGAAACAACGACAAGGGAGACTGAAGGTGGAGGTGAGAGCATCTGAGATCCAAAACCAATCTAGTTTAAGGAGGTTTAATACATATAAACAACCCCAAGTTTCATTATTAGAACCCAATAATTTAAAAATACACATGGCAAAAGCTGTCACCTTTAACAGGTATGCAAGTCTAGCCTTGGAAGCAACACCAGTGACTACAATCAAGTCTAAGTCCAAGAGTAAATTTAACAGGCACTGACAAGAAATGCTGGATTGACAACACAGCCCACAAACACCTTAAGGCAATCCCTGGTACGCAGCCAGCTTGGCCACAAGGACTTGAAAGAAATTCTCTTATCTTTTCAAATAGTCAGCAGCAAGAAACTCTGGCACAAAAATGGAAAAAAAAATGTTGTGCAAAGGCAGCATGAAGTGAACTTTCAACATTTCAGGTGACGCCATTCCCTGTGGGACTGACTAAAGCTGACAATCCATCAGCTTGACCTTCCCTGCACAAGCACTCCCTGCAAATTGCAGTTTGAAAGTTCAAGCCTTACAATTCATATCAGCTGGTACAGGAACAGCCCCAGCAGGAAAAGTTCACCATCTCCACTGAGGCTTTGCTCTGCTGGGCTCGTGGCCACAACCTCTTCCAAGGATGTAGAGAAAGCCAAAGGTGATCACACCAAAGTCACTCACCTTCAAAGAATATCAATACATCTTCTGGAGAAGCTGAGAGTAGCAGACTGGCTGTCTTGTAGAAGGGAGAAGATTTCTAAGGGAAAAATTCGCATGAAAGTCTCAACTTTGAGATTAAAAAACAGCAATACTAAACCTACAATTCCTTCAGCAGAGCCTCTGCCTGGTGTGGCTTTTTCTGTATGAAAGAATCATTAGGCATTCTGCAGCACAAAATATTTTCTCTGCACAGTAGACAACTCTGGTCTATGTCAGCTTCAGTTCAGTTATGCCTGATCCATGATGCTGAGGGATAGACCCTTCTCAGTGACGTAGCTGACAGCATCATGGTTTAACTCCAGCCAGCAGCTAAGCACCACACACCCAATTCCTCACTTCCTTCTCCTCCTCCCCTCCCCTCCACAGTGGGATGGGGAAGACTTGAAAGAGTAAAAGTGAGAGAACTCAGGAGTTGCAATAAAGACAGTTTAATGGAACAGAACAGGAAGAAAATAATGATAATTACAGTAACTATAAAAGACTTAAAATATACAAAATTAGCGATGCACAAGGCAGGTGCTCACCACTTGCCAAGTGATGTCCAGCCAGTCCCTGAGCAGCACGCCCCTGACCAGCTTTGCCCCCAGCTGATATACTGAGCATGATGTTGCATGGTCTGGATATCCCTTTGGACAGTTAGGGTCACTAACTGTGGGGCTGTGGCCCCTTGCAACTTTCGGTGCCCCTCCAGCCTTCTCGCTGGCAGGGGATGATAGGCTAGAAAGTCCTTGACTTACTGTAAATATCAACTTAGCAACAATAAAAACATCAGTGTGATATCAACATTAAACTCATATTTAATCCGAAACACAATACTGAATAGTTACTAGGAAGAAAATTAACTATGTCCCATCCAAAACCAGGAGAGGGATATAGACCAGTATTCAGGCAATCAGCTCATATGAAAATACTACTACAGCTTTGCACATGATAATTTGAAGAAATCTGATCAACAAGTTCTCTTGGTTTGAAAGACAGGTATCTGCTAAGAAAACATCCCTGCCTCCAATTTATTATAATTTGGAAATTAAGAGGCTCTCAGGCAAATATACGGGGATAGGAATAACAGTTCTTTACTAATATATCTAACAAAACAAACAAAAAAAACCAAAAACAGCTATGAAATTAACAACCAACAGAACAGTAACCAAGTTCCAGTCCTTTTTTGGCCGCAGACACCCTCTCCCTGCGCTGCAGTTACCGGCGTTGGGGGCAGGGTAGGTTCCGCACAGCTGCGGGAGGGCTGGGGTGACGGCGGTGGCAGCGTCCCAGGTGGGACAGGGATGGCGGAGAGACTTCTCTGCTCACGGTGTCGGTCATGGTGCTCAGTAGGGTGCCTGGGGGGTGGCAGACTGAAAGCAGGAAGGCAGCAGTGCGGTGTCTGACTGCAGAGAACGTGGTTCGTGGCGTTGGGATGGCTGGGGGTCGTAGGTAGCAGCACTGGCTGTCTTTCCTCCGACTCCACGAGCAAGAGAGAGCGAGCAGCTCCCTCACCTCTCCTTTACCTGCCCCCAGATATCGCGGTGTTTTTCCCTTACCCCCCGCCTCCTTTTGCCCCCGGTCCCTAGGGCCTAGTCAACAGTTCTAACATAACAATGGGGGAAATTCCACAGAGGGAAAAAGAGAAAAGACCAACCCTCAACACAAGTGAAAAAGATAAATCTGCTAACACTATAGTCGGATATTTTTGTTGTTTGCTTATTGGAGATTTCTTTTTAGAAAAACATCTGCACTGGCATAAGCTATAAGAAACTACCACGGGTAAACTGTGATCATCTCAAGGGCAGCTTAAGCAGCAGAATGTATTGGTCAAATGATATTCAATATAAGCTTGTACTCAGAATTGGACTATAAAATGGCACCAACAGATGGAACCGTTATTCATTGTTTCCCCATTTTTATCTCAAATATAATAATCTTCCTTTGTTTTCTAGGTACAGGCATCACACTTACTCCCTTCTTTCCTGCCCTATGCAGTTTATAGCAAGACTCCTGAGTGCACATGAAGTGATGCTCAACTCCTCTGCCATTGGAGGCCTTGCACAGCTCTCCCTGGCTCTGACAGACTGAACAACTACACTGTCCCCATTCAGAACTGTCTTATATTGGTTTATCAGCATTTCCAAAAAATTCAAAAGAAATTTTTGAATTTCTTTTCTAACCAAAAACAAGGGGACCTACACAGCCTGGCAGGTAGACCTGCTGTGTAAGGAAACTCACCTGCTGCTTTCATTCTGTACGTGGCCAAATGCCACCTGTCTGAAAAGGCCAAAGAAAGTACCAGCTTGAAAATCTCTTGCTGCTCCCATGTCCCCCTCCTCACTGACTCTGTCATGCTCCTGAAATGAACTGTCATCCACCACCTGGAAAGCAGCACCAAACATGTTTCCCCCACAGACCACAGAAACTCCTGTGGGACTTCCCTCACGTTATTAACTCACACAACAACAGGCTGTACAGCTGCAGCCTGCCACCAACCCAGAGGTTCAAGGGAAGAAAACTAAGCCATGGGCTAGGAAAGAAAAGGGGATGCTCAGAGCAAACAATAAAAAAAGCCTCCCTCGCGGTTTTTCCTCCCCTCTCCTATACATTGCACACAGTTAAAGGAGAGCTCTCTGCTTCCACTCCCCCTTCCTCAGCATCTGGAGATTTCTTACTGCTATGTATTCTCTGTGCATCAGCAGCATCAAGTTTTGAACCAAACCCCAATGCACTGTCAGGTGAAAGGAATACCTTTTTTTTTTGTTTGAAAGCATAATTCCAGTGACTTCAGCCACATCAAGTTCCAAGGCTCCTCTTTAGACTGATGAACAGGTATTTCAAGTATTCACCCTTGTGCTCTGTTACAGAATGTAACTGTTTGTAACTAGTTTGTAGCCATCTCAGGACTACAGAATATGCCAGAGGTATTTCATCCAAAAAAAGGCATTTTTTGAACATGAAGTGAAATTCTGCAAATAGAGCAAATACTGAAGTCATAGACTTTATATTGAATACCCTGGGGAAACCTGCATAGATGTTATATGGCACATAGATTCTCACTCTGTCTTTATAAAACATTAGGCATTCTCATTCTTTCTTGCTAGATGCATTCGTAGATTTTTCCCCCTGCATATTCTTCACTTTATTAATAATTACTGTAATGCATCATAATGCCATACAGAAATTTCAGCACAATAGACTACTGTAACTATTGTTCCAGTCTCAGAGGGAAAGATCTTCTGAGACATGAGACCCAACAGAATTAAATCCCCTAAGAAGCTGCCATAATCCATAGCCAATCAGTATCATCAAAGGCCCAACAACTACCAGGTGATAGTATTCCACACATCCCATAGCAGAACTGAAGTGCAGAAAGCTGCTGAGCCTGCAATGCTGCTCTGCAAGGTGGGGATTGAAAGCAGATGTCAGGTGGACACTTTGTATCAGGGACCATCAGACTCTACTGCAAGAGAGATGATCTGACAGACTGACCAGTGGTAAAGGTGGCTGCTTGCTGATCTCACCTTCATTGCTCTGGGAGACTATGCCGAAGTCTTCCAGAGCAAACCAGAGCAGATCTGTCAACCATAAAAGTGCATCAGGGGCAACATAAGAGGACGGAAAACTTCCCAGTAACAAAATTGTTCTAAAGAATCTGAGCAAAATGGCAATTTTGGGGAATCTGAGTTGGCACTTTTCCTATGAGAAGGGCGAAAAATACCTAAGAGTAGCTTGAATGAAGTAGGTGTCTGAAGAGAGTATAACTGGCAAGGCAATGACTGGGACTGTCTCCTTTACAAGAAGAGGAAAAGGCAGCATGGCATCAGCTTGTGGGAGAGCCTGGAAGGTAAACTCACTGGCATCCTAATTAGGCATTGTTTAAATAGTAAGGTTATGTACAGTGCTATTAATTCCAGCAGGGGATAAGCAATAGGAGTAACAGGGTTGAATTAAGAATTCAAATTCTCTTTGCCAAGAAGACAGTCAAGCCCCAATTTCCATGAATTGTACACCTCTTTCAAGTTTTTTTTTATTTTGCTCAATTTCATAGTCTCCAATTTCAGACAGTGCCAATTCCTGCTTCTTCTTTTCTCTAGTCCAGTGGACCTGAAAATGCTGTATTATTCTTAAGAGCATTGGAATGTTTGGTAAATTGACAAATCAGAAAAACAGAGAATTTCTAAATTCACGTAAAAAAGTCTTAGTTCCTTCATCCCTGCCTCACATCATGTTTTCTAAAACAATCCTCCCTCCCACTCCATATTCTGTTTGCCTATCCCTTTCCTAGTGCGATACCCAAATACAGCAGACACCATCCACAACAGCTTCACATGGGACACAGTCTTTTTAACACTTAGCAAGACTCTCGCTCTTTGCAATTGTATCACACTACTAAGCTGCTTAATTTGCCACCCACTAAAAATGAACACTCTGCTCTGCAGCACAGCTGCTTAGCTTCTTATTTTCTGTTTTATATTTGATTTTTCCTTCCAAGCTGTGGCTTCCACTGAATACTATCTTAAATATTTCAGACCCTTATCCTAATTTATCCAGACTATTTTGAAGTCTGTCCTGTCTTCAAAACATTCATAACCCTTGAGCACCGTGCACAATTTTCATAAGTATTTTCAAATTCACTATGCAAATCATAAAAGAAAGGCTGAAGAGAACAGGGCACATGACAAAGCCCTTGAGAAAATGAATTCCCACCACTTAGACTATCAGGTCATTGAAAACCAAACCTTTGCTGCAGTTTTTCAACCATTGCAGAAGCCACTTTAGAGATACCTCATTTTAATTACTTCCCTGGTTTGCATAGTACAATGTCAAGTACATTGTGCCAGAAATAGTGTCAGAAGCCTTACTAAAGTCAGAATGGATCACATCTAATACTTCTTTGTTAGACTTTCTGCTAGTTCTGTCAACACTGGAAGTTGGACTAACTCAACATAATTTGTTCTTGACAAATCCATTTGGGTATTCCCTTGCTACCTGCTAAGTACTTACAAATTATTTAATAATTTATTCCATTTTTTACAACACCTGTTTTACAGTTACCATTAACTTCTCTTTCTGTGTTAGAGAAGGCACCCATCTCTGTTCCTCCCTAGTCCTCTCAAAGCGCATTTCTCTCCTTCCATGGCTTCTTGAGAACCCTAATGACTTGAAGAGCTAATTTCTAAGTACTCTGAAGTAAACTTCAACAGACACCCCTGATTTGAAACAATCTAAACATTTAGTCTCCTCTTCTACATTCTTTCCCACACTTTCAGTTTCCTTCCTAGACAATCCTGAGCACTGATCACCTAAGCTTCTTCCTTCCATTTCTCTCCTTCCTGCCCCAGTATCCCTTTCTCCTCAAGTAAAAAGCTTTCAATTGGAGATACATTGTGTCTTACTATAACCTCAGTTTTCTTTAAAAACAAAACAAAACAAAACAAAATTACAGCTGGACATGGCTGCTGATGCATTCTATCTTGCTAAATTTTGAAGACATTTTGCATCAATTCCACAAACACACATCAATGGGGTAGGAAGGCTTAGAGATGCTCTTTTTCTACGAAACTGGCTGAGGCCAGCCATTCTAGAAGGGGAGCAATTGCTCTGTGTGAAAGAGCAGTGATGACAATACCCCTTCCCATGGGGAGCGGGGAGTGGATGGGCAGCCGTAAGTTCAGAATCAGCACATCATCCACATCCCTGACAAAGCACTTCTGTGGATGTCTGTGTGCTTCTGGAATGGCCTTAAGGGCTGCATCCAGGCCCTGGATGCACAAACTCATCACAGAGGTGGCAAAAGAAACACTGACTTTTTAAAAGCAATGTTACAGGCTGAGCACAGTGCTATCTTTGCTTTTAAATCAGCATTGAGATAATGTGAAAACCAATTTGCACTGCCTTTTGGTGAATGCTAGAGAGTCAGGAAAATGTGGCAACTGGAACTACAGCCTGTGAAACTGGTGCACATGACTGAAGCACTGACCCAGCAGCCACAAGCAAGCACACACAGTCTCTGTGCTGCCAGCATCACAGTGCTGTGGTGAACCTCATTCTGCAAATCATTTCAAGTTGTAGAAAACCAAATATCAGTCTAACATTGCTGGCCACCAATTTTCACAAAAGCCAGTTGAAATAGGAAATTGCATATTGTTTCCGTTCATTCATTCACGAACGTGGGACATGAATACCCAGACTGCTGAACAAGGGAGAGATGCAGCTTTCTTTCAAGTGAGAGAGAATGAGAGACTGAAATAAAAGAAAAAATTTATATTCAATTATATATGCCCCAATGGAGCCACATTCTAGTCCTCATTATACAAGGCTCTTTATCATTTGAACTAAGTAACAATTTTAACTCTTCAGGAGTTGCAGGAAGCTGTTCCACCAAGATGCATTTCTGAAGAGATTGGAGAAGCTGCTGCCTATTGCCTGAAGTGGCAATGAAGCAGGAGCAGAGCTAAATGTGAAAAAACTTCGCTTACATAAAATATTCCAATAAGAGGACCACCTGCTGTTTATGCCTGGCAAAGAGCAAAAAAGCTGTGCTGCAGGTGCAGTAAGATGACACTGATTTGTGACAAACCTGCAAGAGCCACTGGAAAGCCACAGCACAGCAATGTGAGCTTTAGCAGCTCTTTGGACACAAGACAAAGCAAAGCACGAGGTGATGACCTACACACCAGCTGAAGAGCAATTAGCCTGGGAACTGCAGCACATTCACCATTATAGTGAAGTGCACTGGAGGATGCTCATACAAAATAGAATTCTTCAGTGCTTCTTAAGTACTCTCAGACTGGGAGGAAGAGTGGGAAAAAAGAGGAAGAGGGAAGAACAAAGCTGATATGAATGGGAAATTATTATTCAACACTAAGATCCTAAGACATAATGCAATAAAATGCCTCATGTTTTGGAAGCATATTCTCATTACCACACTCTACGCTGTATCAGCATTTTCATTTTTATCTATTTCCAGGCTTTAGTAACTAAACTCTACAAATGTGTTTGTGGCGAAAACCTCACAAGCCTCAGCCAGAAAGAAGCTTCTAATTATTTTCAAATAATTTATTTGTCTGAACAGAATAGTAATATTAAAAAATTATAAAATTTAAAGCTCCTAGACTGTACTCTCTCTGTTCAAGACCTTAAATTTAATTGTAGCACACTGCTGTGACCAATTTAACAACTTCTTTTTGTAATGAAACATTTTTGGTCCTTTATTACTTTCCTGCTATCTCCCCCTGCATATTTCCTCTCTTTTCATGACACATCTTTTCCTCTGTGAATTCAGCAAGTACTTCTCATTTTATTTATTTCCACTTCTCTCTATCAAGTTCACTTACCTCCAAAACACAGTTCGTCTCTCTCCCTCAAACCATCCCATCTCACACTTCACAAACCTGTTTCCTAAATCTATTCTATGCCTCTCTCATTCATGATAGTGAAACTAAAACCAAAACATAGAGGCAAAATCGCGCTTATATAACTGATGGCGAGAAAGAAATATCCTGTCATTGAAGAGGAACTGCTCTCCTCCATCTTCTTTGAAATATGAAGATGATGGAGGAGAAAAGCACTGCATAAGTTGCAATATCCCTGTCACTATGCCCAGCAAGCCTCAAGCACAAGGGCATTTCTCAATTTTTCAGAAAAGTAAGACGGGGAAAAGTTAAGTGAACAATCTTATCTGATTTCAGATTTCAGGACTGACTTAGCTAGAAAATGTTACTGTAGCAAAACTGAAGCACTACACCTCCAAACAAAAAGGCTTTTGAAGTCTTTAGACAGGCAACTCTCTCAAGTGTTTCTGCTACTTCTTTTCTCAGTAGTGCCCTTAAACCTCTCCATCTATTCATGGCTTTAGACACTACTGCATTATAACATTCTGAAAAATTACTAATGCAGACACTGGACCTGTAAGTTGGTACTGCTTTTCTTTGGGGATGTTTCACTTTTAATATTCATTTTAAGAACTTGGCAGTGTTAGGATCTGAGACTTGAAACTGGAAACACAACTCTTACAGCATCCCTGTAAGAATGACACAATAGATTGGTCATTTTGGGGAGCTAACTTGAAAGTCTATGCCTGCCATATAAAACCATAACAGTTGAGCATTTAATTTCAAGCACTAAAAATCATAAAAACAAACCTTCTAGTTAAACACCACCTCCCTAAACAACATCACATAAAAAACCCCAAGAAAACATAATTCTTAGGAGTAATGTCCCAGAACACCTCAGCTATCTGTCAGACTGCTGACAGTCAAGAGCACACAGTCTATTTACTTCCTTGCAAGCTTGGTGGATTAACCAGTGCGGCTCACAGTGCATCACGTAGATTGAAACTACTGCCATACATCATAAACAAAATCTTATCCTACTGGAAGGCTTTAGAATGAACAGTATTTCTCTTCCAGCCACATATTTGCTGAAATACGTGGACTCTGGACACATTTCTACTTCTGAGACAGACTGTATTTATTGTTGTCATTCAGCTCCAAATCTGATGCACAGAAGCTTTAGGTGACTCTGGGGATGGTGCAACCTGAAATGACAGGTTGTCACTAATAGCACACACAAATTGTTCTCAGGTCTTCATTTACAATGATTTTACTAATGCAGTGCCCCCATTGCAAAAGACGAGTTTCTGAAATACAATTCAAATGCCCCTGACTGCTCCAGCCATTGAGGCCTCTGGAGGCCACATTCTGACTCCACAATGCTTGCCCCATGCTTGTCTCTGATTAATGCAGCTTTTACATCCTTTCTGCGTTTCTCTTTGCTCTCAAGACATACCACTCCTATACTAGCCAGCCCATATTTATCTCATCCTTCCCTCTCCTATTCTGAAGCTTGCTTTGATTTTCTGTTACTTCTATATGTTAAAAGCAAATGAGTAAGATTCTCCAGCTGATACAGAACTGAGCTTCATTCCTGTGTCCCCTACAGCTGTGTGACCCTTTTCAAATCCCTCAGGCAGAGCTCCAAGGCATAAGGATATAGTATGTCTAGAAAAATCACACCCACTAGCCAGCTGCCTTCACACAATTCCATGATGTGCTCACCAGCTGGGGAAAGAAGCTTCTGGTGGCATATACCCAGCCTGACTCATACACTCCAAAGCACCCCAAGCACTGCCAAACCATTCCTCAGAAAGAGTTGAGATTCACATCATGGCCAGTTCTGGGAAGCCATAGATAAGGCTGAGTACACCCGATGAAACTGTACTGCTACACTACTCTAAATCATTGACGATTGGTAATTCTAAAAGTTAAAAAGCCAAATTATGTTTCCAAACATCATTTGAAACAGTGAGTGTGGCACACAGTGTGTGGGTAAGCCCCAAAGAGCCTACAGTGCTGGACGGGATAGAAATGGGCAGAAAGGACAAGGAGCCAATCCAACAACTCCAGTCCAAGCCTGTCCACATTCCAAACACGTTAAAAAGCTCACTAACAACCAAACCATCACATCACATAATATACACATTTCTATTGGTTTTTTAATAAGACACAGGTAAATAATTTAAGCATTTGTTGAAACAAATAATAAATGCAATTAAAAAGCTACTCCAGAGGTCTGGATAGGATACATTTCTATACGCAAATTTTTCCAGCTTTCTTCATCTCTGTAAAACTGTACTCATTGTTGTCTTCTTATATGTTCTCATTAGTTTAACTGTGTAGTGCTTATTAGACAGCAAATACTTCTTGAAAAGGCATTTAAATTTTTCATACTTCTACATGTGAGCATAATGAACTTCCCAAATAACCATTTCTTTAAGCTCTGGTTTTTATGTTTTGTCTTCTCTGTGGCTTACCAGCTCACTTTTGCAGAAAGGAAATGAAAACTCGAAGTTTTATTTACAACGATCATGTTTTTTACTCTGAGAAACTGAAACTACATTTAGACATTTGCAGTTATAATGAAAAAAACCCCAACCAGATGGTTTGAAAAAGGAACTGTTTTAATTCCACTGTAAAATACAACACAGAGATACAAAAGATCTCCAACAGTGTCCGCAATGAAAAACTTAATTTTTAAGGTTGAAAATAATATGCCTACTTAGTTTTCCCAATTTGATAGAGAAATAAAACCCAGCAAAGTTGTATTTTTTTAACAGACTGACATGATATTAAAAAAATTAATATAAGTATTTCATCAAAACGACAACCAGGGTATCAGGAAAACAGCGCACATTTTGAATAAAGCAAGTACATTACCAGGGACTGCAAGAGGGAGCAGGGACTGTTCAGCCTCAAAAAGAGACAACTGAAAGGGTACTTCATCAATGTCTGTAATTATCTGAAGGAAGGATATCAAGAGGATGGCTCCAGGCTCTTCTTGGTGGTACTCAGCAATAGAACAACAGGCAACAAGCAGAGACAGGAAGTTCCACCTGAACATGAGGAAGAATTCTTTACCGTGCAGTGACCACACACTGGAAGAGACTGCAGAGTCTCCCTCACTGGAGATATTCAAGAAGTGTCTGGATGCTATCCTTTGCCATGTGCTCTGGGATGACCCTGCTGGAGCAGGGAGATTGGACCAGATGATCCACTGTGTCCCTTCCAGTCTTGCCCATTCCGTGATTCTCTGAAGAAGGCCATGTTATGTGAAGAGTAAACAAGAAAGATTTATCTTTTCTTGACAACTGTGAAAAAGGATTAAAATTAGCAATATGTATTATCATAAATTTAGGTAAAGTTCCCAAGTGTAGAAGTTCAGAAAGTACAATTCAGAAAATTTCATAGAAATTTTAAGTCTCAAAATTATGGAAACCACAAGCTTGAATTAAAATTTTTGTAAACAATATTAGACATATGAATTTAAAAAACAAACAAACAAATAACAAACATCCTTTATAAGAGTCCAGTTAAGGGAGTAAGGGAGGAAGGGGGACAGGGCAGCATACAGAATGACAGAAATCAAAATTTGGTGAATTATTACACTAGACAAAGAAAACATACAATTGTATGATTGTTACAGAATAGTCTTACATATTAAAAATGTACACCATATCTAGTCTACACTTATGCCATTAGCACTGAAGCAATAACTGTTTTCAAAATAAAAGTCTTTAAAGTGAAAGGAAGGGACAAAAGATGAAAACTTGGGGTTTAAAAAAGATTTAACTTGAGCTGATGACAAAATTATTCACCAGCTATAGACATAAAGAAGTCATCACAAAATGTAGGTCAGACTTTTGTCATGGTAGTAAAGATTATTTGCTATTAATAAAACCAATACAACAAAACCTTCTAATTGGTGCAATGCGAAAGGAAGGGTCTGGAAAAGCTTCTGTTTACTGTAGGACCAAGGAAAACTATGAACTGGTAGTATAGAGGAAACTGAAGAAATATGCAGGGTAAAACATGCTAGATTTTCTATTTTTTTTTTTAAGTTATTTTCCAAAAGAGAGACATTTCCAAATACTTTTGCTTGTCAATCCATGTTGAATCTCAGGAAACTGGAGTTTTTGAGCTTCCTGTGCTTCCAGGCACAGACGCCCTGGAAAACACTGCAGTGGACCTGAAACCCTGGAGAAGACTTGTAAATATAAATAATGAGTCAGAAATCACAAATGTATAGTGGGTTAGATGTGTGTGTTTTCACTGGGTGATGGGTTTTAAATTTGAGGTTTTTACAGTATAGTGGTAGTTAGGGGATGAGACGGAGAATTTTGGGTGGTGTCTTTTCTTCTTGTTCATCTTCTTCTCTTCCTTCTTCTTCACGGAACTTAGGTAGTAACCTTTGGATTGGTCAGTCAAAAGTCACTCTAAGGGTCATGGTAATCTATTATTGGGTCAAAAGTAGAAATAATATAGGTGTTAAACCTCTATTGGTTTGTTTAGCTTTAAAAGGCCTTAAAGTAGGCTCAGCTGTAGCCACTTTTCCTACTTCTATCAATGAGCTAGAGGTGCTGTCGGACTTTCTGTAATTTTTGATAAGATATAATAAACATCCAAGACCGAACACAAAAACTGTCTCAATTGCCTTTCTAATAATCCTGGCCCCGAACAGAAACAGACGAGACTGATGACAAACCACTCATTAGCGGTGCAAAGCCCAGCACACACTCCCACAAAGCCAGACTTGAATGCAAAGTATTCTCTGGACACAGCCATGTTGTCCCATGACAACTTTTCCATGCAGCATTCTAGCATAGTAAAATACCAAATAGTATGAAAAATAAGCCGTAAGGCCAAGTACGGGAGTAGTGCAATGAACACAACACTTGATGTGATTATAGAAACAAATTCATTTATTTCATGTGTGAATTTAGTGTCTACATAACAAAATAAAGCACGTTATTTTCCTTTTTTTGCCTTGGAGAAATAAATAATATGAACACTATTTTAAGAATTTTGAGACATTCAAACTTGAAATGAACTATGACATTTTGACATTTATATCACATTGAATATGAAAACCAACAAAGAATAGAGACAGTAAAGTATAATTCATATTTGAAACAGTAGACTAGAAAAGGAACACTGATAAAACAAAACAAAAAAACCACTTGCCAATGTCTTCAATATTACCCCATCTTCATGGTATTTTTGAAGCTTCCATGAAACCATCAGTGCAAAGCTGCATATAACCAAAAATCCCAAATTATTGTTGATTTTGTAAGCTAAATTTCTTTTGTGCCACTCTGAAAGCTTTTTAAAATTAATTGAATTGTTAAGGACAGTTATTCTTCAGTAAAGTGAGGTTTTAAAATACTTTATAATTTGTCTCAACATGTTGCTAAGCCTAAAATGATTTTCAGTTGCTTAGATTAAATGACCTTCTACTGTGCTGAAGAATAACGAAATAAAATGCCTTATCACTGTGGGCTTTTTACAATTGCTTCAGGAAAAGAGGCTTTGTGTTAAAGCCATGCTTTGCTTTGTTTTTGTTCAACAGACCTCTGTGATTGCTTTTGTTGTGGTTTAGCTCCAGACAGCAGCCAAGCACACCTGGGGAATTCACTGCCAAAGGATGCTGTTGTTGCTTAATGTTTTTCAAGAGGAAAATGGATGACATCATAAACAAATATATGTTGATCATTACTAGCTAAAAAGCCACTTCTTCAAAGTTCCTAAACCAGAAAAAATAATTAATGCTATGAAAGGAGTGTTGTCTATGTTTCCACACTGGTTTGGCTACTCCATAGGCAGCTGCTTAGAGGTGGAGACAGGACAGTAAGAATTATGGCTGTTCTTATGGGCATAAGCCCCAGTCTTCCAAATATACCCTTAATTTTTCTAGAGTTCATGGTCCCTTCCCTGCCTTGCATATTGTTTCTTGGGCAAAGGTCCAGCACCCCACAGACATGGTGCCTCCTAACAGAGGAGGTATTTCTCCTACCCAGATGCTGAAGAGTGACGGTAACCTTCAACTCAAACACAGATCCAAGCCACAACAGCCACATACCTCCACGTCCTGATACAGCAGTCAAAGCACACTGCAAACCTTCGCTCAAGGGGCACTACCCGCCACCTTGGTCTGTGTCTCCTCACCTGAGCACAGAGCCCCAGCTGGGAAACTGCTGCCATACTCATCTTCAAACTCTTCAGCCTTCTGCACAGTGCAAACCCAGTCAAGTCCAAACTGAGTTCTCTGCCCAGTGCCCAGAATGCTCCTCTTGAAGGAGCTTTCCTGTCAACCCCAGTTCTGCACACCTCCTGTCCCACTGGCAAGCGATACTGGATGTTTCAAAAACCTGCTTGATCGCCCCCCATCCATCGCCACTGCTCATCCTGTGTTTGCCTTTACCAAACTCTACCTTTGTAGTACCATGGCTTGATATTGCCTTGTGAACCAGGTTCAGTCCACAGACCAACTCTGGCCATTTACAGCTTGCACAACTCAAGGTTTGTGTATATGAAGGAATCACCAACCACATAAAAGTTTATCTTGTCTGCAACAATCTCCTTCTTCTCTTCCAAGAGAAAGCTGGGGAAATGTGCCCTTCAGCAGAAGTAATATATAAGAGGTGCAACAGAGCCAACAACTTAGTCAGCAAGGACAGAAAGGCAGAGACAGCCTATTCATTTTAAACAATGAAAGAAATAGGGCACAGGTGAATACTGTGCCAAGGGAAAGTTTAACTTTATTATCAGTTCACATAAAAATAATTTCATTCTTCAAGAGTGGGTAAAGATTTGGGTGAAAACATACTGTCCGAGTTGTAAGTTTTGGATGACTAAAGTTGGGATGTTAAATCTAATTGCCAAAGCCCAAGTGACCTGAATTTCAAAGACACAGAGATCAGTTATCAGTGCAGTAGGCTGGAAAGAGGAGCACCTGATTTTACAGCAATGAGAAATATTGCTTTGGAGAAAATATTTATTAAAAACGGACATATTTCCTATTATTATTATCAAGAGTTGGTTCATAAATGGCATCAGTCAGACTGCTGTCTAACTGCAAATCTCTCAGCTGCGGAAATCTCAGACTGCCTGAGTGGCTTTATAAGAATTTGCTCAACAGTTTTTCTCAAAAAACGAAAGATTTTATAAAGATTGATAGTTGGTACAATTATAACTAATTATAGATAAGGTCACAGGCAGCCTTCAACAGCAGTTCTACAAGATGCATCCTCATGAAAGCATGCAGTAATAGCTGGAAATTCAGCCCTCACCATAAAACCAGTCATCCATGAACTGTACAAGTACAGATGAAGCCTTTAGACTGTACAACTCCATCAGAACATCATCAGTGCAACAGTGGTTCTTGTCATCCTCGTTTTATTTTTTATCCATCTGTGCCACAGGCTGTATCAAGGATCTCTCTAGGGCAGGAATTGTCTTTTAATTACATACACAAAGTTTATTGTTGCAAGTCCCTTGTCTTGCTCAGAGCTACATGTTCCTCTAACACATACTAGAAACAGGAGAGACAACAGTGGCTGTCTGTATTTGTGACCAGGATTTCTCACACGAATACCTTACTATCAACATCAGGTTAAGGTACAGATTGAGCATGTCCAGGACCATTGCACTATGCATCCATCCTACATGGATGCACATCAACCAAGCTGTGCACAACACAGGCATCCAACTACTCTCCAAGCAGTGGACCAACAGCAGTGGACCTCTCCCTGAAGAGGTCTTTTCAATCATTGAAAGTTTATCTTGCAAGCCCTCTCACCTTCTTCCTAAGAGGAGATTACTTTTTGACTCGTTTTGCCTGTTTCTTATTTGCTACCCAAAATGACTGTCTAATGTATTGCTTTATGTGCATTTACATGACAGCGTACTGATACATTTACTTTCCAGGAGGAAAAACCCTCAGTATAATCCCTACTTCTGGCAACACGTTCAGAACCAGAATGTCTTGTACACATTGAAAAAAATGGCAAGTAACTACGGTCTGCTATCATCTTTGGCAACAGCAGCATTTTTCGTACTAAAAGATAGAAAAACACAGATGAATGGTCCTGTGAGATATTCATCTTGTATAAAAAACATGTGGAATGATCTTTAAGGCAATTGCTTAAAATAGCAACAATACCAAAAGCTGTATTTTCATTTAGAGGATATAACATTATTTTCTACATTGTAGCTCATAATATGCAATCCTTCATGCAGCACAGAGCCCTACTGTTCTTGTTTGCAGGTGGCGATCAAAGGTATTTTTCAGAGGAAAGTTTTGATAGGTCCATGGCAATCTTTTCTCACATGCTACAAAGCTACCAAGTAGGTATTTTTAGGAACTATTGCTACTCCACTAACTCCTCATGCCTTCAAGATATCCAATTATTGCTCCAATAAAGCAAAACACTAATGATAAATGGTAAGTAAATGTAGCAATGACTGTAATAAATATTGTCAAGCAGACACCAGTAATTGAGGTTGTGCAGTAACATAAAGAGGTATCACTACTGGTGTGACAAGCTCAAGTCAATAGGACTTTGCCAAAATGAGTATCACCCTGAATCTCCATTCCTAAGCAATCACACCATAAAGCCGTGTTTATCACTATTTTAAAGCAGTCACATAAATTCAGTACTGCAGACACATTAAAGAGAGCTGCATGGTTTAACACACGAATGAAGAAGTAATCGGACTTAATTGTTTGCAGATTAAATACATGTAAAAGAAAAGCCTTGTGTTCAGTTCGAGAAAAGGGGAAAAAAACACAACACAAATGTGTTGTCCTAAAGCACAATGAGTTTTCTCACAGTTGCACTTTATGCTGCAAAGAATCAAAGGACAATGAGATTATGCTTCAATTTTCAGTACAGCCATCCCTGCAGGATTTCAGGAACCTTACTAGAGAACAACAAAATGCAGTGCATCAAAACAAGAATTTCAAGAGTCCCTTAAACTCTGGGAAAACATATACATCATTTAAATTTTCTGGTTCTTCAGTGAAAAGAACAATATAATGCCATTCTGAAGAGGTATATATGACATTCTAACTGCAACATCTCCTCCTTGCCAGGTCATCTGAATATACTAATGAATAAAGCAATGGATACCCCAATTCCTTGGACAGGAAAAGATGACCTGAGAACCATGCATAAGCTAGAACCAATCCATCACCATCACTTTGTTCCTACCCACAGACTTTTAGCTATCCATACCAATGGAACACATTGCCCTCAATGACAGTTCAGAGTCATGGACTCCAAGGCTTCCTTTTTTAAATTTCAGTAAGCAACGGGTAACATTTCCAGCAACATCATAAAGAGAGGGAAATTTTTTTTTCACACAAAATAAGTATCCATAACACAAAGTCAGTTAGTCATATGTGAAGATGGAGACTTTATATGATGGGGAATAAATTCCAAGTATTATAATGGAGGTAATAAGGGGAAAGGAATGATACCAAGCAGACTAGAAATAAAGGCAACCCCCCTTAATTTTAATCCTTCACTTTTTAATATTGATACACTTATTTTATATAGTGTTGGGTGTTGGATTTTCCCCTTTTCTTTCTGTGGAATTTTTCCCACTGTTATGCTAAGTATTTCGGGGCTACACCCAGAAGCTCAGATAGCTAAGTTAACAGCTTCTCTCGAAGTGGGGAAGGAGAGGGGCAACACCGGAAAAGGAGAGGTGGGGTAGGGGCCTGTTCTCTGTCTCTCTCGCTCATCTGGCTCAGAGAAGGACGGTCGCTAGAAACTCCGCTCTGCCACGCTGAAGCCGGGAGCTGCCTTCCTTGGCTGTGGGATCCCGCAACCTCCCTGCTCGGACGTTCTCCCGCATCTCCTACTGACTTCAGCACATCCTTTTGGAGCTTCAGGACTGACACTACCCTGGGATCTGTGAGCAGCGTCCCCCCTCCGCCCTTCCCATCTGGGACACAGACACCATTCACCGCAGCGCCCCTCCAGCCACGTGGGATCGCCGCATCTTCTCCCGGCTCACCAGGGGCTGGCAGCCAGCGCCAGAACGGTAACTGCACCACAGAGGAAAGGTGTCCACAACCGAGAGAACTGTTTACTGGGTTTTCTGCTCTGTTGCTGTTGATATCACAGTTATTGTTGTTGTGTTTTGTTTCTCTTGTTACATATATATATATATAAAAATATATAAGTACAGAACTGTTATTTCTACCCCCATATCTTCGCCTGAGAGCCCTTTAATTTCAAAATCATAGTGGAGTGAAGGGAGGGGAGGGGTTATACTCTCCTTTTCAAAAAAAGAGGCCCTTGTCTCTTTTGGCAGATACCTGTCTTTCAAACCAAGACATATGGCTACTGTGCATATATTTCAGTATCTTCCTCAAATACAGTATTTAATCAAAACAGGAGGAGGATAAAGAACATGAGCAGAAAGAGAAGTGGAGATACTGAGGTGGAACTTCCATCCTCCACTTACATTTCATATCGCAGGTTTTGTCATACGAATAGCACAATCAGAGGTGCAAGGCTGAATATTGTGTTTTCACAGAAAATCCCAAAAAATATTCGGAGACAGAACAAAGATCTTAATACATAAAGTATATATGTGTAAAGGTAGGAAAAAAATAAGTGTAAGGACAAAAAAAACAGGAAGCCAAGATGACAAGAGAAGAAAACAGTACACCTACACGACTGCACTAGCCAGGATGTGCCACAGCACAGTGGACCCAAAGTTGCCTCAGCAGTCTGACAAGACTCATTAGCATCTCCTAATAAAGCAAAGAGTATCAGAAGATCTGCAAACACCATTTGAATTGTTTCAAATGAGTGAGTCATTTTATCATCTCACATTTTGAAAATAATGAGGCTATTTCAGTCCAGCTTAAAGTGAATAAATCTCTAACTGCACCCAACAATCTTGCACGTTTCCCGAATAAACTGCAAAGGGGACTTAAATATTCCTGTCAAGAATATAAAGCTTCTACGGCTGCACCCTTTCTAGAAACATTTAATTAAGAATTTTTCAATTGCACAACTTGAAACAGGAGTGATTTTGCCTGCCTGCCTGCCCACCAGTGAGGAAAGCAAATCACAGCCTGGCAAGGAGGAGGCAAGATGAGAGGAGCTGCTTCCCCCGGACTCAGTGTTACTTGGTTCTCCCTAGATCCCTATGCTATACTTTTCCTTCTGTTATAAGGACAACTTCAGAAAGCCCAACAATATGATAAAGCTAGGGAAAGACAACCCCACTATTACCACTGCAGAAAATGAAACACAGATTAATGTCACTAAGGCATATGTCAGAAGAGATAATAATGATGCATACAAATGAGTCTTCTCATCAAGAGCAAAGAATATAAGCACCACAGAAAACTGAATAATAATTACATACAAATCAGCAGCTTAGCCAGCTGCTAAGCACACATTATTCTCCCAGATTACCAAAGGGTTTGTTTTCCAATTTTTCACTTATAACTTGCTAAGTCTTCCTTTTCTATTCAAGTGACAGAAATTATAAAGTAGAGAAGCAGGTGCTTGCATTCCCTAGGAAGACAAATGCTAGCATCATCATATAGCTTGCTGCTTACAGCTCTACCCACTGAGCCATGAAGAAGGTGCAGACGAGCAATGAAGGCTTTTTTGTTTCAGGAAATGGCTTTTCTGAGGCAAAACACAGAAACTGGTTATAAATTGTGATAAACGCTCAGTTTCCACTTCCTGAAGCATTTACTGACAATGTGCCACCCACTTTTCATGTCCCTCTCTTCTTAAGATTTGCACTTCTGCGTGCTCTAACCCACTGATGTTACAGTAAGATTCAAACACCAGTTATGCCCTCTTAATCTCAGCCAATGAGAGTTTGGCATATAAAATCATACTTTTGCTGTATTTGTCTGATTGCATTCCCTGCCATTTTTATAATCATTATTTCATCTACCTTCCAAAGACAGAATACAAGATCAAGTAACCACAATCACATGCTTCTTGAACTAATAATTTATTTTACTCTTCTTTTTTTGACTTGAGTTGATATCCTGAAGATATAACTGAAAACAAGCACCAGAGAGCTTCTAAGAAATTTTACTAAAGGCATGTAATTAAAATATTCCATCAAGAAGACCTAACATAATAAAGAATCAAGAAATGTTAACTTTTCCTGATACTACATTTTATCCAGAAATTTATCTTCATCTTGTCCATTAGCTGGATGAGACAAGATTTTATTACTGAAATAACACAGTAAGAGTTTGCATTAAATAGTCAAGATGCTAGAAAAAGACTGACCATTTATGACATGGACTAGAGAATTGCTTTTTCCTTTACATCTCCTATTAGAAATCACTACAATCATTTTAGTAGTCTGTAGGTATGGAGGTACATTAATCTTTCCTCTTTACATTTTATTGCACATGACCTATGAAAAATTTCCCTTGTCCCATAAAGAATACAATCTTCCCATCTATATTATTATATCATTCTAATTCTAAAGTATATACATGTTCTTTAATAGAAAGGATTATACTAAACAAGTACAATCACCACAAATAAAAGGTAAGTAATAATAGGGTAACAAGTACATATGTAAAGTTTATTAGCCAGGCTGACTAAAAATAGCACTTCTGGATGAATGTTAGTATGCCTTTTTTGCCAGCAACACACAGAGGCACAAGATACTTTCATTTACTTCCCTCTAAGGAGTGCTGAATTTTAAATTCTTCCTGACAGGATGTAATCATGGCTTTTTTGACAAACTGCTAAAATCACGACAGCGTTCTTAGCAGAAATTGGCACAACAGCAAAATGAAAAAGAATCAACTCATTTTTTGCTGAACATTTATTTTCAGTAGGTCTGTAAAACCGAGATCAACTTGCTACTTACAATAATTAATAACTTCCTTGTCCTTGACGAGGTACTCTGTAAATTGTTACAGGCAGAGCAGTACATACAATACTGTTAAGGTGTCTACTTACTGTGTATTTGTTAATATTTTATTGTGGCAATCTCTCGTTTTACACTTGTGAGACATTTTTCTTATTTTAAATTGGAATTTCTCCTGTTTGTTGCTGTTGACCTTTTCCCTGTCACCACTGGTGCCTGATGGCACCACTGAGAAGAGCCATCCTCTTTACCCACTCTCATCACATGCTTTGAAAAGACCCCATTGAGCTTTTTCTTCTCCAGGTGGAACAGCCCCAGCTCTTACCTTCCCCCTTCCCAATGTCAGGTGCTCCAAGCCCATAATCATCTTCACAGCCCTTCCCTGGACCTGCTCCAGGCTGTCCATGTCTCCCTCACATTGGGGAGCCCAGGACTGGATCCAGCCCTCCAGGTGTGTCTCACCAGGATGGGCACAGGGGAAGGATCACCCCCCTTGCCCGGCTGGCAGGGCTGTGCTTGGTGCAGCCCAGAAGGCTGCTGGCCTTCTTGGCCACCAGGGCACATTACTGCCTCCTGCTCAGCTTGGTGTCCATCCCACAGGCACCCACAGGCACTTTTCTACCAAGCTGCATTCCAGCTGATCAGAACCCAGAATAGAACAGCACATGGTGTTACTCCTCCCCACATGCAGGACTTTGTATTTACCTCTGCTGAACTTTATGAGATTCCTGTTTGCACATTTCTCCGGCCTGTCAAAGTCCCTCTCAATGGAGGACAAACGTGTTGTATCCATCACTCCTCCCAGTATATACACTCCCTCACTGGTGAGGCCACATCTTGAGTGCTGTGTCCAGTTCTGGGCCCCTCAGTTCAGGAAGGATGTTGAGGCGCTTGAGTGTGTCCAGAGGAGGCAACAAGGCTGGTGAAGGGCTTGGAACACAAGTCCTGTGAGAAACGACTGAGGGAGCTGGGGTTGTTTAGCCTGAAGAAAAGGAGACTCAGAGGTGACCTTATCACTCTCTACAACTTCCTGAAAGGTGGTTGTAGTCAGGGCGGGGTTGGTCTCTTTCTCCAGGCAGCAACTGACAGAACCAGAGGACACAATCACAAGCTGCGCCAAGGGAAATCTAGGTTGGATATTAGGAAGAAGCTTTTCACAGAAAGAATAATAAAGTACTGGAATGCTTTGCCTGGAGAGGTGGTGTAGTCACCATCCCTGGATATATTTTTAAAAAGACTGGATGTGGCACTTGGTGCCATGGTCTACTTGAGGTGTTAGCACATGGATTGGACTTGATGATCTTGAAGGTCTCTTCCAAATTAATTATTCTGTGATTCTGTGACTGTGTCACCAGCAAACATGCTGAGCACTCTGTCCCATCATCCAGGTCATTAAAGTTGCTAAACAGTGCTGGTCCCACTATCAGAACGTGGGATATGCCACCTGTGGCTGACCTGCAGCTGGACTTGGTGGTGCCAATTACAATCCTCTAAGCCTGTATTTCTGAGCATCACACAGGAAGATGATAGGGCAAGCACAGGCTCACATACTGCATCCTGGAACACACAGCATCTATTAGACTCTCATTTGGGGATCTTCTATTCCAAAATCTCCTGATTTCAAGCACATACCAGTCCACCATTTGGCTAACCAAGTATTTCATGGCTCAAACAGCTTGGGTCCCACATACAGAGCATGTACGTCATTTCAACAGCCTAGATGAGTGCTCTGTTTAAGAAGCTCATCTATGCTAACTGTCGGAATCCTTAAAATCAGAGGGTTTTAGGAAAGCTGCAAAAAAGCAGGCCTCAGAGACAGCAAACTGCAATTGGAGCTAAGCGGAAAGCATAAGGCATGTCAGCAGAAAAGTTATATGAAATGTAAAAAGGAAGGACAAATAGAACAAGGGTCTGTGTATTAACGCTTGGCTAGAATAAGTCTCTAAGCTGCAGAACAGTATATCTAGCAAGATATTGGGAAGGTCTAAGCTTAATAATGGAGCTCTCTGTATTGTATTTTAAGGCTTTCAAGTAGGTATTGTATTCGAAATAAGCAAGCATTGTTTTAACCAAAGGTACGTGTACTTACAGTGGTTGGATAGAACTACTGTCAATGTTTTTGCTTTTGTGATTGGTCAAAAAACTTTCAAAATGCATTGTAACATCATGTTCTCTGGCTGTTGCTGAGGATGTGAGCTGCTGGCATCTTCCCGCTGTCCCAACCTTGTAATGAGACTGATGCCTGGGAGGAAAAAATAATTATAAAGCAGCTCGAGACGCGTTCCACAGCAGTCCCGTCCCGTTTGTGCTTCTGTGCGTAAAATCCCTGGCTGGCATTACTCACCATGCAAGATTCAACTGGGCAAAGGATCCAGCCCCATATCCAAGCCTGCAGCCACATTGAGAGCTACATGCACAGTCGGTTTCTTTCAAAACTATAGCTAGAAATTGCTTTGACAATTGCGTATCACAATACCATTTGTTCTGATTTTCAATGTGAACTCAAAATGTCAAGATTCCTTTTGATCTGGAGTACACAATTATTTGAATGTTTTCTTACAACACCTTGTCAAAGCTTTGGCTTATGATACCTCCCAAAAATAAAAGTTACCACCACTTCAGCTGATAATTTTCTCACCTTTTCCCTTTACAGACTCATCTTCAATGTTATCAGAGCTGAGTGCACAGCTTAGGTTCCTCTGCCTGAAGATAACTATAGTGATCTCCTTTGTGGGTGCTGCTGTTAAAACCAGCCTAAAGGAAACAACTGCAACTCATTAGAGAGTACTCTGCAGTCCTCAAGAACTGTGGGGATGCACTTTCTGCGATACCCAGCTATGCACTGTCTTGAAGGGTGGCCACGGTCATTCAGCTGTTCCTCACAGGTTGTTGGTTAGGGAGGAGGTCCGTTAATGATGGGAAATGCACTGAAAAGTAGGTCAAGTACAACAAAACTGAGGGGAAGAAGGATGTTCAAGAGGGAATTCCATTCTCCTAAGCTTATGCAAATAAGGATGTTAGCAGCTGTGGCATCTAAAGACATCCAGTGTGGGGAAAAGAAAACGAAAACTAAAAGAGTAATCTTCCGGCTGTACCAGAGGAATTTATCTGTGTTAGTCTCTACTATCTGAATTTCCATTTTACAAGCAATCACACAACTTCAGTGCTACTATTCCTACCTTCATTATTAAAAGCATGTGTATTTTACCAAGAATTGGCTCTCCAAAACAGACTTCTCACTACAACCTGAAGAGCAACTCACTGACTGCTATGAGCCCAGTTCTGGGATACATAACTGAGGTAAAATACTGAGAGCAAAGACAAAAACACGGATTCTAACCTTTATGGGGAGTACATAGAAAACAATTTTAGCTGCCCAGAGATCTGAAAGTTAGTTTCATATTTACATACCTACATTATATGTATATGTGTGTATATATATATATATATATATATATATATATATATCCATCTCATGTCCACTCTGCTTTCTTGTAGGGAGAGGCACAGATTCCTCCCCATAAAAGTAGTTTTGGGCAGCAGCTATGTTTCCAGAAACTTAGCACAAGAGAACAACCACCTCTGGAAGCATTTTTCCCATTTGGACCATTTCTAAAACTGCTACTCAGCAGGACTAGAATGAAATCGGGTAAACATTTTGGAAGATCTTCAAGGAGATGAGGACAAAAAGGGTGTGTGTCAGTTTCTTACACATAGTAGAGAAGGAGAGCGGGATGGGAATTTACTTTGGTTTATAGGTTTTTACTGCACAGTTTGATCTGGCAAATGCAGAACATGACCCCGTGGAGCTGGGGCAGCTCCCATATGCTGTGGGAAGGAAGCTCTTTCTAGAGTACCAGTTAATACAATGCTCTCCTTTGCTTAATCAGCTCTGGTAACTCATTTCCGGTCTCAGTTCCTGTATCTAAAATTTAGGAAGCAGGGACGAAGGTGACTTAAAGAACAAATGCTCTGAGGAAATGAAATTAATCCCAGAGGATTTCCTGACATAAGAGTCTTTCAAGGCACTCTGATATGCTCTTGGGGCAAAATGACTGTCATGCCTGGCAGTCAAGGCTCAAGCAACGCATTGGTGATGCTTCATACTCCAGTGGAACGCACAGCTGTGCTTCTCGGGGCCTGGGCACGCAGCTGGCACTGCTTCAGCTCTGCCTGCTCCTCTCCTCACTGGGAGGGAGGGGACATGCTGCCTTCTGAAGTATTTATATTTGTTATCCATTTTACACACATATGTGTTGAGAATATCTAGATATATGCAATTCATACAATTACATGTGTAAGAAGGAAAACTAGCAAGAAAGGGCCAGACTTAAGGAGAAACCCAGGGTACAGCTGCATGAATGAGAGCAAACAGACCCAAGTTAACCCTGCTCTGCTCTGTTGCAGTGGATGGAACTTCCTTTTTGTGTCAATTTTCACAGCATTTTGAAATCTACCCTAATTCTACAGGAAAGGTTGATAAAAACAATGACAACTAATGAAGTAGTTATAAAAGAAAACTCTATCAAGTAAACGTCATGAGTGAAAATAGAAAAAGAAAACAATGATCTTCAGTATTTTAATCCGTGTTTTACTACTCTGACAATCTTGTACAAATATGAAAATGTTTACAAACATGGATGTTATTGCCAAATTTCACAGAGCAAAAGAAAAAGATTTGGAACACCTTTGCTTAATGGGAAATTCTAGCAGAGTAAGGCTTAAAAAAAAAAAATCAAATTTTTCTGCAATTTCCATTTTAGGTTTTAAACAGACACATTTAATTATCTCCTTTTTTAATGTACTGTGTTACATCTAGAGTTGAGACATTTTCCAGTAAATGAAGAAAAACATTTCCCATAGCCACAAAATGCTTTCAAAGCCTCCAGTGACAGCACAGTTTCAGTGATAAAACAATATGGTTTTGTAGCACACAACTGCCTCTACTGCACTCCATTAATTCTTGCCCACTGACATTACAATCACCCCCTGCATTGTTCACATTATAATAAATCTCTCCGGAGTTTGTTTTTAATTGGAGATATATACGCTACCACCAAACTCATGTTTGTTTACTCTTTTATTAGATAATTTTACTTCAATTAGTGTTCAAGAAGTACTGAAAATTCCCATTCCATCTAGCAAGATATCCTCGTCATCAAAAGCTTTGATGTCTGTGAACCTGCTTACAGTGTCCATCACTATGATTCAGCATATGTAAGAGTCAAATACAAAGAACACAGAGACCACAAGGGAAAGAACTGTTACTTCATTGCATCCAAACAGAAATCCCTATCTTTTGCTTTGCTTTGGAGATGTCTCTTTTTAGCTTTAAGAGTTGTTAGTTTCTCCTTATTTTTTGGGCGCTAAGACATTCCTTCATTATGGGTTTACTGTTGCAGTCCTGCCATGCATTTCAGCAGTCCAAAAACAGCTGAATATAAAACACCTTTGTATTTGAATTACATCTAATAAAAAACACAAAGTAATTTCTAACTTTATTAGTTTCAATTAGCAACTTTTTGAAGCTCTGGGAAAACAATGTTGCAAACAAAACTCCTTGTGTGACAGGATGCAGGCAGCTGTATAGTAGAAGGAATTCTTTAACTACTTTGTATGTTGGCTACTTGGATTAACTATGATCTTTGCAGAAGCAAATGTCATATTGCTTACTTACTTCAAAGGCCTCTTATTCAGGCCATGTTTCCCTCAATGTTTATGTTGCAAATATTTTGGTACACTACTAATACAAGGTTATGGGGAATGTTGTTTTCAAAGAACCATACTGATTCTGAGAGATAAAAATGTAGCTCTGAAATAATCATAGCTCCCACAAATCCTACTGCCTTATAATATGCCTTTTCAAGGCTACTGTCTTTTTTGATGTTGCACTTCTGATAATTTTGATCATTTAGAAGTACAGCCTCTCTTTTTTCTCCCCAAGACCTTTTAAGCTGTGCAATTCAACTGTCATCTCTCACAGGAGAAGCTATGGGAAAAAACGAAAGAATACAGCCTGGCAGCTTACCTTGAGTGATTCAAGACCTCAAGGAACCAATGCTGCCTACTGACTGGGAGTGCTAGTAGCCCTCTTTAGACCATTAAGACCTGGATCCTCTCAACACAGCATCCCTGCTGCCCAGAGCACTTTCCCTGAAGCACCAGCTTGAGCCACAAGATTCTGAAAAGTCTACTACCAAACCTTATGTTCCAGAGTCCTTTCTGACCTGTCTACCCCATTATTATATGGCAAGTACATTACACAAGTATTCACTACTAAGGCGACTTCTTTATCATAATGCATCAAGCATGTGCCTCTCTCAAAAACAGGATTATTATGAAGAAGCTGGAGTAAGTGTTCAGTGATTCAGTGCTGCTCCAGAGAGCACTGCAAGCCACTCTAGACAGTACACTGTTCTGCACATGAGTGGATTTTTAAGAACTAAGTGACTTCTTTCTTCCCAGAAGGCTGGAAGGCTTTTCTTGAACTAACCCAAGTGTGTGCATGTAATCCACTGCCGTACAGGACTACCAACAACACCACACAACCACTCTGCTAGTGCAAAAGATTTGCTACTTTTCCATTAGTACAATTATGGAAAAACGCGCTACAAGTTGCAATTTCAGTTTATTTGTATCACATATAGCTGCTATTGCAAATTTCTTGCATTACCATGTCTGATGCCTTGAAAGATCCATGCACACTTGCACAGGTGTGTAAAATGAGACATCTATCATTTAAATCCTCCTTCACAGGACAAGCACACCTTGAATGACCACATGAATAGTTAAATGTGCAACTAGAAACAAGAAACCAGCAAGGCAAATTCTATCAGCCAATCAATCCTCCTGTGCTAAACGCACCTGTCTGCAACCCTGGCATCTTCCTTGCAACATCTGCTATTCCAGTGGAGCAGCACACGGGAACCATGGGGGAGTGACAGGGGGAGTTGAAGAACTGCCCTATATTTTTGGGTTCAATTCTGAAAAGAAGAAAAGCAATCTCTAAGCAAGATGTGGGTGTGGGTTAACCCATGAAAAGCACTCCTCATATCCACTGCTTGTAACAAAGTCCAAGCTGAAGAATTTGCAGTAAGAATGTTCATGAGGTACTGTGCCTTCCAGAGCACCAGCATTACTACTACATTACAGATCCCACTGTGTTAATCATTAAGAGCCTGGAAACTCATGTTGAGAGAGAGGTATGACAGCAACACATGGATATATTCACTGACATTTAATACAGTCACTTTGATTAATTATTTAAAATGAACTTGGTGCTTGAAATGGCATTTCAAAGGGTCCAATGTTTGCATTAGTGAATTAACTTTACTCTCAACAGTTGGCATTAGGTGCTTGGAAACAACTATTTTAGACATCTAAACACACTTCGCTTAATCCATACACTCCCAGCCTGGTTTCCCCACAACTCTGCTCAACAGATTTACATATTTTTGGTATTCCCTACATAGCTTGACACTCAATTTCAAAAATAGTATCTTTGCAGTCACTGAACCTACACTTAATTTCATTCAGTATGCCCAGCCATTTTAAAAGTCAAAAGCATGAAGATTGCTCAGAAAGACAATTCAAATTTTATATATTTTACATATTTTATATACATATAAATACATTAATAAGTACTTCTCACATAGACAGAATTTCTATTTGGGAGCGAATACATGCAGAGGAAATAAAATATTCAGGCTAGGCAATCAGTCAGTACAGGAAAAGGTCATACATCAAAACACCAAATACACCTAAGGCGAAAGTTTAATAATTGCAAAGTATTTTTGTTTCCCTTAATTCAATAAGTGTCTCTGAAAAAAAAAAAAATCATACGCACAGTCAATATCTAGCCAGCATTAATTAGACAAGGAAAAACTCACCGCTATGAGCATTTTATGAGTATAAGCAAAGAGTAAATACATCTTGCTGACAAGAAGAATTATCTATTTTTTGTTTTCTTCCTCACTGTTTTCAGAAAGATTTTATTTTTCCTATAAATGCTTCAAATGCTTTGCAGGAAAGTACCAGTTAGATGAATAAGTGCAGGAATCGATTAGGCCCAAAAAAAGCTAAAGCTAGAAGAAGCTGCTGCATCAGTGCAGCAAGAGGGCTTTTGGGAGAGGTGACAAGGGAGAACTAATGCTGGGATGCAGCCTCCAGCCTACACCAGGAAGCCCCACAAGCCCAAGTACCCACCTGACCTGAACAACGACACAACAGCTTAACGCTAGCGCTCGTGAATCTGGGTTTCCAGCAGCATGTAAAGCTAGAAAAAACCCCAGCAGGTCCCACACAGCCCCTTAATAAACAAACTGAGTGGTGGCTGAGACTTGGGAAGGAATCTCTGGCCTTCTACTGAATACTGTTCCTGTCTGATACACCAGTGCTCTAAACATGGTATTCCATTTATAACATTCATCAGTCTCGCTTGAGGGTGTGTGTGGGCCAGTCAGGTAAGTTTTTGTAGAAATAAATCTCGTTCCCTCCCATCTTCTGAGATTGGTTTCAAATTTTAAAAAGTGAGGATGTGAAAACAGATCTTCAATACTTTACAATAGTGATAGCCCCATAGGTGGCTTAGTAAAAACAACTTTTACAACACAGAAACACTGATGCAATATTTTTAGGCAGCTTTAGTCTCAGAATACTTGAAAAACTTGAAAAAGTTGTAGACAGGCTAACATTTTAAAATAATTTTGTAACTCTGCATTTCTAAATGGCTCCTAGAGTTAAAGGTTATCCAAAAGTCACAAACCCTTTTCCCAGAGTAGACTCACAATCTTGAGATTGACACACGCTGTTCTGTACAGGAAAAAATACATGGGGGGGGAAGGGAGCCCATCTATTTGTTTCCATTTGCACATTTAATAAAATCTTATTTAGACAAAACCGTTCTTAGCCTTCACATTCATCACCATGTCAAGATAAACTGAAGCTCACATAGAAATCACACATTCTTCTGTCTTCAGTAGGACTGTATACAATGTACTCAAGGAGAAGGTGGTCTGAGGCCAGACTTGGTGTGAGAGGTATGTCTAGGAAAAAAACTCTTTTGCCTGCTATGGAGCAGAGACAAGCATGGGCAATATTTAAATTACATATCAGAATATGTTTCTTCACTAACATTGTGAAGCATTGGAACAAGCTGCTCAAGGAAGTGGTGAAATCACCATCCCTGGAGGTTTCTGGAAAACCATCTAGATGTAGCTGTTGGGGGGTACGGTTTAGTGGTGAGCTTGGCAGTGTTAGGTTAACACTTGGACTTAATTATCTTAGAGGTCTTTTCCAAACCTATGTCAATTCTATGAAATGGACATGGACACTGTCCTGTCTCTGGCACCTCCTCACCAAGTACCTCTGCTCTCACCTGAAACTGAACTATATAGACTACCAGTAAAGTAAAAAGAAAGATGACAAAAAAATTTTAAAAAATAAAAAAAGAGAGAGAAAAAAAATCCCCCACAATTTTTCTCCTACATTTCAATCATTCTACAAGAAATGACAGGGTAAGATTTACTTCACAATTTATCAGCAATTAGAAAATATTAGTAAAAGAAACTGCTGGTGTCCTCACATACCAAGTGCTGTCCATCAGATACCGAGCAGCACAGAAGCATCAACCCCAGAGGACAGCCAGGCAGCCTGCAGACAAGCCTGGGAGTGAGGCGTCCCCAACACACACAACACAGAAAAATGTCTTCATGTCAAATAAATACTTACTTTCTTATATCCTATGGCAAAAAAACCCCAAGAAAATAATCTACAAATGAAAAAACAAGTATGTTTGAAGTGGTTTCGAAGATGTTTGAACTCTTGAGGAAACAGGAACTTTGCCTGTTAGGGAGATTGCTCATTTTCCCCCTTCACAATTTGAAAAGGCTCACCAAGCAGAAATGCAGGCTTATCTACACTTAAGGAGCAGCGTAAGGGGGTTTTGTATATTCTGCTCTTGAAGTAAGTGCAGAAAAGTGAAAAAGTCCTTCAGAAATCAAAAGTCATGATTTCTGAAACACATATATATACATATATGTATACACACACACATGCAGAGAGATATCTGAGTTGAAACACCCGAGTTAGATATCTGAGTTGACATTTCAGCATCAAGTGTTTTTGCCCCTAACAATTGCTCTCCCAGGAGAAAATCGGAAGAAGGAGCGCCCATGCCTGTTTCCCCCCACCCCACGGACACCAACAGGACTCTCATACAGCAAGGGCGGCCACTCAGTTCTGCATTAGACTTAAGTCTAACTGCAGACACAGAGACCAAAGCTTTGTACCTTTGATCTCCTGCTGCAGCCCTAAGTTCCAGATGTAAATGACTTATTCTAGAGTGACTGCACCTCAGAAGTTTGCTTTGCTGCAAGTTCTTCAGGTCCTTCGTTTCATACATCTGAAGAAACAACACTGAGCTGCTCTAAGCAAAGAAATCAATATAAACACACAGCTCATCTTTTGACATTTCCAATCTTTATACCCTACCAAAGAACCTCAAATACTTACCCACCCCATGTGCATTTTCTACGTGCACATACAGACGTGCTTAGCTCCTGTACAAAAATCAGCCAACAACTACAGCATCCCCACTGGCCTCCCTACCAAAGGGAGCATACATTCATTTGCTTGGATTCTGTAACAGCAATTGGCTTTCATACAGTAAATAGCAGCAGTCATATCTTCTATAAAACTCCATATAAATCCATTTCAACTCAGAGTTAATAAAACTGAAATAAATAAAAAATCACTGTACTTGGCAGGCAATTTAACACATTTAATATTTACTACAATACATCTATCTACTTCAGGTTTTGCTCCAGTGGAACAGCATTTTTAGGGTCAGCATCAAATAAGTCTCGCTTGTTGTCTTTATTTTCCTTCTTTCCCCACCTTCTGCCCTCCAGCAAGCATTATACAGTTTGAAATGTTTATATTATTATAGGCTACAATTTTAAATTCTAAGCGAAGGCTCATGTATAAAAGATACTGGCAAGAATAACTGGCTTTTCCAAAGAAAAGAAATCAGCAATAAAGTGTATTAATCAATGATTATTCAATTCTGTGCTCCAGGCTAGTGGTTCCTGTCAACAGTGGTCCTTCAGAACCAGGTTTTCCTCCTCAGCTTTAATGAACAAGATTGAAATAATGCACTGATATGAAATAATGTAGAATAATCAACTGTCTTTGTTTCTAAGTCTGAGCAATTTCCTTGAGAACCAAAATGAGATAGAACCACCATGCCTACAAATTCTCTTAGAGGAAACAATACAGAGATACTGATCTCTCAGTTAAAAGATGTTTTATCTCTGTCAGAAATGAGTACAGTGTATGGAAACACAATACAGACAACAAACATTGGGAAGAAATTGTTAGAATTGACATTTTGTTCTACCCACACACACACCATTTTCTTTCGGGTTCCCAACTACAGACTTATATCAAACCTGTACCAATGGGAGTAGTCACACTAATGGAGTTACATGCCTGGTATTTGCAGGGCCAAGCCTTTACTTGGCCTACAGCAAGGCACAGCTGAGACAATACAAAACCTCAAAAAACCCTCCCACTGTCAGCTCTGCAAATCTGCTTAATAAAATAAACACCAAGCAGAAAAAGCACAATTACTGCAAACAGATTTATGAGAGCTTTGTTTTCCATGCAGCAGCTATAAACAAACAAATAAATCTCCCCATGCATTTTAAGATGCACAGAAAAACACATTAAAACCCAAGACCAGAATCCCTGACTAAAACAGCTGAATTTGCAGATGCAAAGACTATTTGAACTTCACTTCCTCTACTTCTTTCCCAGACAGCTCCCTATTCACTTTTTCTGACCTAGCCTTAAGTTAAGGCATCCGCAGTGGCCTTGGGTCAAGCCTAAAGGCAGGACAAATGCATCTTCAACTCCAGACTGTGCTGTCACATTTAATAACTGACCATCCCCCTGGCTTGCTGAGCAGCATACACTAGTCTGTTTAAATAAATAAATAAGCAGAAAGAGCAGCTGGCAGCCAGAATACAAGTAATTTATGCTTTTTAAAAGTAAACCATGTACTGTAGACCAGGAGCAGGTATTTTCCATTCTGCATTAGTAAGACACACACCTCCGAAAACACCCTTTCCTGCCTGAATATGATTAGAAAGCCTTCCTTGCCTGAGGGTTTAAATGACTGCAGTGAGATGAGTTGGCTTTCTCCCCTTCGCAACACTGGCTTGATTTTATGACAAAACTGCAAGAAAAAACTTTATCAGACTGCAAATTCAGGAGGCACTGTGTGCCATTAACTTCATTTTTCAATTTAGTTTAAAGGACTTCAGGATACGTGAGGAGAAAGGCATTCCATGTATGCAATTCAGAAAATACATACAATTTCCGCCTAAAAAAAAACAAACAAGAAAAACAAACAAATCAGGAAAACAGGGTCACTCAATTGCCCAGGGCCCAGCAGAAGAATTAAAGAACTATATGCATCAGCAGACAGCAAGAGGGCTGCCACAGTAGTACCTAGTGGGCTGTGGGCTGTATATAATGCCAATAATGCCAATATGTATGTTCTTCCCATACCACGGTCCCTGTTTCTATATTAGACTGGACTTCAAAACTGGATAAATTTTCCAGATTCCACAAGCTGAATTTAGAAGCCTAAAGACAGATAAATTATTCAGTGATCTTCTGGGAAGCACTGACCATTTTCTAACAGTACAATAACCAAATGAAAAACTCAGGAAAATTCACCTCTTGAACTATCACAGATTTTTAAATATTGCTTGTTTCTCAGAGACTTTTTTCAGCTTAATTTAGCAGTGCATTTAAAAAAACATAACCTGTGACCAAGAAAATATTACCAGTAATTTCAAGAACAATTTTAACTATTTAGAGAAGCAGTTAAAATGAGTAGAAGTGATCATAAGAATTAATTCCAATTAACTGCTTTCACAGAATTTTAAAAATTGTCTTAATTGCAGTTTTGTGAGAAGGAGAGAAGATTTGAGCATTTTCTATATATAAAATCTATTTTCATCCAATGGAGCAGTGTGTTATCTTGGCCTACTCCTCTACTCACACTGATGTAACCGCCTTAATAACAATGCCATGAGCAACATTTTTGTAAGAGATTTAAACCAACAGCTAATAAACTTCTTTCACTATCTAAAATGAAGAAAACAACCTACTGTGAATGGACATGTGGCTGTAAAAAGCTCAATTATCTCTACAAGACAAAGAGCCACAAACTCTGGGCTGTAACTAAACAGCCTTCAACAGTTTTGCTCAGTCTGTGGAAACAATCTGCATGACACAATCTGCCCTATAAAATCCACAGCCTTTCATATTGTTATAAGAGCTTGAGTTCAAAAGAGCAGTGAAGGAAAAAAAAAGATACCAAAAAACCCAAACTAAATTAGAAACGAGCACTACTTTCTACCCCCTCAAGAACAAAACACGAACACTGAATAGCAGCACAGAAATCAAATAGCAGTTACAAAACAAAACCGCTCAGTGCATTCTCTATCCCTTGTGATACGCTTGGGAGTGGCAGCATTTTAAAGGGATGCTTGTGCTCTTCCAGCAGACAAACCTTTTCCTCTCTGTTTTCCTGTAGCACAGGAAAAGTTGGTTTAGTGTAAACCAAGAAAAACATAGGTAAATCATAATTAACCTAAGCTTCAGACAACTTCTCTTTTTCCTGCCAGGGTATGGTGGAAGTGAATGCGAACAGATTTAGAAGTGCTGGGGATGCCTGTGTAACTCCTCTGCAAATCTGTGAAGCTCAGGTGAAATATGGGTCAAGCTACAGAAGGAGCATTTCAGAGACTACCAAAATATCATTAAATTCATGGGGATTTCAGAGTTCCACCACCACACTGCACTCTAATTACTGATGGGCAGCTATAACCACCAGCTCGAACAGCTTTGGTTTCTTCACTTCAGAAGCCATTCTGGTCTCCTTTTAGCAATGAAAGGGAGCATAGCATTTTCATGACAAGCCACGTGACATTCTACCACCACGCAATGGAAAATTCGCATTCCTGCCTTCCAAACTGTAAGTGCCACCAGACATATTTAGATTTACGGGCAACTGACCTGAGCACTGCTGCTGCTGCTGCTGGCAGTGCTCTGCCATAGATCCAAGCTCTCTCCCAACCTGCCTTCACAAGCATTTTCT
Organism: Rhabdornis inornatus; assembly: GCA_013397075.1. Taxonomy (NCBI): domain Eukaryota; kingdom Metazoa; phylum Chordata; class Aves; order Passeriformes; family Rhabdornithidae; genus Rhabdornis; species Rhabdornis inornatus. The sequence goes on along the minus strand of VWZS01008401.1, from coordinate 38,587 downwards.
CATTTTCCCTAAACTGGGCTGTCTGATGCAACATCCCTATCAGACAGTTTGGCAAACATCCCTTTTGATTTCCCAGCATTCGGCGCTAAAACAGCTGGCACTGCAGCCACTGCTGTGACTCATCACTTGGTCACCACACAACTTAACTGGGCTCCTACAAATGGCGTGCAGGTAGGAGGTCATCAAGGCTTTAAAATATTTCCTACTCCAACCTACAGAAAGCAAGAGCAAAAAGCAAGTATCTTTGCATGTTTGCATACCATTCATTTTTTACTGCATTTACTTGTAATATGTTTTGAATACTATCTTCTCTCTTTTAATAGAGATGCTACCAGTTGACAGAATAGTGACAGAGTGCATTGTTAAGCGAGGAGCTTTACCCTTCTGGGAGAGGGACAATGTTACTAAAATAAAATAGACCTGGGCAGCCACAGAGCTTGTTAAACACACCCAAAGGAAGCATTTGCAAACAGACTTGAAAACAATTTACTGTGTTAGTACTTCACATCGTATCTGTATAGTTTTGTTTTCACTTTCTTTTTCACAGTTTAATTCAAACAGTATTTCCACCAGAGCTGTCTTAGGTCTCTCTTTTCTCCTTTCTGCTTTCCAAAGTTTGGCTCTTCCCATGGTAATCCTTCCAAAGATAGGTCACCTCAAGTGTCTCTTATCATCTGTTCAAAGTACCCAGAGACAGCCAAAAAATAAATTGGTTCCTCCCTCCTCTGTCCCACAGCTGCCGACAGTGTTCCCTCACAGTGTCAGCACAGGGACTGTAACTACAGAATGCAGTGATACACAAGTGATCAGATCCTATGGCCACTCATCAAAATTTACTTCTGCATCTTAACTTCAAGGAGATTTTGGTTCATTTATAGCAAATATTACATCCACAACATGTTGTTACGGAATTTTCATGGCATGTTAAACCCCAAGGAACTGTTGCCTCCATGCTCTTTACTGTATGCATGTGCACACACACACAAACCATTAAAGAAGCAAACTGCAAGTTCCAGATTTAAGTATTTCTCAACTTGGCCTCCTTTTGCATATGCATTACAACACAATCTTTAATTACCTGACCTACTTCTTGCATGAGACCTTGTTTCATTTAATGCCCAAAAGAAATTTTAACTACCTGATAAATTATTTAAGACCTTGCTTTCCCCTCACTGGTCAAAGTGCAATTCCATACCTTAATTCCCACCCACTATTCAAGCCCTGGACAGATATTAATTTCTCCCCAAGTTCTTCTGTGGTGCTCATCACTGTAGCATTTGCTAGCTTAGCAAATACTCATTTATTTCCACAGCCTATCTGTGAAGAAGAGATACCATTAACCTCATCTCATAGGCAGAGAACCAGAGTACAGGAAGATCATCATCAAAGGTATGCAAGAATTGAAAGGCTGCAGCCTGAGATGCCTTATGGGTAGATTTTCAGACTATTGAGGCTTATGTAATTTTTGCACATACAAACCAAACCTCCCTTGGCTACAGCAATTGGTGCCAGACATCTGCAAATTCATGCTCTCAAGTGAGGAAAATGAGGAATGAGCCCTCAGAGGATTTGGTGCAGCATCTGTCACATCAGCACTACAGCAGAAGTGATCAGGTCCTTCATTAAGGGCTGTTTAATGAGAGGCCAAATGAAGGTCCCTAGAGACACCCTCAGTTCTGCTGTCTTTTAAATTTGGACTATGTGTCCTCAGAATGATTTGTGAATCATTTCCTGGGTTTCAGAAGGAAATAGAAAACCTTCTGAACAAAATAAGTAGCATTAAGGTGCCTGGGTCATCAGCAGTACAGTCATTGTGAACCCCTGTACCCAGTCACAGCACAACCCTTGTGCTTTTCTGCTGAAAAACATTAAACAAAATTGCCCAATAATTACCGTATATACGATGAGTACCGTCACATTTGTCTTACAGAAACAATAACTACGGTAAACAGGTGTGTTTATACTCATGATGATGATTAATGACAGCTCCTGTCTTGCCCTGCTAACAAAACACAGTAATCATCCAATAAATGTTTATAATCTCGTCAGCAGGGGACTTGCATTGTTTCTTTCTTTGTTCCACTAATTGTTTCAAGTTCTCTATTGGAACCAAAGGCCGATATTAAAAGCGACACTTCAATAGTCACTTCTACCTCTCACTTTAATCTTAGTTCATAAAACCTGGTATTTCATTCACTTCACAATATCCAAGGAAAAATAATCACATCACTACTTAAAATAATCACATGTTCATGATGTAAAATGACAAGCCATGATTAAACCCAAGGATTTACACATCATTTCAGGAAATAGGAAGCCCACATCTCTCTGAATTTCTTTGTCTGAATGTTAACATCATATATTCTAGACACACTAAAATATAAAGGGTGACAAATTCTCTAAAACACCAAAGCACAACCTTATATCAGCAGCCACTATAAGAAGAGGAAGACCTGGAACAAGTAAATTTCTTGAGCAGGGAAAATCAGGATCTTTAGTTATTCAGTAAAGAATAGGACTGGAAAGTAAGTGAATGAAAAGTGGCACAGAAATTGTATGCTCGTAAATGCTAGCAGGGACAAGTGTTTCCACTTCATGCAAAGAATTATATAACTCAGGTCTCATTATTTCAGTGCCTTCAAATAAGCTGTTTTCTCTCAAGTAACTTCAAATCAATGTTTTACTCTCCATGCTCTGTGCTGCCCCAGGAGGCTAAGGGCCACTTCTAGAAGAGCCACAAAGGGTCATATGAAAAAAAAATCTTATTACTAACAAACTTAAAAATGGCTGTTGCACCACAGTTTTAAGGAGAAAACAAAATTAAGCTTTTGTGGCCTGTTTCACAAATAATGAAAACATTTCAGCAAAACCAGCACACACCCGCCTGGCAAGAAGAGATGCATGGCCCCAGTCCTGCAGAGATCCCCACAGCCTCGGGTTTAGATACCACACTAACAGACCACATGGCTGGGTATCACACTACTGCAGCACAAGTAACAACACTAATTTATTATATTTTAATTATATAAACAACACAATGCAGCTAAAGCCACTATTCAGACTAAGCATCTACAAACACAAGCCTCATCCCAAGATTTACATGTTTTAACTAATATAAAACAGAAAAGGAGCAAAATAAAATTTTAATATATGCGTATTTCTTATGGGCTTAGAAAACCTAAATAATTTAGTGGGAGGCTGAAGAGCTGCTAACAGTCTTCTTTTCATTGCCCCTCCTACTAGCTTGCTTGTCTATAAAATGAGAATAATATGTAATTCTTCTCCTCCACTTGGGTTCCACTGGAAAGAACACTTTCACTAGCAACCATGATGAGCAAAATGATAGATAAATGGGATCACCTCCAAAACACACACACACAGACACAGACACCTCACCAGAAGTCAAGCGAATCTCTACAAGAGAATGGTTGTCATGAAATATCAAATTGCACTAGATGCAATGACCAATTGTTAGGGAAAAAAAAAAAACAACAGTTTTTAAACAATTTTTAACACCTGTGTTGAAGAAGATGAAAAAGCAATAGAAACAGTGTGGGGGTAGACTCTTATCTAACGACAGCGTGAATTTTATCCAAAATGGAAAATATTGCAATTTTCACATTGTAAGTCTTAGACAACATCACTTGCTACCACTTTTGTTTCATTCAAAACCCCTGAACGGGGAAGTTGACACCACCTGTCCCAGCAATAAAGCTCAAATACACCAGCTTCCTTCATCACCATGGCTGGCTTGCAAACTCACACTGGGTGGTAGCCCTGTGATGATAGAGTCTGCCTGGACATGGGCATTGCACCCATGATGAACTGGAGGCATTGGGGCTATCCAGATCTCAGGAAAAAAGTGGCATATGGACAACAGAAATACTCAAGACCTCTAGTCCATTAATGAAAATCCAGATTCCAACAACCATAAAACAGTTACTAAGACAAAGGAAATAAGAAGTTTAATTAATTTTAGTTATTTTTAAAAAATATTATTTTCACTGTGTTTTCAAAGTCTGCCATATCCTCTACTCAAGTTACCAAGCCTTTTTTCTTGTAGGCTTCAGCAAATACTTTAGCTTCTACGAAAGCTGACATTTTACTGTACTGACATGACAATATCTGTGATGGGTGAAGAACAACCTCCCCACACATGCACATCCAGTTAAACTGCAAACTAGCAACACACAATCATTGAAAAATGAAAAGCAATCGTCCTGCATTCCTCATCCTCAGGATCAACTAACATCTCTGCAACTTGAGCAAGAGATACTCAATTCCCTTGTAACCACATGACTAATAAAATCATTAACTCCTCCGCAACCCCAACCAAATCTGTGAGATTGCTGCAAACAAGAATTATTTGTACCAATTTACCAAATGGAGAAAATCTTGACAAGAATGATTTTGCTACTGACCACAGCATCAAGAAATCATAGGCATGTCACTCCCCTTGGTGTTTTGTCTTACGTATTTAATACAGCTTTAAAATCACCTTGGGTATAAAATTCCAAGTCATTTATGCCCAGCATTTTGGCATCCATGGTGTGGGAGTTTCTTCACCATAACATTGAGCTGTGTTGGAGAACAACGCCCAAGTGGAGTTCTTCTGCTGACACCATCCCAAGAAGTATATAATATATACAATATTAATTTTAATAATTCCCAGATTTCAGTCAACAAAGAGGACATTTTCAATTCTGAGTCATATAAAACCTTCAGTTTTTCCTTTTTTACCTTATTTGCTAGGCTAGGAGCCAAATACTTTCCCGTCACTTTCCAGTGATGATACAGGGAGGGAGAAGGGCAAAAAATTGAAAGACCATCACATGTATTTAGGGAACAAATTTGAAGAGATTGATGGTACTAAACTGAGGAATCAGATTATTTTCATACCAGAATTGTAAAATAATTAACAGATGGTATCAGAGGGGGAAATGATAGATGACTTCACTGCAGATGCAAACTATGGCAGATTACTTTGTCTAACATATCAACACCCTTATAACACAACATATATTAGGCCTTGACAAAGGATAGAAGAAAGTTACTCATTGGACCCTGGTGACTAAACAGAACATTTTAAGGTCAAGGCTAAAATCATGGGATCTCTCAGGTTAGTGGGTGTCTACTAGCAGAACTCTTCAAACATTGCTTTTTGTGATCACTACTTAATATTGTTATTGCATCTACATAGAAAGTAAAATCTTTAAGCCAACAGACTATGCTGTGAACCATGTCGAGAAGAACATCATAAGAAGAACCACCAGTGAGAAAAAAAAGATCTCTCAGGAGATGGATGACAGACACCAGAAGTAACACAAATAAGACAAAATTTAACAAGATGTGTTCACCCTCTAGACCTGCATGTTTCATGAAACCTGTGAAATTCCAAAATTAGTTGGAAGAAACCCAAATCCTTTCAAATATTTTGAAAAATAAAGACTTAGTGCTGAAATTATTTTAGGGTGTGGGAAGAAGTGTTTGTTTTGGTCAGAGGTGACCAAGTCGCGCTGGGTCCCAAAACCACACTCCCACACTCAAGTCTAAGCTGAAACTCAAAGCTCTTGGCACAACACCCTGACTTCAGCAACAGGATATTTGTTATATCTGGGAACATTCCAAGAAGTTCTGCTACACAGCATTCTTAATGGTTTGCAAACAGTCTTTGTAATAATTAACAAGTGCCTTTTTCATGCAAAGCCTCATTATAAGAAACAGGTGCTGTAATGCTGCTCAAGATAAGTATGATGCTTTTAAAAGTTTTTTATACAGTAAGCACCAACTTATCTGAGTAGGTTGGGTAGCAATTTCATCACTCACTATGTTCACACTGCAAAATCTCACTGAAATGAGCATGATTCCTGCACTACTAATGTCAATATGTGCTTGCATACCAAAATTATTACTTTAGCTTTTCTAGCATTACATAGCAAAGACACTTCAGAAAGATAAGAGAGCTGGTGTTGTAAGTGAAAATAATGTTATCCATTAACCAAACACAAGTTGATGAAGTGTCCAAGAAAAAAGCCATCTGCCTCAGGATACTGGGATATCTTTTTTTACCCAGGGATCTTTAGGCAGTATTGCACATTCCCTTCATCCAGCTGTGTCCCAATATCACATCTAATACGGTCTTCCATGGCAAAGTTTTGGAGGAATAAAGGCAGTATACCAAACAGTGGGAGCAACAATATCCCAATATCCAGGCACAGCTGGGCTGAGGATAAACTAAAGTCACTTTTTCCCTGCGATTCCCAGAGGCCTATTTTGTTTTTAACTCTGTTGTCTTTGTTTGATCCTGCAGTTATTCTAATGCATTATTTCTGCATTTTTCCATTAATTCTGCCTCCCCGTACAACACTCTAAGCCATATTACAAATGGGGAAGAGAGAGAATAATGAGCTCATAAAATGATTGTCTCAGACAATCTTCAAATGTACTGGCTAATTGGATATAAAACTCACAAATGATGATGGAGAAGGGATGCCTAACAATGTAGAGAAAGGAAACTAAATCTAAAAAAGCTCCAGCTCCATTTGGTTGAATGAACAATAGGCATTTGATTTCATTAGCTCTGATACTCTAAAAATTGTAACAATAAATAAAATCTTTCCTATAAGCACACATTCTTCTAAGCAAACGACTGCAAAAGGAACAGCTATTAAAAGCTCTGCAATTACTCTAATTTTGTACTGTAAACCGTGTAAAACTAGACCATAATTAAATTAAATATGAAACATTTCACTGTCCCAAACATATGAAATTCAATTTGACGAGAGCATTTGTAATAGCAGCAGCAGCATCTTTTCAGATTTTACACACTGCTTTAAGTAACTACCACACCTACCCAACCAAAACACTGACATATAAAGCACATGGAAAGACCAGAATAAAGCATCTGAGGAGGAACTGTGCTTGAGATGGTATCTCTATAAAGACTGCATGGCTCAAATCTCCTGTGCCTGTTTGGTTTAAGTAACTGTGAGAAGTAGCTAACTCCTTGTGCATCCAGCTCCGTAGTGTTGTGTGCTATTTGGAGTTCAATTCAATCTGAGTACTTGAACACTTCAAAATCTCACACACAGTTCATCCAGTCTGAAATACTTCAGACCTCCACAAGCTGAAGTGTACACTATTATTTTCTAAGGAGAGTAATAGGAAAAACCTATTAGCTATTTGGCTCAATCTTAGTGCCACACATTAAGTTAAGAGTTAATAATTTATTAATTGTCATTCAAGAAATCCTTATTACATGTGACAGTTTTTGGAGAGGCTTTGCTCTCTTCTTTAAAGGACCTTCAACAACAACAATCAGCTAGGGAAATATTTTGACACGGCTTTGACATGTTCTTTTGATTTTCATATTAAAGCAAGAAGAAGTTACATGCTTTCACTAACATATATCACTTTCAGATTTTTCAGTGCTGAACAGATTTAAAATTTTTAGTTCTTGTGTAGTAGATTTTGTGTAGCAGACTTCATGTCACGATGTTACCCATTATGACTGCATTGCCTCCCAAATAGACCTTTTTCTTGCAAGAACTCCCTCTTGACAACATAGGTAAGTTATATAGTTTAATATTATCAGCACAGTAAGTTTTCTTAAAAATGGAAAGTGAACAAAATTGCATCAAGAAGCCCAGTAAACAACCAAGCACTCTACATTGTCTTTAGGACACAGGCAAGCATGGCACACTGGGAGAAAGACAGCAAGAATAACTCTCGTTTCCTAATTTTCCACAAGTTAGCAGTTCTCTGGTGCTGTAAGGCACTATCACATTTATCATTCTATCTTAAAACAAATGTAAAGTTATGATTTATTTCAGCAAAGTGGAAATGACAGTCACGCACATGGTACAGAACAACAAAAAAGTGCATCAAACTTCAGCAGCTGAACAAGGCACAGCTTCACTGCAAAGGTCCCAAACCAGTGGCCAAAACAGCAGAAACAAGCAATTTCTGCTCACAGCTGGTTCTACTGCCACCACCTCGCCCTGACAGCGCCACACAAGACCCCAGGCAGGGGCTGAGTGTGGCTTCCCTCCTTCCCACCCTCCCTGTGGGCACCTCTGGGCACATCCTCTCCTCTAGAAGACCACAGCAGACCAGCAGCTCTGAAACCTGACAGGCAAGCAGACAAACTCTAAGAAGCTGCAGGGTCCAGCATACAGTTTACACAGGGATTTCTGAGCAGGTGGTTTATTTTGGTTTTGGCAGAGCTCCTGAGTGCCAGCACGTGAGTGCCAGCAAAAAAATCCCCACTTAATTCTCCAGAAATGGTCCTGGGCCTGCAGTGAGGAACCAGCCCACTCAATTTACTCACTACTGAAAAGACCAGGTCACAGCAGAGGCTTAGCAAACTGGCTCTACCTCAATACTAAACATTAATCATCAACTTCAACTTACAAATGAGTGCTCACTGCCTCTGTAGTGCTTTAAAAATACCCACACAGCCTTCCAAAGGCACCCTACAAGGGCTACTGCCACACTAATTACTTCTCAATACAGTGTTTTAACAAAAGGTTTCCAGCAGTCAGACTGGATTAACTGCATCTGAAATTTCACCAGGGTCTGCAGACAGTCCCTCTCTACTTTGAGAGCTTCTGTGCCACTTCAGATGCTTTATATTGTTCATCGGCAGCAGAGCCAGAAAGAGCTCTCACAGGAACTGACGTTTGATACACACATGAGGCTCAGGTTCTAGCAAGGGAGGAATATTGCTTGCATTTTTGGACTTCAAACATCTTAACAACATAGCATTTATCACAGCCAAAGGAAAATGAGGTTATGCAAAATACTTACTTTGAAAATGTTCTGACGCATAATAGTAGACATCCTCATAGCCTTCATGGTAATCCTCCTCTGGCCGGTACTTTTTGCCTTTTCTTCTTCTCGATCTTCTAATCTGCCTGACAAAGCCCAAGAAGCGCTCCATGTCCTTCCTCACTCACAGCCCCAGCCTGCAGCCCCCTTCACCCTCTGCTTCACAAAGAGCTGCCCCAGCATGAATCAAGCGCCCGAGCAGAGATGCAGCTCCCACCAGCTGCTCTGCTACCATTAAACAACCCCTCCCTTATCTCAGCTGTGACTGGGCAGCATATAGTTTTTCCTTTAAAAAAAAAAAAAAAAAAGGGAGACACACACAGACACACTTTATCAAATCTACTGACTGGAATATTTCAACCGGAAAATAAAGGAGGAAAGCATTGAAGCAGAAGGAGGATTTCAGGATTTCAAGCTGTTATTAAGCAGCAGAGGACAAAGTTGAAGAGACCTGCTTGCCAGCAAGGGGAAGCCCAGCACTGAGAGCTCCCTATCCTGTATCTCCATCATTTGAAGAGGGGCTGGGAGGCGGGGATAGATGTTAGTCAATAGACTGAACCATATCTCAAGGCAAAACAGGTTTCCATTTGCCAGTTAAATGCTGCCCTCATATCTACCGGGCACAGGCTCAGGAGCACATTTGATTTCATTTGTTTTAAGAATAGGAAACACACCAATCCATTTCTGGCATCTCATACACTGGATGAATAAATAGCAAAGTGGTTTAATCCGTACACAGAGCCCACTCACCAGTGAGTGTGCGCCGAATGTGTTAATTGGAGCAGCAGGGAGAAAGCTCAGCAGCTGTTAAAAAATGACACATATACGCACTGGGCATTAGTGTATTCTAATCACTGCTAGACCTAAACATTTAAAGGCACTACAGACAGGTCTCCTACAGAGCTGGCAAGTGTATGTGGCAATAGGCAAAAAGGAAGCGACATCACAAGGACACTAAGACAATATGCATTTCAAATCCCAGCAGAGTTCAAAAGAACTTTAAAATTAAGGTGCAGCAGATTATCCTTTGTAAAGGGTGAGAGAAACAAAAAACCTGAAAAGGCATTGGCTCTATTCTCTTGCTGCATGCCTGAAACCCACATGCATTCCCTAAGATAAGGATGGAATTTCATCCATGTTTCTAATGAAGTTTCCCTCCTGCACAAAAACAAAAGCAGTGACTGTTCGAATCCTATCACGTTGACATTTGTCAGGGGTTTTTTTATTGTAATCACGCAAGCCCAGTGAAGTCTCTAGTTCAGCAGGACCTCTCCTGCCTCTTGGCACAAGTCAGGGATCAAGCAGTCACCTCAGTGAAACTATGTGCTGAACATGGTCACTTGCATCCAGGCTCCCAAGAGATACCATTTTGCACGATGGAGCTTAAGGAAGTCAGAAAGTCTTCCTGTAAAACAGATTTTACAGGTTCATCATGTGGAAAAGGAAAAGTACGCAGAGCAGGGATTAGTTCCTGCTGATGCAGACATTTCAGTGAGTCATTTTGCAAAGAGTAAATCAGGGCATTGTTTTCAAAAGCATAAAAGGAGTAAAGCAAAAAACAGGATTGTAACTTACCAATTCTGTTTCAGAAGAAGTATGCAGAGATTTATCAATATTAAGTTGGGATTTTCTAGCTTTGAAACATGTGAAAGCTATAAGTAAAAGTCAGATAAAAGACCTGATACCTGAGGATCCTAAAACACACATATGCTGAAAGATGGAACGGGAATTCTTCTGGGCTTTTTCCAGCTTTCCAGGTATTTTAAAACAATATTGTCACAAATCCACACTCATTTTATCTATAAAAGCTCAAAACCCTCCGGATGCTCCTGCCAAGCTCCCCACAGGAATACAGACTCATCCTCTTTGACCTCATCAGCCCTGCTTTCCCGCTGTGAAAATGCAGCTGCTGTCACTAGCTGATGAACACCCCCAGGGCACCACCAGAACTATTTTTAGTGAAACTTCTATAAGGAGGTTGTGTTTCATTACAAGTCTGTTTTTACCACACAACTTTCAAATGGTAAAGACCTTAGAGGAATATCACAGGCATATTATCAAAAATAAAAAGCCAATAAAACTTCACCAATGGACTTAAGGAAGGGCTCACTGTATGTTTTGAAGGTTTCAACTTGCATCTCTTCTGTGCTCTGCAACCAAGCAGCAAAAACATTACTGTCACGAAACATGAAAACCAAAGATGCAGCCTTCAGCAGAAGCAGCACTCTCTCTTTTCAGAGAGGGAAATGTTGCTTTGTTGCACCTGTTGAGGACTCTCCCCAACATATGTGGAAAAGGTATTTGTAGGTGTCAGAAACAATCAAGACAGAAGTCTTCCAGCCATCACTGCTCCATGAAGTTAAATTATTAAGTTCAATTAAAAATTACAAAGCTTTTTAAAAAGGAGAAAATATAAAACTTTCTGGCTTTTAAACTGTCTTCTAAATGAAAGCTGAAAACTGGAATCAAGCAGACACACTTGGCTTTGTTGTAAATACAACCTTTTCCAGTGCCTCTGTTGCTCAACATGCTGAAGCAGAAGCAGCTTCCCTTGTCCTCAGCACACCCCAGGAGACTTTGGTCCAAGACAAATACAGTAAAGAAGTAGATAAGGGAGCAACCAAATGATCTGAAGTAGCAGCACAAGCAGCAGGTGCAAGACATCAACTGCCTGACCACTTTCTAGAGAGAACCAATGTAAGATTGGGCAAATTTTGAGCTTTGGAAAGTACACTATTTCCTTGTGCGATGGACTTCCCCTTCTCTCTCATGCTCACGAGGTGCATCACACCACTATATGGCTGCTATAGTAAAGCAGAAAAAAACACACAAAATGATGCCTACCCCAATAAAAGCAAGCATTCTATTACTATTTCCAAGGGGATTCCTTAGGGATTGTCATGCTTTCTCCAGCATGACTGGCATAACAAAAATTTTGCCAAGTGGCACCAATTAGATAATATTTGCATACTACATTCTGATAATTAATATGTGTAAATTAAGGAGAAGCTCCATCAAACTGGATCAGTCTCAAGCCAGTGTCTTACTGGAAAAGACTTCATAATAATAATAAAACACACATAAATTAGACAGTCCTTTTCGAAAAGTTGAGCTAAAGCACAAATGCTTTTGCAGCCACAGATAATTTTCTAGAAGACAGATGCCAGCACTTAAGCTTTAACTTGTCTCTATACCCTACCCAGAGCAAAGATTAGGTTTCTCATAGTGTATAATATCACCATTTAACATTTTATTTGCACAAAATTAGCTCTACAGTTATCAAGGTAAACTTTCACAAGTGACATACTTATTTTCTACAGCACTTTTTCCAGTATTTGGGAAAAGCAGCAGGAAAAACATCTTGGTATCCAAGGATAAGACACTAAGTCAGTAAATATTTAACAAGCATTTCCATTTGTGTGGACTTGCAAACATGATGCTTTGAAACTAGAGCCTGTACATGAAGCAAGACTCTCTAATGTGTTGCATCATAAATACAGAATGGAATGGGCACCAAATATTACGAGTTACAGGCAGGTATTTTGCATCCTGTTAATCAGTATGTTCCAGTGTTTAAAAGAAGAATAGTTTAGACACATGAACCCTCCTACCCTCCTGTGTCTCCCTCTGCTTCTCTGGGCAGCTCCTAAAAGTCTTCTGTGGGGGGAAGGAATGCTCTTCACTGGGAGGCAACCATGTAAAGAGAGCACACAATGGCAGGTGCAGAGATCTACCTGCTTCAGGTTACTCTTGTCAAAAAACCCCACAGAATTACATATGGACAATACAAAAATTAAGATTAATATAAACAGGTCTTGGAGGTTGGCTGAATAGAGGAAACAGGTTTTTTCCCATCTCCCTCAAACCCCTAAGCATAAAGGTATAGCAAATCTCAAAGGGAAGAACCAATCATTTCTCCTCTGGTTCTCCTTCAACTGACGGATGTCTTTGATAATCTGCTGTCACTGTTTTTGAAGACCAGCAATAATTAACAAAGGAACTATTCCCCTTATTTACCTTATGGTATCATCTTGCCTGACTTTCTAGTTTTTCAAGTGATGTTTGCTCACACGCAGTAACTGCTCATGTCAATGCTGCAATTTTCCACTCTTTGCCCTAAATATCGTGCTGCAAAATGCGAGCTTATCAATTCGAAAATTACAAAATGCCTGTAATCAACAATCTATTACTCTCTAAGAACATATGGTCAATATATGCAGAAGCAGTGCTGTGTAAAAAGCCAATATTTTGTGTGAGGAGTACCTAGCAGCAGCTCACCATCCCCTGAGGTACCACTGCCCCACCCGAAACCCCTCTGTCAAGCTTGATTCTCAACACAAGTTTTGCTCTATTCCTAAAGATATCTGAAAAGAGCATTGAAGGCATGGGACACACTAAATATTACACTGCATATCTCTCCTATTTGACAGTTTATATACACGCAGGATAACCAGTGCACTATCTCTAGAATGCTGCTGCAGGAGAACTGGATGGTAGTAAAATACTGATCTGCTACTGCAATTTTTAAGATCTGGTACTTGTGATACACTGTTAAATTATCAGTTTGCTGTGATTTTAATGCATTACATTCAGTTTCACAAGCCATACATTCTTGTTATTCATTGCTCACGCAGAATCATACAACATTTTTGTCTTCTGCTCCCAAATCAAAGCAAGACTTGAGAGTTGGAGTTCAGTTTTTGCGTCACCTAGCTGTAAATTAAATTAACTGCCAAATATTTTTTCTTTTCCCTGTTTGTTCATTTTTTTTTTTTGCAAGTGAACACATACACATTTTCAATACTTTCAAATAAATAAAATATAGGACTTGAGCTCTTCATTGTATTTTATCATATAGGTTATTTTGTATTAACATCCCCAGTGGTTTTGCTTTTTGCAAAATTTTCTCACACGAAAGTGTGCTCATAAATGTGAATGCCAACACAGCGATGAGGGTAAAATAGGATAGAGGAAGAGGCTACTTTCATTTAGAGGAAACTGGGGGACTGCTTGTGTGTATAATACAAGAATGCTGCCTCTCATATATGGAGAACGCCGAGAAATCTTTGTGACGCCATTTTGAAAAGGTCACTTGTCAAGTTGAATTTCATGCAGAATGTATGCTTCAGGGGAAAAGACGCTTTTTTTTCCCCTTCAATTCAGTCAAAGCCGTTTGCATACATTCTATCTTTTTTCTCGTCTTTCTAGCTTATTTGGCTTTAAGCGACTAATTAGAATATACTAATATGCATTAACAAACGCTAATTTTACCACCACCAAAGAAATACTGCTCAGGTAAAATTAGGTACAAAAAAAAGTTCAAATTCCTTTAATGTTTTGTGACACCAATAATCATCCTACAAGAAAAGCTAAGCAGAGAACTATTCCAAACATATGTAAAACCCCTTCAGGGTTAAAGCAGTAGACTGAAATTTTAAAATACTAAAACTAGAACACAGTTCTTTGGAAAGTCTGAATTAAAGGTGTTTTCATCTTTCTAAAGAAATGCAGCAAATGGCTAGAGGGAACACTACCAAGATTTCACATTGTGTCTGTTTTATGCACAAAGGATATGTCAAATCAACTATGAAATACATATGAAGAAGTGGTTTAGAATATCGATATGGTTTTTACTCCTCCCTGAGTAAAAAAACATTGTATTTCCCTAATTTCTGATTCTTCATCAACTGCACATGTCAACTCTAACAATAATTAAAATGCACATAGAGCACTGGAAAGAATGAATAATTAATTCATGAAATTACAGCTGCCCAGAACAAAAATACCTAGCTAATACATTAAATGAAGTTCTTAAAATAAAAGCATAAAAATATTTTCTTAGGCTGCAGACCACAGGAGATATAGTGTGCCATCAAACAAGGTTGCAGAAGGTGGGATTTCACAGTTAATTGACAGTGGAAGACCTCTTTGAATATGTTGTGTGAGATTTAAGGTAAGTCATGGGAGAATCAATCATTCAACATCTCTTTACACATAAAAGTTCATGCAAGAGACTTTTTGCTATGTTCTCCCTCTTCTCTTACCAATATTTAGTTGCGAAGAACAATAAAAACCTTGTTACGTTTCATTATTGAAAACACCCACCGATAATATATTTTGCATTTCTCTGATGGACCAATTATTGCAACAACAAACTTCAGTAATTTGTTTAATAAACCAAAAGAGCAGTTAGAAGTAATAAAAGATGGGCAACAGGAAAGAAATCTGAAAGGAAAAATATAAGAACTCTGGAGGCAACTATGAAATTGCAGTCATGGAGAAGCACCTCTGGGGAAAAAGAACCACAGGCATAAATAGAGTTGAGCTGTATCCTGAGCTCCGTGTTTTATCAGGGTCAAGATAAATAGAAAGATTTTATTGCAGGTGAGCTCTGACAAGAAGAAAATTCTGCTTAACTGTCAAGAAAAGACTACTACAGACTAATTTCTCATAATGATCACATGAATTTACAATAAAAGACTATGTAAATATATATGCAAATTAAACCATCCATCTGGAGTCCACTGCACTAGAGGCACAGGCCAACATGATGACAATGAAAGGAAAAATTAAAAGAAAATTTTAAAAAGAGAGAAAATCTGCTTAATGCTGCTTCTAAGATGTTAACAAAGGAAATACAGACAAAGCAAATGCACAGACTTCAAACTTGTCTGCTCTGTCCTCCAGGAGAACAGCATTCCTGTGTTTGAATGTTAAGAGGCAAACCAAAGGAAAAAAAAAAGGCATCACCTCCGGGGTTTCTGAATCTCATTTACTTCTGCTATACACTTTGACATTTTCTGCTGTAAATTCACTCTTACAATAACAACTTTGCCATATAAAATTGTGGGACTAAATATAATCACTCGTTCAGTGCTGCACTCTTTACAGGGAAATAATAAGGCTATGACAAATAATTCTAATTTACTTGTAAAGACTGAGATCTTGACCTCAGCATATATTTCAGAGGCAACAGAATAATTGAGGTTTCTTCTCTTTGAAAGCTGATAGTTCCAAAACGAAAGGTTATTTGGAATGTACACTCTGTGACACTCAGCAGAGACAAAACAGTCTGATTTTTCAAACTTCTCTTTAGCGATGCTCTGTACACCAGGATTTACTTAATTCCTCTCCTATGGCACTCCTCATCAATGGTAAATACAAATGCTTTTCAAGCTCTTCTCAAGATGTCATCCCTAGCACATCCACTTTACAACATTTATTAACAATCATTATCATCCTCACACTCTGCCCTGTGCTCTTCAGGAAGATCCACAGCTTCAGGCATTGCTTCTGTCTTGTAATACAGGTTACAATGTAGGAATTCACAGCTCCTCGAGTTTTTGTACTGTTTTATGTATTTAGTCACGTGAGTAAAACTGTGCATATCAAGAAACACATAGCACTCCTCTTTGCTAATTATTAAAGTCACAGAAAATTAATATACTGCTTAAAGAGCAAATTCCCTTTTCCTAACACATACATCAAGTGGCAGAGCTTGGAATTAGTCACCTCAAGATTCAAGAGACCAAGATACTCAGAGACCTCAGTTTCCACCAACACTAAAAAAAGAAAATATCATGGAATGTTTTATAAAAGAAAGTATCATGGAAATTTTACACCAGACCAGTTAATCATTATCAGTTAGTGCGCAGAACTGACACAGCTAAAACTGCACTATCCCAAAGAATTTCCTAACTACTGCAGCTATCGCAAGAAACCTTTTCACTCTTCTAGATGCTCAGAATACATCTACAGTTCTAAAAGACACAAATTCGGACAGTATGTGTATTTTACAAACTGACTTGTTAATCACTGATATTTGGATTACCCAACCATTAACGTTTTGATCAGAAGCACTAAAGTAATTCTGTAGACACGCCCATGCATTCTCCCTGGTTTTATACCATTTTGTGCAGAGTATTTGCAAGTGGTATTGACTGACAATTAAGATTGTTTAATAAACTATTCTGCAATTCTTCTTTCTCCTTAAAAAAAAAAAATCCCCTTAGGTCTGAGTTCAATCCCTTAAAAAAAGGCATCTCAGGTATTTACAACCGACCATCCTAATCTCTGCTCTTGGATTTGTACTTCCTGGTAATTATTTCATGCACTACTTACTCAGGTGTAGATGACACAATTTTTTTACTGCTATAATATAGGATGTCAATCTAGAAATCTTTTAAGAGCTTAACCTCACTTGCTGTCCCACTGAGCTGAACATGATGCCTGGTGATAGCAAGGACTATGATAATGAGCAGCTGCTGCATCACCTACTCCCAGCTGCACTGGTATTGCCACATCCTAACTTCAGATGCAGTCATGACATGAGTTTTGTTTTGCTTAAGAAATACATTTTAAAAAATTAATGTCACACTTACACAAAAAGTTTACAAAGTGAACTTTTCTGCTGGGCCTAAAGATCACATCCTGGAAGCCAAGAGTGATAGCATGACATCTCATTTTCCCAGAAGTCTAAACAACCACAATAAATTTACAAATGTAGACATGCTACACTGCTAAATTCCATTTCACGCTTAGTAAGCAAACATTATCAAACTTTAAGTACTGTCATCCTCTGTCTTTTTAGTTAGAAATCTTGTAGCCAATAAAGGTGTGACTTTGAAATATTCCACAGATGGATGAAGTCCCTTAATTTGCTAGTCCCTTTGTTACACATTTCGCAGAATTGCAAAGGTAGGTCACATTTACTCTAATTTCACTTTACAAGAACTCTACAAAATGCATTATCAAGAGTCACTAGAAGTGCATTAATGAACCATGTGCCTGAATTGTTATGAAAAATTCAGTTTTGAAATTAAAAATGCTGAGACAATGCAGAAGCAAATTTTTTTTTACATATATGTAGTACTGCTAGAATTATTTTTACTGCCAAAACATAAAAAGTAAACCTGTATGCTACTTTTCTAATACATTTTCAAAACCAAAAGATTTCTGTTTAAGAAGCTAGTGAAAATATATGGCCTTGTGAAGGGATATGGCCTGTGTGAGAGGATAATGAAATGTTACAGAACACAGGCATAAATTCATCAGGATTTTTCATGTGGGCTGAATCTACTCTGATGTTTGTTTTAGAGTGAAAAATTAAGGAAAAATTCCAATGCTGTTTAATAAGGGATAGCTATTTTTGCTGATACTCCTATTGCATCTGATGTACTACACCAGAGTGACTGTATCAAACAACCAAATATATACGACATACCTTTTTAGATGATTTAGTTACCTAAAAAATCCTGTTCACTTACAAGACATAATGATTCCTTACCACTGCAAATCTTACTGAATACATCAAATCACTTTTTTTTTCAGTCTAATTACCAAATAAGAAGACTAACTGAAGACGAACTGCAAAACCTTGAAAAGTACTTAGGATCTCTGTTGAGTTGAAAACTATTGTAAATAAACAAAGAAGTTGAAAAATAAGCATTTTGCATATTTAAAGAAAAAAGAAAATAAAAAGCAAACAAAAGTAAATTGAAGTACTGCTTGGTTGCTTCTAAGTATGTTCTCTTTTTTTGTCTCAAATTATTCCCTTCTGAAAGATCCACCATCTCCACCCCACCAACACATATCCCAGTAACTGATTCCACACAAGGATAGAGCGACTTTGATATCAGAAAGATTGCAAAGAATAAAATCAAGCTCTACACCACCATGTCTGGAAACAGACATAGCTTCCATCTAAATTGTACATGGTTTGGTTTTGGATTTAAAATGTAAAATATCTCAACCAGATTCTCTCTTGGTGTCTGTTAATTTTTTTTATTTTGGTTACTCTTACTTTTAAAAACACCTTCTCTGAATACTGGCATTTACTGAAGCCAGTGGGGAAAACTCCCACTGTATGAAGTTGATGTCCTATCCCCGCAAATGTTCAAGGTTGGAAGAGACTCTGAGAAACCTTATGTAGGGGATGACATTCCTGCCTAGGGTGCAGGGTTGGAACTAGACAGTCTTTAAGGTCCATTCCAACCCAAACCATTTAATGATTTTATGACTTAGAAGAAGGGGTTTTTGTCAGATTCTGATTTCAAATTTTAGTGGTTACTTTACAACAACCAAAAGGAAACGGTAGCATGAAAGGACAGGTGGGGAACAACCCTGTCTTTTGCAGCTCACATCCTTGATGTCATCAACTGTTACTCACGAGTCCCAAAGCTAAGACCTGGCAACTATCTGCAAAACCAAAGCCTGCAAGAGTTGGAGGAAAAAATACAATTTGCACACCTGGCTTTAAGATTTGCCAGTCCTTTTACACAGTGTATTTGCACACAGAACTGATGCCTGCTGCAGTACCGTTTCTCTGTTTGCAAAATGAACATAGGAATGGAATTTCTGCTGCTAATTTTGGAAAACGTCTAATTGTCTGGTTTAGGCAGACTATCCTACACTCTTTAATAGTGTGTACACCAGTTAGGTTAAAATCAAGTACATATGAATGGGAACACATGATTGATTTATGAATATTTATGTCCTTTATTTTACCTAGTATTAAATAACCTCTTGAGGGAAAGATAAAAAAAATTACGAATCATGTTTAAGATCATCATGCAAGGGTTTCAATTCAATTTAATGAGATGGGTTCTATCTGCCAGTGTAGTCAATCTTCCCAGAATTCCCTCTGATGTTACTTCCAAGAAGTGAAAAGGAAAATGTGACACTGAATATTAGGTTGGCAGCATTGTTTCTGAAAACTACATTGTTGAAGGCACTGTGTGTCTATTAATATATCATAAGCTACTTTAAAACTAGCTGCTAGACTTACAGTAAATAAGAATTTCAACATGTAGTTCAAGTTTAAAGCAGACAAGATTTAAGAGACAATCTTGAAAATGTAATTTAAAGACATTCTTCAAGTCAAAAGGCAAAATGCAAATAAAATCAGACCCTTCCCTACTAACTCTTTGAATCTATCCTTCTCCCTATTTTTCCCCCTTCTGTGTACAATATTTTGAACATTGCCTATATTGGCAATATTGTTCAGCTGATCAAGTTCAGAATCTTTTGATCTTTGTGCAATGAGAAGCTAACCTATAGAGTGGGCTAACATTCCCAAAAAATCCGTATTTCTAAACAGAGGGAGGAGAAAAACACAAGAAAACCAAAACAGAAGCCCATTTACAAAATACAAGGTGAAAAAACAACTCACGTATTTCTGTGAGACATCAGCTCATGACTGAGGTAGTAAGATTGGCCTTTCACTCTGGGTAGAGCACCACTGACTTTGAGCCAAGGTGATTTGAGGCAACCACTTCCAGGAAGACCTCACTGCTGCCTTTCAGAATATTAAACAGAGACCATAAGAAAGACGCAGACTTTCCAGCAGAGTCTGTTGCAATAGGACAACGGGCAATGGTTTTAAACTAAAAGAGGGTCAATTTAGATTAAATATATGGAAGAAGTTTTTTACAATGCTTGTCTTGAAGCATCAGCACGGGTTGCCCAAAGCGGTGGTGGAGGCCCCATCCCTTGAAACCTTAAAGGTCCACTGGACAGGGCTCTGAGCAATATTATCTAGTTGAAAATGTTCCTGCCCATGGTAGAGATGAGGGCAGGGTGGACTAGATGGCTTTTAAGTTCCTTTCAACCCAAATTATTCTGTGATCACACTGATTCACAGAATTACAAAGGGTGCCAGCACCTTGAGACAATGAAATAATGCATATAGGTTAATCACTGGCTCATCCTACCAGCATCCTTCCATTTCTCACTCATCCATACTCTTTTGCCCCTGCAATGGCAGTCTGAGCTCAAAGGGCCAAATACCACAATACCACAGACTCCAGGAGTTACACATGGACTGACAATTATTCACCAAATGAAAACATTTTTGAGGACTTTTTTACACTGTCAGCAAGTTAGTGGATACTGAATGTGACAGCAGATAAAGGCACAGTACTTCAAACAGTATTAAACTGGCAGCATGGAGTTGCAGGGGGTTGTTTAGAAACAGGGTTATGCTAATGTCTGTGTACATTTGCTTAAAAATTTATGCCAAACAATGTTTAAATTATACAAATAGCCTGACTGCAAGTGAAGAAATACAATATTCAAGCCATGTGAAGACCTTCTTTCAAACTCATGTGTATTTATTTTTAACAGGCACATCAGCATCCATTAAGCACAAAGAGAATTAATTTCTTCTTCCCAGTCACAATTAGGATCAATATGAGTCAGACTCTTCCAGTAGTTTCAAAGCGGATCTGAAATAAAGGATCAGACATCTGTGATTATTTAACAGCCCATGGCACTTTCATGTAAGACATGTGACTACTGGACAAAATCTCAGCAACTGCTGGTAATTCTACTACATTTGCGTGAAGCACATTTTCCTCAGTATTGCAACTGGAGATGTGGTAGCTGGGCTTGTTCTAATTCTAGAGTATCAAAGCCACTAGTTGTCATCTTCGAGAACTCATGGAAATACAAGACTAGAAAAGACCAACTTCACTCTTAAAGCAGATAGAGGGAGGGAGAGGAAGATCTTTATATGATTTGTATTAAACTTTCACTTAAGAAAATACTGAGATTAAAAAATTAAACAGAACATTTAAACAAAAAATCAACAAAGAACCCCTGGAAAACAACCGACCTGGATCTCTCATAATTAAATAATGTCAGATTAGCAGCAAGACAGCAAACAATAGACAGAGCATAACAGATGTCATATGTGCTAACTCAATATTCTCACAAGTATGCAATATATGTCACTCTCTTAAAGAAAGTTTGCCTATGTCAGGGCAAAACTGACTGGAAAGCTGCACTGAATCAGAAAAGATTCAGTAACTTTTCTGTTACTGAAACAGAAAAGAAATAATTTGGAAGATGTGGATCCACTGCTACTCAATATTTTACTTTCTATACATTATGCATATGCAATCCTTTATGTGCAATTTCCATTTTTATCTATCTAGGTCACAAATAAATCCCAAGACACCACCAATCTTAGACCAAATGCAAGCACACTGGATGAGCAGATTAGAATAGAAAATAAACAGATTGATGTAATCATCTGAAAGAAACAAGATGTCTTTCAATAAGGAGAAATGCAGGATATTCCAATAAGCAGGAATATGCAATTGTATAAACTGGGGATGAAGAACAGTGACTAGGCAGTTATTACCTGAAAAGCATTTGGTTACCACAATCATTCAGTAGTTAAACCCAGCTCGACAACATCCACTATGGTAAACTACTCAATCATACACATATATTTAATAGCATTATAGCACACAGAGTTATTTCTTTGCTCTCCTATACTGGTAAGGTCTGAACCGGATGCTTGTGTCCATGTTAAGATGTCAGAATTTTTTTTTTAAAAGCGTGCATGGATTAAAGATCAGTAAAATTTAATCAGATTAAGAAATAAAAGAGAAGCAGAGAGCACTGAAGTGGAAACAGAATACACAGAAACGTCAAAGACCATGAAAAAGAAAGAAAATAAATTTTCTACAGAGATGTCTGGAAGATTCAGGTGGAACATAAAGTAAAACATTCAGCAGATAAGGGAAGTGGAATGATCTGACAGAAACCCCAAGAAATTCAACTAAAGCAAATGCCAAGACCGGCAGCACAGGCACCCACTGGAAAGAAAAGCAGCTCTACTGAAAAGGACTGGGGGGTCCTGGCTGAAAACATGTTGCACATCAGCCTGCAGTGCATCTTTGTAGAAATGAAGACCAACTCCATACTGGGCTGAATCAGTAACAGCAGGTAAAGTGGTGTTGTCCTTCACCACAATTCAGCACTTGTGAGACAGCATGTGCAGCATTTTATCTCATCTGGAGCACTCCAGGATAGAGACATTCTAAAGCCAGCCCAGTGGAGGGCCACGGCAGAGATGAAGGGCTGGAGCATGCAGTGTATGGAGAGAGGCTGAGGGGCCTGAGTCTACTTAATTTCTAACCTTTAGAAAAAAGATTAAGGGAAATCCAAGTGCTGTTTTCAAGAATCTGGAGAAGACTGAGCCAGGCTCTTCTCAGAGATTCACAGTGGAAGGACAAAAGACAACAAACCTAAGTTACAGAAAGTGAAACTCAAATTATTCTAATTAGATAAAAGGGAAGAAAAAAATCATGGAGACGTGATAAAACTTTAGAGCATGTTTCTCAGAGAAGACTTACTATCCTTAGTTATTCAAAAATCAGCTGAATAGGGGCCCTAAGCAACTTGACCCAGCTTCAAAGGTGGCCCTGCCTTGAACATCAGGCTGGACCAGGCAACCTCCAGAAGTTCCCTCCTAACCAAACTTTATAATTCTTCTACAGTGTCTGTGAGGAATGACAAAGATAGTGCCTTGGGCTAGGAGGCCAACTGTACAATCTCCAGAGGTTCATTCCAGCTATTTTTTCCTGCAGTCCTGAAGACTGAAAGGCAGTAACAAATATTCAGACAGAACATGAGTTTTCTCCCTTTTGTGTGAACAGCACTTCATTCATTTTAGCTAATGAGTAATAAATAAAAACAAATATTGTATATTACATACTTAGAAATTTGATAGTAATAACATTCAGAAATTAATCTTAGATACCAAACTGCATGGACAACAAGGGGAAAAATTATAGGGGAGAATGTTACAATAGGCAGCACATAAAATATTTTTTTCAAACACTTCCTTACTCCATCTGCAATTCCCAGAGAGGCTCTCAGGCACTTTGCTAACAGCCAAAACTAGAACTTTCTCTGAGTGCTGAGCTGACAGTCTGTAGTGAGAGAGGAATACATGGCGCACAATCACTTATAAAAGCCCTTTTTAACTTTCAAGGCCTCTAAGGCACAAAAGACAAAAGGTGAATGGTTATATCACATAGGGAATTTACCTGGATAATCCAAAAATATTTAAGGCAGGAACAAAGATCTTTCAGCTGATCACCTATAATCTTTCTAAAACCAATTTTACACTGGAAGGATGATCATACAGCCCTATTGTCTGTGTCTCTCAGAGTTTAGAAAGCAGTGATGATGTATGTAGTCCACTGAGGAGAACTAAACCTTAAGCTGATACCTTCTGACAAAAGAACTGAAGATATTACAAAATCAAAATAATATAAAATCAAAATTCTGTAACTTCCTCTCTCAAACCTGGAGATCATTTTGAATGGGCAAATGAAAAATAAAAATGCTTTATTAAAACTTTATACCAACACAATTTCCTTTAAGGTGCAGACATAATGTTTTATCCTCACGATAAAAAACCTGCTGATAAATGAAAGAGCTTGGTTGGAATTGCTTACATTAATCCCCTAGTGGCAGAAGAGACCACAGTAATAGCAATTACTTAATGTGACTGATTTTGTCAGCTTAAAAGAATAAATATTGCTTGCATTATCAAGATGTATAGTTTTTCACATATTTTGTGTAAGAAAAAACCATGATTACCACATGAAATATTGGCCAGCAGACTATTTTTTCATAACTCTTTTAAAAGGCAAGATTGCCCTTCCTCCCAATAAAGCTGTAAAAGTCTTTCAACATTATAGTTCAAAGAACAGTCCAGACAGTTCCCAAACTCCATGAAGGAAGTTCTTTAGATGCATCTCACAGGCTGGCACAGAAAAAAAATCTTATTTGCATATAGGCAGAAAACAATAGAATGCTCACTTTCTGAGAAGCTCAAAATCTCAACCAGCATATAAACATTTATTTTTATAACTATACATACATACTTCCTTTTAGAGTAATTCTTAGTATTTTTGGTGATTCAGCAACATAAAGTATGCACATATACACAACACCTGCAGAGAATAAAGGCAGATCTTTAAACTTGAAAGTGTGTAGGTATAACATGAAATAAATTAGCAATTCTGCAACAGTTTAATCAAGTAGATATGCTCTTATCTTCCAGAACCTATATACATATATGTAAAGACATGCACACACAGACGTTTTACCAAAATAAGAAATTTAGATTTTAAAAGCTTAAGATTTAATAAGATTTTGATAGCTACATACTTATCTGAGATTCGCTTTTCTTACTTCTACGATGGTAAAAGCTGAGTTTGTAAAACATGCTGTTACCCAGGAAACAAGAACAAATGCATGTGCAACACGAATAAAAATTCAAAAACCTTGGATGAAACTATATATACTAGAAGTGAGTGATTTATTCTCCCTATATCCAAGCTAAAGATTTCATAATTACTACAATCAATGTATGCATGACTTCAGTAATAATTTAATGGCAGAAAAATGAAGAAGAGTTAACCCTCTTAAACAATAGGAAAACTGGAAAAACAAATTTTATTATTTTAGCCTATGTACTTTTTCAGTACATTGTTCAAAACCAACTGGCATCCTGTCAGAAAAATTTTAAACTAATGGTACAAGACAACAACACAGCTCTCAGGAGTTCACAGAAAATTACATTATTCCCAACATGCCAAACTGAAAAAAGTGCCAAGATGTTTGACAGAGGCTCTCTCCAGTATAAATGGTTACCTACAAGAAAAGAAATTTCTGCTTCAACTTGCAAGGGCAACCTACTGTTTGCAAGTGCAAGGTTCCAGGTGTAAGACTTTTATAGTATTGTGTATCTTCTGGGAATAGCAGAAATTGTCACATTTTATGCACTATCTGAACATGACATTTAGGTACTGACAGAATAAGCCACATGGTCAGACAGCAGTCTTTGTCAATAATGACACTTCTCACGTAAATGCTGTTTGACTGGGTGGGGAGCTTTTGAAGATTTTATACACTTATAAATTTGTGCATTTGACAAAAATAAAAACTCCTTTTTTTCCATGCTAATCAAATTAGTTTGCTTATCAGCTTTTTGCAAGTGGGTAATACCAATTACCTGCTTAATTTTTAAAGTATATTCCTTAGCAAACAAGAAACTCAAGATAATTGCTGCCAGAAAAATTGGTGTAATCTGATCCCATGAAATACTGTATTTAAGAGACATGCTAGAGAGGATTCTGACACACCGACTTAGGAAAGGGATTAGGTTAATACCACTTCTCTTCTGAACACTGCATTTAACACACTTCAATTATATATCTGTGTTAATTTATGAGTTCTCATGTCTGGGCTAAACTTGTAACTAGACCAAGAGAGATACAAAAACAAGAGTTGGATTAAATTAAGAGCTGTAAAATCTAGCTGGATTACTTAGAGCTAGAAAATTTCAACAAGCTGCACAGACTACTAACTAGGCATTCTAAGGGTAAAACCAGAAGTGTCACCAGGCAGAAGTGCTTGTGGTGAGCACTGCATTGCAGAGGTAGGAGACACATCAGAAGGTTTGTTGCTCTCATTTCTCAAACATAAGAACATTGATCCAACAGTTTTTATTCTGCAGTGCTATTTAAAAACTTCAAACACTTGCAAGTTCAAAATTACTGAAAGGTATATTTTAAACAACCCAGAACGTGTTGAATTCTTTCACATGGAAAATAATAAAAGGCCCTGAATAACATCAAAATAAATGCCTAGCCATTTGGTGCACTAAAAAGGAAAGAAAAATTAAAAGTTACCCAAGAGGCTAGAAAAAATAAAAGCACTAAAAGTAACCCTATTAGTTACAAACACACTCAAATATAAACAGAAACTTCATGTGTTGGAAAATATGTTTTTGTCAAGTTTAGAAAATTTATTTGAATTATCATAGTCTCCAGTCGTTAATCTAATCTAATCTAATCTAATCTAATCTAATCTAATCTAATCCAGTTGTCTTTCCAATAATTTTGTTTTGTATTTCCAATAATTTCCATTAACATTTCATACATGAAATCTCTCTGTGCTGCTTAGTGCTGTTTATCCAACTTCTGTTTTGCTTGACTTGCAGACGACTTCTGCCACACTCTTGCCTTTTTTCTTTTTCTTTCTCCTCTTTATCTTTTCCTTGTCCTCCAAAAACCTTTCTTCCCTTCCAAAATCAATTTTAATCGTGTAATAGTCCATCCTGTTTTCAATAGCTTCTTTTTTTCCCCATGGAGAGGTTAAATATCCCAGCAGAAACCAGAAGGAATTAAGAAGAGCTGGCGAACATCTTACTTTGCTTCTATAGAGGAAAGAAGCCAAAGGTCCTTTCAGACAAATGGTGTTTCAGCAACCTCCTTCAACACCTGTTCTTCCTGCCTGCTCCCCTTTCACCCACAGCTCCCCTGTCTTTCCTTCTATTGTGTCGTTGACTCCCTACACTCTCCACTGGCTCTGATTTCTGCTTTCTACCATGTCTCACTTGTGTATTTTCCCCAATATCCAGATTTTAAAATATACACACACAGATGTCTGTGTACTGACATATAACTTTCTAACAAGAAAAAGCCTCTTCCTTTCCTTATTACCTTAACTTCATTTTTGCATGGATTTTTTTCCTCGAGAAGACTCATGGTAGATCATACACAAGAAGCATAAACTAAGTTTCCTTCTCTCATGAGTTAGTTAAATTTACACAGCCCAATTCTAATATCTCTGCAAACAGTTCATGTATTGCAACAACTGTGACCAATAAGAGAACATTGCTTCTGAAATAGTAATTTTCTATTTTCTATTCTTTCTAAAACAGCTGCTTGGAGCCCAAGAAAACTGTGTCTCTGGCTCAAAGTCTTCTGATCCCTTTCATGACGCAGAGTGACAGCTGTGCTTTTACTTTCAGGTTAAAGGTTAGGCACGCTAATAAAAACCCAGCAGGGACTGGGAGATGCTGCTGAGCACCTCACCTCTCTTTGGCACAAGACAGCAGCTCCCGACTCCTGCTGAACTGAGCGTCCTGACTTCAGAGGTGTTCCTGCCAGTGTCAAGATCAGGGCAAGCAGCCCCAGCTCTCCCCTTCCTCCCCCCACACAGCCTCTACAGCTCCTGTCTCACCACCTCTACACTTCTCCTTTTGCTGACCTGGGAGAGCTGTCCAGGACACCAAGCCAGGAACCAAGTCAGGAGCAGATCTAAGTTAAAAATAAGCTTTCCTAGGAAGGGAGGGGGGTCTAGCACCCACACTATAGGCAGCTGCCTGCCCTTCATGTGTGCCTCATAGAAATTCCAAAATGATGGCACAGCTGTAGCATTAATGCAGCCATCTGCCACTTGAAAAGACATTCTCTATCATTAGACTTATTTTGGAAGGAACACTGAAACCTACAATATTAAATTGATTTTCTCTTATTTTTCTCCACTGCTGCTGCAGCTGACATGTGTGATTCAACCTACTCTTTGCAAGAAGGGTCCATTTCCACATCCTCTTCAGCAGACTTTTTTCTTCCTAAAGCTCCATCAAGGCCGCCCAATGCAGATCCCTCAAGTCATTTTCAGTGTTGTCTTTGAAGCAGATTAATTTTCTTTTCTTCCCCAACTCCTGCTCTGTAAGAACAACTTCAAGTAAAACCAGGAGAGCATTCACATGAATGAAGAAAGCACCATCACAAGCAATGCTCATCACAATGAGCAAACAGGGCAGGCTCCATCACCTGTGCTGAACTACACCATTAGCAGGGCAGTAGGGCAGCACTGCTCTGTCAGACTGAGCCCCAGGTAAGGACCCGTTTTTAATCACAGGAACCTCTTTCAAACTAGGTCTGTCTGAGCTTCCTCAGAGAAGGACAGACTATTCAATAATAATCTTCACGCATCTGTCATTTTTGGACACATCTCAGAGAAACAGAGGAGAGCTTAACTTTCCAACTCAAGGTATTACTGAGACAGGTACTGGAAATGTTTTTTAATTATTTGGCTTTGACCAGGATCTGAATGATGAAAACCTAAAACAAATCTGAACCTGGAGTCTCTATCAATAAGCCTCTCTCCTTCCTAACTGTTTACATTTTGGTCCTATTTTCCATGTCTAATACAAGCCAGGAGAAGACTTCTAGTCCCTGCTATCTGAGGAAAAGGACAATGATGCTCTGTTGAGCTGTTACTGCACCTGAAAATCAGCTACAGGACTTTCTAGAGCATGGCAGAGGATGGAGACACTGGCAAGCTGGGGAGTAGCAGACCTGTGATGACACTGCCTACTTGAAATACAGTGCTGTGCTGCCGGCACTGGAAAAAAAAATCTGTACTTCCATCTTGCAGAGATTTTTCCTGTGCTTTCAGCTTTCCACTGAACACCCTCCCTTGACAAGACCTCTCCAACAGTACAGCGCATGAGGCAGAAGCGAACACAAACAGAGGTCAGTGAAGGACGGACCTTACCTCTTTCATCTTAAAACTTTCAGTTGAAAACCATATCCTGTGAGCAAAACTGTGTGACAAAACAGTCTAAAGAAATATTAACCAAGTCAATACATGAGACTTTTTTTCTATTAGGAATTTGAATATTTTACACATCTCTAAAGAAAATATTCCAACTTGTTTTAAAAAATCACAAAATTGCAATGTGAGAGGTCCAAGTTTTGGAGTAAGGTTCTTAGCTAAGTACTCCCAAACACAGAGAGGTTCCTTCCAGGGAGCCTAGGTCCTGCAACCATTTCTTTAAGAAACAACAATAACAATGAAAAACACTAACCCATGGCTTGGTTAGGACTGGATAACAAAGTTTTCCACATTCACAGAAATGTTAAAGCAAGGTGTGAATAAAGCTAAAAATATCATTTGAGCAGAGCAACAATATCAGAGAAACTCCAACATGAACTCATGAAACAGCTTCAGTGTCTGCCTTGGAGACACTTCCTCACTTGCCCAAGTCTGTCAGAAAGAATTAACTTGTCAGTGAAAAAGAGGGCATACTATAAGAAAAAATACTTGTTTGAAAGTTATACTGCAATTTTTCATCCTTCCACAGACTATTTCAAGCTTTCAGGCATGATTTGCTGTTTTTCATCTTGTTAACAGTAATGTTATTACATGGGCATATCCATCCTGTCCTTGATGCTTATGTAACAACACCTCCAAAAGAGAAGAGATTAAAAAAAGGAACACTTTGCAACTTTCTTGATGGGTAAGATCAGGAAAAGGATTCTATTAAAAACATCTTGAATTTTGGGATAGAAGTTTCAGGTTAAGGATCTGTTAAGAATAAAGAAATCTGTCTGAAGCAAAAGCTAAAGAAGCAATGATCTCAACAACAGAATTACTGTCCAGGTTTCAGAACCAGCAGCCATCATGATTGCTCCCCAGCCAGCAAGGCCATATACAGCTCCAGGTATGAAGACAAAATATTTGATTATGAGATATTCAGGACTGATTTAGGAAAAATAATGTACAGAGGCAAAAAGCTCTACTAGGTTAAATGTTTGAATTTAGTTTGCACTGAAGGAATTGGCTGATGGAGCTATTTGGATAGCTTTTAAATCTGTATGTGAGCAGCACCCTGTGCACCAGGACCGGATAGAAGAGACTGACACCATACACTTGCAATTAGAAGTAACCACAGAGAAGAGCCAATTTTGACTCTTCTGACCTCAAAAAAGGGCATTGATAAAGAAAACAGGAGCATATGCAGAAATGCCTTCAGCTATTAAACTAACTTGAAAAAGCATATTAAACTGTAATGCAAAGGAGACAGAAGGTTCATCCTCAGAAGTCAAATAGTCATCTTACCAATTAAGATGCAAACCAATCAGAACTGACATTAAATAGGTTTACATGCAGCTTCCAGTGGGAAAGGCTTCAGTGGGAAAGGCTCATCAAGCTGGCCCAAGCTAAAGCCCTGTACTGTGAGGTGCAGCACACGTACCAAAAAGAGTCTTCCGAGAGGGAACATGCAAACCAACATTAATTTTCCACTGTTTGAAGCATTTTCTGCTGCATAAAAGGAATTTGTAAACCAAAATTTTACTTTTGCTGGTTGACAATCCTGTCCAGGAATATTTTGTGTAACCTAACACAGGACTAACCAGCCACCATTAAACACAGTATCTGCCATCTGCAACCAAGTCAGAACCACACGCAGCCCTCTGCCCATCTCCCCTGGCCAGCAAAATGAACAGGCCCTGAAAACCTATACATTGGTATCTCCATAAATATCAATATAATGGATCAAGCAGAAAACACTGAGCAATGAAACTTTTACTGCTTTTGAATGTTTTTCTTTTCAGACTATTAATTATGAACTGAAGAAGGAAAGTAGCCTTACAAATCTCTTCAGGCTTACCAGGGGAATAAAGCCAAGGCAACATGAGAGCATTTACTCATCTGGGGCTCCTGCAGAACTGCTGCTTACAGACAGGTCTGACAGCACGCCCACTTGAGGTAGTGAAGGAGGCATCACAGTCCTGCTTCAATGCCACCACCTGGCAGCCAGAAGGTGACCACATCTTTGTCACTTTCTGATGTTTACGATTTGAAAACACAAAACTACAAAGTTCTGATAAATCCTTTGAGTTTAGATATGATACTAAGAAAAACTAGAACAGTTCAAGAAACAGGGGTAAAAGGACAAGATACACCTAACAGCATTAAATAATCTGCTCTAGCAAGGTAATAGGAGACAATATTATTTTCCTATACATTAATATTATTAGTGTAATATTAGTATTAATGTTGTCACTTGGCATTATTTTCACTTAATGTTGCTGTCTTCAGAGATGATACCCTAACAAGTTAACAATTACATAGTCCTGTAACATGTTTTCAATAAGGTCATCCTCATTCTTTCACAGGTATCAAGGATGTAAGTAGTGAGACGATGACCTCCAGAACAAAGTGAAAAAAAATTGCGGCCAAAACTGATCAAAGAAATTTGTGCTTTAAGCCAAAAAAAAAGGTGACTTACAGGTAGAAAACTAGTTTTTAGAAGACTGAGGAAGTGGGACCATGCTACAGATTCACTTAAATGGGAAATTACAGCTTTACTAGTCACAGCTAACTTCCAAATGTTTAGTTATAATTCATTAAACATAAACGAACTGAAAATTTCATGTTATTTCTTTTTAGTATAAAACAACAGCTTTAGACTCCAAATGTACACATGCAAACACATGCTCTCCCATAAAAATGCAGAAAAATTCCATTAGTGTCATAAAATAGCACCAACACAGCTGAAGAAAAGGCTTTTCCATTCTGAATTAACACCTCCCTTCCTTCTGCCACATGGACACTTGCTCCCTGAGCCTTCCCTGGTTTGGCAAAGGTGGTCTCCTAGTACACTTGGCCTCAGTGGTGTTCTTACCAGCTATACCTCAAGCGTTTTGTTTGTCAATTTGACTTAAGACATCCTGGGGATCACGTGAATTTTCAAGACAACAAGATGCCAACAGAAATTTAAGGAAAAAGTCAGAGATTAAGTCAAAACCAGGGTCAGAGCCAAGCTGAGGTCTTCAGGAATGCAGAGAAGGTGGTAAACGGGGCTGGGATGGCACACATCTAAGCAGCAAGGACTATGATTAAAATTACAGCCTAGCCTGCATCACATTAATTGTATTCTGCGCAAAACCATAACACGTTGAGTATTTTCTTCCTATTCCTTTCACTCCATTCACCCCTGAGACCTAGCTGTGCTGTCTGGTGTGCTTCCTGAATGGTAAAACGTGCTGCTTGTGGCAAACCTGATACAAATATCACCAGTTGATTGTCAATTCCCATTTTGTCAGTGCTGAGAAGTCACTTGTCCAGCAGCCAAAGGAGCGACCCAGTGTCACCATGGCCCCATCAGGACAGTAAGCAGGTGGACGAGGCAGGGAGTTGTGCAAGTTAATTTTTTCATTAGCTTCTCTGTGACAGGAATCGTTATTCAGAGCATTTCTGGTGGGCTGGCACTAGCATAATAGCATTCAGCATTTCATACTCTCTTTGATTCTGCTTTGCACTAGCCAAAAGCCCTCAGCCAGGATCACACCGAGGACTTAAAGTGCAGTATCAAGGAAAGTCAAAGTATCTGTCTCAAATATAATAAATAGAAGCCCTGTCACTGCAAATGGCCTTTGCAAGCAGATAGGAGCTTGTGCCTGGTTGGTTGCCAGTGCCCTTCTGGACTCAGGCACTTTCTTCACTCATATCATAGAGACTATGAGTAGGGAAAAAAAATAGAGAGGGAGAGTAAAGACAGAAGAGGAAGTATTAAGCCCACATCCAGAGGTTGGCTGCTACCCAAGAGTAAGAATGCACATCTGCTCAGGGACTGCGGGGAACGAACCATGTGGGGAGGAGAGAAGGTGCATTTGGGAGAGCACAGGAACTGGCCAAAATATATTAAACGATGCAACTGATATGAGGGCAGAATACATACATAAGAGCTGCAGGAAGAAACCAAATGCTGGGAATGACAGGTTGAAGGTTTTCCTAGGTGAATTTCATCACAACTTACTAATCCAACAGACAAAGCCTCTCATGCACTACTGCAAAGCCTTAAGAAGCAATTGAGTTTGCTGAGTTAAACAATACCAATAATGCCTTATTTTTCACTCCCCAAGCCTATAAATTTCATATATGAGAAATCAATAATCCCTCATTCTGTTTTTAAGCTTCCCAGGGGAAAAAAAAAAGGAGGGGAAATTTTGTTCAAGGGTTTAAGTGGAACATTTTTTGTAGAGAATGAAGAAAAAGAAAACATGATACAAAGAAAACTGTGATCCCTAGAAAAGACTCACCTATTCAAGTCTAAATTATTTACTTATCATTGTATACTTCCAAGCCACCAAACCCAGAAAGCAAACAGTTGCTTCTGTTGACCCAAAGTTGACAAAAGTACATAGACACTGCCCACTTCCTATGACACAAGTCATGCAACTACAGCTGTCACACAGGAAAGTTGTTCTTAACCTCCTTGACGCAGAGGAATGATGGCTAAGATGCACTAAATACCCTGTTTTTTGAGAACACTGTGAGCATCCCATCGGGAAAAGAGCTCTGTGCCATCATCTTCTGGTAAGTTGGGGAAAAATATTGATACCAAAGCAGTTTATTCACATCTATACCTACTTGCAAATCTTCCAGTTAATACCTTTGGGAGAGACATATAAAAGACAAACTAATATGTGATCAGAAGTGAAAATTATTTGAGAAGAATACTTGGTGGCAGGAATACCAACCAGTGTTCTTTGTTTTAATGAAACTTTGCAAACAAGTAATGCTAAGGCATCTGTGAAGCAAGAGCCAATATAGATGTATCTCCTCATGAAAGCAAAGGGGACCAGCAGCAGAACTGAGCTTCTGGAACCTACCACCCTCTGAAAATTAAAGCTGAAATCATTGAAGAGCTTGGCTGGCAGAATTCTCAGCAGACTGGTGGCAGCCTTTTCCCTGCAGACAGTGAGAAGCCTGCTGAAGAGTGTCCCACGATGCCTTCCCCTGTGCTATCCAGCAAAGCATTACAGGATATCTGCTTAACAAAGACTTAGACCTGTGGGATGGGGACCCAAGGTGAAGGATGTGACGCAGAGGCAGCATGACATTAGGTTATGAGTTTGTCAAAAACCTGATCTTTTTCTAGTCCAGACTGGTGTATGTCCAGTCTCTGCAGGACTTCTTAAACAGGGAAGCCCTCAGAAATGGATCATGTGCCCCTGCTCCCTGAAGCATCTCTTTTGTTTCATGAGGGGATGCAGAGACTACTTGCAAGAAAAGGTATATTGGTATTAGAAGTTGACAAATTATTGCTGCAGGTGGTGACGTTATGAAGTTTTAAAGGAACCCAATTACATCACTTTCATTGCTCACTGCATGTGGCAAAGGTCAAACACACATACGCATACATATATTTCTCTTTACAGGCCCTGCTGTTTGTTCACTTCTCTTCCCTCACACAGAATTTAAGTGAGGAATCAAAGGCCTTTTTCTCTATCCCTGTGGCAATAATATCACAGCTGATGTCTTGCCCATCACCTCACATGCCTAATTTTTATATTTAATAGCTATATACATAATATCTAGTTCAATGGCCTCTGGAGTCACCTCAAAAAAAAAAAAAAAAAATTTATTTGAATACCACTGAATTCTGTGAACAGAAGAAAATTCAATGGCTGCATAGGGGTCTATAAATCTAATTATTTTCTGAATAGCCTGATCTGCGGTAATAAGCAGGCACTCAAAGTCCTTAGCTTGCCTGCAGGTGTATTCAACACCTTCAGTCTGTCCGCTGAGCCTAAAGGAGTGCGTAGAGACAAAAGACTCTGCTTGCAGGTACGAGTTTGCAAAAGCATCAAATGACAGACAGACATGTGCCAGGATCCCAGCGCACAGCTGATCAACATCTGTTGATCAAACCCTGACTCCAAATCCTCTTTTCTCCTAGAGCAGCACCTGGACAGCCAACAATCCTGTACATGAACTCCACAGCACACAAGGAGCTATGAAGGTCAAGGGCTGACAGCTCAGAGCATATGGTGGATGCAGATTATTGCAGACATATTGAGTCCTACGGTAGTGATGGAATAAATGGTGTAACTCCAAAAAATGTGTGCTATACAGGAAATCTAAGTGAATTATCTGAATAATTCTGCCTAGAGACGTAAACAGCTGCTGCAAACTAGCATCAATTGTAGCAAAATTAAGGTGTTTATTCTCAAAAGCAGCTTATTTCCCATTCATTTACAACGAAAGACTGATGATTTCCATTCCAGTAATAACTACAAAATTGGAAATGCATTTTTTGAAAAGTACACTTTTGATAAGAGCAGCCACAAATCTTTAAGGAAAACCTGGGTGCATAAGACTAAGCAAACTTTATGGCATGGCCCTTAGGTACACAATACATCAAAATAAAAGTTTAAACAGCAAGGCTTTCAAGGAATTTGACTGGGATCTTATTATTCTCAACCCAAGTTATGTATAACTTCAGGACACATTTTCTTGATATTGTTTTCTCTTTCGGAAATACTTTTTATACCCTCATTTTACTTTGCTTTCAAGACCAACTGCTGAACTGACGTAATTACAAAGTCTGATTAAGAAAATTATCTTATGCTACAATGATCTCTCAAAAGCTGCCTTGGTCTTGAGATGAAAAGCATTCAGAAGATGTGACTTACTGTTCTTAATTTAACCTTCATTCATCAGCTAATTTTTTTTTCTTCCAATCTTAAAAAATTGTTTCTAAGTTTAGAATCAATGTCTATTCATGAAATAATGAGCAAAAATTCACCTGACAGCTATAACTGCTAATAAAGTATAAAAGAACATCAAAAGCTTACTTATTAAAGATCATGCTCTGGGGCTGGCAAGTTTTGCCCCCATTCTAAATAATCATTATAAATTAAAGTATTATTAAATTCTGAGTTTCGTCACTGTTGTTTTCTCTTTCCTGCAAATTTACTACTTTTTGGAATTCTGAAAGATTTCTCTTAAGGAGAAAAAGAGTGAAAACACATTTTTCTGAAGAAATTATCCTACAG
This sequence comes from Rhabdornis inornatus, assembly GCA_013397075.1. NCBI lineage: Eukaryota > Metazoa > Chordata > Aves > Passeriformes > Rhabdornithidae > Rhabdornis > Rhabdornis inornatus. Next base: position 2,525 of record VWZS01008401.1, on the reverse strand, counting down.
AAACCTTTTTGAAAAAGAAGCAAATTTTGATTGCCTTTAACTGAACCCTAGGTGAACAGTTTCTTCAACTACAAGAATGGCCTTATGAAAATTCTACATTCGTGAAGCACAGAGGTATGCGCACACATAGGCATGGCATTTCAAAAACATAAATGCAATTATTTTTCTAGTCACATTTCAAAAACAGTCCTCACATTTCAAAAACATTTCTTCATATAATTTTGGGGCTGATTAGAAATAAAATCTCTTTTCTGCCAGTTGCATTTTCCAGGCAGAATGTTAGCTTGACTATAAAATTCACACTTGCCACACTCTGCCACAGCAGAGCAAAAGAACTTCTGGCTGTTCCCAGGATCTCAGAAGGTAAGTGGATATAACAAGAAGAGGCAGTAGCAATACCAGATTATTAATTCTTACTAGGAGGCAATAGGATTCAAGAAACTTAAGTTACAGAAAGGGATGCAATTCCAACTTAGGCTTAGCCTCACAACTACAGTAATTATCTTCGCTTCAGATAGGATCAATTTAGATAAAACCTGTATTTACCTCTTTTTAGCCTAACATTAAACAGGGACTGGGGAGAAAAACAGGATAATTCTAGCTATGAATTGTTCTGAGTCTTTGTTCTGAGGAACATCAGTGACTAGAAGCATTTCTTATTAATGGACTCCTATGACTGACTTTTTTTGTCATGGAAGAGAAGCAGTAAAACATGTGGGTTATGGATTCAGATATAGAATGTTCCTGCTTTCCTAGTTTAAGGGGCTTATTTCTTATTAAGTAATTATTTAATCAGAAAACAAATGTTTTAAAATCTTCCTCATTTTTCAGATATTGTTAATTTAAGGTAAGGAGATGATTTGTGAAATACTAAAAAAATCAGTTCAATTTGTATAAGGTCATTCATTAGGTCCTTCAACCTAGTCTGAATGCAGGGTACTCTTCAACATACTGAAAAGGGTTTTGCACTCATCCATAAGCCATGAATCATTCCAGGAGCTCCAATGACCTCATGGCTCTGCCTCAGAGGATCCAAGCACTGCAGCCCAGCCCCTGTGAAAAGCCCAAGATGGAAATGGAGAGCCCAGAGCAACAAGACCCCATCTCATTCCCTCAGTGCTGTAGACACAGTCAGACAGCAGCGCTTGCCCACAGCAGCCACAGCCCATGCCTTCACTGGCACCACGTGTGAGCACCACACCAGCCCCGGGGATGATCTGAATCCACAAGGCTTAACTAGAAATTTAACCAACCAAACTTAGCAGCTGCCCCATTAAACATCCAGGCAGGAATGATCCTTTGTCAGGCAAACACAAGAGTTCATCCAGGATCTCTTCTACACGAGGTAAATCCTCTGCAGGCTCGTAAACAGGGGAAACAAATCTATAAACATCTCTCTTGGACAGAAGTTTGGACCCTACTTGGCAAATTTTACCATCTTATTTATTTAACAGCCTCATTTCTTTAGTTATTAACAATAACAGATGGACAGGAGGAGTTTTTTGCATTGTTGTGGGGTTGGAAGCCAATTTTTCTTTTCCCCCATAGGCCATGTAGGGCGACACACAGAAGAGTTTTTCGTCAAGAAAAGTAGCACTATATGCACCACACACTCAGAACTGCCAGCACAGTAAGCCCTTTAAAATATACTTCATACATTACCTCTCAGAAAAATGGTTTACCCCAGGGACATATACACATCTTTGAGAAGCTGGAGATTTTTTGTGCATCTGCAGGGACAGCGGGCATGATGATTACAGCAGCTGTTGGACTTGAATTATGAAATTGTGCATCGCCCAAGGAAAGGATCAACGTCATGCAAATATCACAAACCTAAACTCAAGTCACAAAGAAAATTAAGGTGGAAGAGATAACTGTGCTGATGAAATAAGCCAGACTTGTCTGAATCACTCCATAATGTCAAATAATACGTTACATACTATGTGCTGTAATACATACTGCATCTCTAAGGCTTCCATCTGAACAGTCATTTTATTTTGAAGTGTCTACTAAAATTTAATTAAAATCTTTGGGGGTAAAAAACAGCACTGGGGAAGCAAGAAGGCTGTGGAGTTTTTTAAATCAAACTTCAATAAAACTTTTTTTTTTTTTACTCAAACCAAGCTGAAGATGTCAGTTCTTCAGTGAGGTTTTCCTGCTTGAGAAAATTATGCCTTCGTTCACAGTCAATTAGTTATGTGACTGACTTGATTTATTATGTATCACTGCTACTTCAAAAGAGGAGCAGCCTGAACAAAGAAGCAAAAGATACATCAGTATTAATTACTTGCCCCTATTAAACAGCTAGCAGAAATAATTACATTTACTATTTTTTAATTTGCTACTCAATATTTACTGCTTCATCTGAAAGAAAGGAATTTTAATCAAATTCAGGTGACTAATATAAATAACAGCTGAAGTTGTCTGCTCACACATGGCACACAGGAGCAGAGGGCTTGTAAGGAAGCCTTCTCCCCAAGACTCAGATTTGCTTTTGAGAGATACCTGTAGAGGAATGGCTAGCC
>VWZS01008400.1:300724-328380 GCA_013397075.1 Rhabdornis inornatus | reverse complement strand
GCCGGGAGGGGTACTTGGCCGGTCTGACTCCCTTCCGTGCCCCTAGGTGTGGACACTGCAAGCGGCTGGCGCCGGAGTACGAGTCGGCTGCGACCCGGCTGAAGGGGATCGTGCCTCTCGTGAAGGTGAGCACAGGCTCCCGCGTTGGGCGGCCAGCGACCGGAGTCCTCTGCGGGCCTGACGGACGGCGCTGCTTTGATGCCCTGCAGCCCTGAAATAATCTGGAAGCCGGTGCTTGCAGGGCCGCACCGCGCAGCTGGTGTGCAGAGGGTGTGTGAGGGCTCGCCCCAGCCGGGGAAATAGGCCTGCTCGGAGCTGGGTGAGGCTGAGATCGAGCACCGTGCTGCACGTACCCACTGAGGCTTGCTGACTAGGAGCTTTCCTTTCTGCTTCAGAACTCGTAGAGTTTTCTCAAATCAGAGTCTGTGTCTTCCTTTAGGGGAAGTGGCATGGACTCTTGGCACCATGGCCTCCTGGTCAGGTCAGCCTGTTTTCTTCAAGTGTTATATGAACTTTAGGACTGATGAGGTGCTGAGAAATTCCTTGTCATTGATTGTAAGAAACTATCCTTTCTAGTATTTTTTTGGTGTGTGGTCTGGTGGAACTTGAAACCACGTAGTCTTTCAAGTATTTTCTCAAATATTCTTCTGGGCCTCTCAATATACCTGTGCTACCTGTTTCCCAGTCTGGACTGTCCAGCACCAGGCAGTGTGGGACAGATCCCTTTAGTCCCTTGGCTGGATCGGGTGTGTTAGGGCTGGATTCCACTCTGAGTAGCAAGGTTTCTTTTCCTTTAGGTTGACTGTACAGCAAACTCCAACACCTGTAACAAGTATGGAGTCAGTGGATATCCCACACTAAAGATTTTTCGAGATGGAGAAGAGGCAGGGACCTATGATGGGCCCAGAACAGCAGGTGAGAACTGGTTGGCAGTGTCTGGCTTGCTGATCTGCTGCAGGAGGCAACATGTAACAGCCAGGGATGCAGAGAAGCTTCCCACCTACACATACACCCCCCAGCCCCTTGCCCTCTCCAGAACTCTTTGTGCTGGCAAAGCCTGGAATGTTTATTTTCTCCTAAAGCTCTCCTTTAAAGGTGAAGGTTTCTACATTAGCTCCTAGTTCCCAGGATGCTAAAAGCTTCTGTGCTGATGTGAGCAGTCCTTCAGTTCACATATTTATTGTATGGGAGATGTATATGGAGTCTGCAGAAACAATTTTTGGTTTAGGAACCTTGAAAAATGTTTTGTGGAACTTGGTATTGATCCCTTTAATTACTTTGCTAATCTTTCAAGATGGGATTGTCAGCCATCTCAAGAAACAGGCAGGACCTGCTTCGGTGGCTCTCAGTTCTGTGGCTGAGTTTGAGAAGTTCATTGGCGATAAAGATGCTTCTGTTGTGGGTGAGTAGAGGTAGTGCATCGTGAAATGAGTGGGCACTGGGCTCTGGGAGCTTGTCTGGAAAGATCAGAGGCAGTACCACAGGCTGCTGCAAAAGAAATTCCAGATGGACATGAACAAAACCACTGCTGGTAATGAGAACAACAAAGCCCTAGAACGTCTATCCAGAGGGATTTTAAAATGTTCAGCCTGGGAAATTTTCACAACTTAGTTGGACAAAGCTCTGAGCAACCTAGTTTGGCTGGGGCTGGTCCCACTTCAAGCAGGAGTTTGGGTTTGAGGACTTCTGGGTATTTCTTCCAAAATTTTTTCTTTTCTACTTTTTTTCTCATGGTCGTCTGCCTTTGTCGGCTCCCCTGGCACCACAGTATATGTTTTCCAAAGGTTGTTGCTCCCTTGGTTGGCTGACAACACGTAGCTTTGAGTTGCTGGAAGGTGCATTTGTTGCTCTGGTGGCATCAGAGGGCTGTTGGCATTGGGTGTGTCTGTGGTTACACGTGGCAACAGTAAATGGTGCAAATCAGGTGCTATCTTGTAGATATAACCACATGAGTATTAACCAGCATTCCTAAACTTACTGTTATTAAGTGCCAGTGGCTGTTGTTACAGTCACCAGTGGATGTCTGGGTGTTCAAGGGACAATAGTCCTTGGCTGAATGACCAAGTTGGGCTTCTCCTGAGTAGCTTTCTGCTGCTGGAAAGGAGGGGGTGCAAGGAGGTCTCGAAAAATGGGAGAGAAGCTGTCAAAGGTAAATCATGCACTGAAGGACTGGATTCAAGATTGATCCAGTGCATTGTAGAGAAGAATGCTGAGAGCTGCAGAGGGTCCACAGCTGCGCTTGTTTGAGGTCACAGTCTGCCTTTCTGCTACAGGTTTCTTTGGTGATGCATCTGGGGATGCTTATTCAGAGTTCATGAAAGCAGCCAACAGCCTCAGGGATAACTACCGCTTTGGGCACACCACCGAGGAGCAGCTGATGCAGAAGTACAGGGAAGATGGAGAGTAAGTTACTTAATACAAAGATTTCTTGGTTTTGAGGCATTTGGAACAAATTCGTAGATTCCAGTTAAATGGTTTCAGTTTCTAAATGTGGCTTAAGGTCTGTTTTCTTCCCCAGCTGACAGTGGTGTTTCTTTTGAATTTCGATAGAAAAGTGTAAATGGTTACAGGCTCTGAAGCCTTTGTGTCTGCCTCTGGGTGGAAACTATCTCAACAGAGACATTTTGTTTCCATATTCATTGTTATGGTGAGAGTTTTGTTTCTCATTGTGGCCTGTCTGAATCATGGAGAAGACTCTGACAGGTACACCTAATGCACTAGTGCCACCAAGAAACTAGACAGTGTTGTTTAAGCTATGAATGGTGAGTGGGTTTTTGCCACATCTGGCTGCTGTTTGTGGACTCCCAGGGACACTTTGAACTAATTCACAATACCTGCTTCCCTGCAGAGGTATAGTCTTATTCCGTCCTCCACGCCTGGCCAACAAGTTTGAGGAGAACTCTATCAAGTATCCAGAAGACAAAATCACTAGTGGAAAGATCAAGAAATTCATCCAGGAGAACATGTGAGTGGTTCCTCACCAGCACATGTGACAAACTGGCCCCAGTTGGCTTTGTCCTTGTCAGAGCTTGTTTTTTCGTTGCTGCTACTTCTGCTGCATGTCTTGGCACTGCTTCTCTTTGGGGATACCTTCTTGAAATCCTGATCTGGCTACTGGCATGCACTCTCCATATCCTGTTTAAAACCTGAACCATGATCCTGTTTAAAAACTGAACCTGTGAGAGCTGTGCTAGCTTTGGCCTTACTTGGATCAGGTCTAGCTACTCATGTGGCTGGAGATGGAGATTTGACCTGGCACAAGAATGAGCAAAATGTTTCTTCCTGGGGCGTGATTGATCACAGGCATTTAACTCCTGGGTGGGAAGCAACTGTACTGTGTCAAGCCTGTTCTGGGGTCGTGGACTCTGCTAATACCTCTCTCATTGACAGCTTTGGCATCTGCCCACACATGACTGAAGACAACAAAGACTTGATCCAGGGCAAGGACTTGCTGGTGGCATACTACGACGTTGACTATGAGAAGAATGCAAAGGGATCCAACTACTGGCGCAACAGGTAGGAGTGGTGGCAGCTAAATCAGCCTCACACTGTTCACTGTGCTTCCTGCTGTGTTTCCATAGCTTGGGTGACAATCCTCTGAAATCCTGTGTGATTGCTCTTGGTCCTTAGGAACTTAGACCTTACCCACAAACTGCCTCACTGCTGTGGAGTGCAATTCTGCCCTTTATGCCTCACACCCTGGGGCCATACAGGTGGAGGATGGAAACACTAACTTGCCTCCGTCACCACAGACACAAGCATACTGGTCTGCTTCTCAGCACCATTTCTACAGGACTTAGCTCTGAAGAGCACACTGTGCCACTGAATTCCTAGTTCAATGTGCATGTCATCTTGAAGGGTGTTACATCACGTGGAAGAAAATATTAAAAGAAATAATGCTTTGTGGTTTTGTTTGTTATTTTTCCCACTCAGAGTTATGATGATTGCAAAGAAGTTCTTGGATGCTGGCCAGAAACTGTCTTATGCTGTTGCTAGTCGGAAGACCTTTGGCCACGAGCTTTCTGAGTTTGGTCTGGACAGCAGTGTGGGTGAGGCCCCCGTCGTTGCCATCAGAACTGCCAAAGGAGATAAATATGTCATGCAAGAAGAGTTCTCGTGAGTTCTTGAACTTGCTGGTACTGGGTCTCACTTCATGCACTTTGGTCTAGAGGTCTCTAGACCAGATGATACTTTGTTAGCTTTGAGGAAACAGGAAAGCTGGATGTTCCCGCTGGAAGAAGTAATTGCTGGGTCAAAATGGCTCCTGCACGTGTGTTTTCCAGCTCTCTAGAAAGCTTGCAGCCCCTTCTGTTATACAAAGGGAGAGAATTTAATTCAAAATACTGAAATGTCTGGTTAGGAATTAGGGTGCAATAAAGGGCAGAAGAATTAGTTTTACCTTTCATTTTGAAAAAAAACCAAAAACCTGAAGGATGCTGGAAGGCCTAAAACTTTGAATGGGATGTGCATCCAACCTCCTGTCAGAGCCCTTAAGGACATCATTGCACTTGTTCTGGGGTCTACTAAGCTAGCCCCAGACTGGTGCTGTCAGAAATGCAGGTGGCATCTGTTGTGTGGGTGGAAGGAGCTTAAATAAGCCTTGAAAGTTTCCCCCTCTATCCTGTGTGTGTGATGGTGGCTGTAACATCACTTCTTTCAGCCGTGATGGAAAGGCTCTGGAGAGATTCCTGCAAGATTACTTTGACGGAAACTTGAAAAAATACCTGAAATCAGAGCCTGTCCCTGAAAGCAACGATGGCCCCGTAAAGGTGAGTGCTGCTTATGGCTGCGGAGACACTGCTCAGCAGCACCTTCCTGTGCCTGTGTGAAGTGCTGGGAGTGTGGCATGGTGGCAGCTCAAGAGGCCTCTGTGGTGATAGAGGAATTACTCACTCCCTTGTTCCACTACAGCTTTCTGCGGTGAGGGAGACATGCAGCTTGCAGTTTGGGTTCTGTTTTTTTTCTCTCAGCACGGTAACTGCTGCTTGGCCACAGTAGTTACGTGCTTTGTGAGTGCAGCAGCATCCAGATTTCCAGGAATTATGCAAAGGCCTGCCCTCTTGGCTTGTGCTCACTATTTCATGGCATGGTCTTCATGTTGGTTGTGACTGCACTATTTTAGGGATCTCCCCATTTATCTCATCATTGGGATCTGGTATAATTCCTGCCTTTCACCCTCCCAGGCAATTCTGCCCTGAGTAAGAGCATTCCCTAGTCTGGCTTTTTGATGAGAGCCCTACACAGGAATGTGAGTCACAGGACTTGCAGATGTTTTGAGGATGGGGATGAATGGGGATGGCCTCAGCCAGTCCTGCTGATTGCTTGCTGGGATTAAAAAGAAAGGCTTTATCTCCCTGCAAGGAGACCATATGCAGAGCTCACTTGGAGGTAGTGCTGGTAACCTACGGCAGGTTCTTACCTGCATGGTGCAGATGAGGAGTGCTGTGTTTGGTTCTGCTGCTTCTGTGCAGGTGTGGGAGACCCAGGCTTAGGTGGAGTGTGTGGAGCATGTCCTGTCACTGCCTCATCTCTGACTTGGAAGGAACTAACTGGTGTGATCAACCCTTACAGGTGGTGGTGGCTGAGAACTTTGATGAAATAGTTAATGCTCAAGACAAAGATGTCCTGATAGAGTTCTATGCACCGTGGTGCGGCCACTGCAAGAATCTGGAGCCCAAATACAAAGAATTGGGGGAGAAGGTAAGTCTGAAACTCTTGCAAATGTGAGCTAGAATTTTGTAGCGCTAAATGATCCTGCAGGTTCTTTCTAGCCTTTGTGATAATGGGGAATAATTGTGCCTTCCTAAGGACTACAAATTTTGGTCTCTGCGGAGTGCAGATACCTTGCAGCAGGATCTGTGGTAGCAACCACACCTGGTATATTTAGTCTGTGTTCTTGGCTAGGGCACTGAAATATTCCCTGATTCAGTGACTGGCCTCAACTGCCCAAGTTTCTTTTTGGATCTTTTCCCTCTGCATGATGATAGTCCCCCATGTAGTGAGGGTTGGTGAAGTGGCATTCTCTGTGCACTGTCCTCTGACACCACTATCCCACTGCAGTTCTCAGGAACTGCTGGGCTCCTGGATTTTGGAATTGGTTCCTGATAGGTTCTTTCTACCCACAGCTCAGCAAAGATCCCAATATCATCATTGCCAAAATGGATGCTACAGCCAATGATGTGCCTTCTCCCTATGAAGTCCGAGGGTAGGTCTAACTGCTGTGACACTTCATGTCAATGTGTGAGTCCATCTCTGTCTGACCTTGGGCACAGGTCACTGGAGAGCTGAAAGAGCATCATGGGGAAGGGTGTGGGGGTTGCCAGGCAATAGCTAGGTGCTGGGCAATGGCTTGATGTGGAGAAATCAAGAGTGACAACAAACTACATTGATCTGCCTGGCTTCTCCAGGATTCTGGTGTCCTGGCTCTGCCTGGAGGTCTGTCCTGCTGCTTTGGAATGTGCTGAGATTCTGTTCCTGGCAGTGTGAAAACAAATCTCGGCTTGCTGTTCCAAAAGCAGTTCAGCTAGCAAACTTGAACCTGTGAGCTCAGCCAGATCTGTGGGTGTGGCCGGGCTCTTGAAGCCCACACCTGGTGCCTCAAAGCCACTGAAGCTGTCCCATGTTAAACCAGGGCAGTGTGGGGTGTGAGTCCCTTCAGTTGGGGCTGGTCTGATAGAAATCAGAGCATCTCAGGAGCTCATGTGTTTCTTCTCTCTCTCCAGTTTCCCCACCATCTATTTTGCTCCAGCTGGCAAGAAGCAGAGTCCAAAGAAGTATGAGGTGAGTATTTTACCGTTCTTGATGCTTTGTAAAGAAGTGAAGAGTGTCCAGGTGCTTTAATTCTACTCAAGCCTCTCGAGTTGGAGGGTGACACTGTGTTCCTGTTACCCCGAGAGCACACCTCATGGTACCTACTGGGAGTGTCATACTTTGTGCTGCAGGCCCTGGGGAGAGCTCTGCTTGCAGTCACCTGGGTCTCCTGCCAGGCACCTGACCCCACTTCAGGAGAGGGAAGGCCCATGGTGGGTACAGGTCCTGCCTGACTGTCACTTGCTTTCTGCAGGGGGGCAGAGAAGTGAGTGACTTCATCAGCTACCTAAAGCGGGAGGCAACCAACACTCCCGTGCTGCAGGAGGAAGAGAAATCCAAGAAATCCAAGAAGAAGGTGAAGGAGGATTTGTAAAGTACCTACTTAACACCTTGTCAGGATGAGCTCTGTATGAATTGGGGAAGCACTGGTCAGATTGGGGCCAGTCCTGGGCTGTGGAGAGCCAGTGGCCATGTGGGCCGAGGGGCCTCAGCTGCTGTATCTAGTAATGTTTAATTTCCTGCCGTCTCTTAGCTGCACTGTTGTGGGGCTCCCCAGGTTTGTTTTGAGGTTTGGGAGGGGGTGGGGGTACAGTTATTTTCTAATTTTTTTTGTACATTTGGAGAAGTGAAACAATAAAATGACCCCCTTAAGACCAAGTGTCCCTGTCCTGGCACAACCCATCAGACCTAACAATGGGATTCTGCTCTTCATAGGCAGCAGCTTCCTGCTGCAAGTTGTTCCCTGCCATGGCTTGCTCCAACTGGCAGAAGCACCGAGGACACTGGCTCTCAGGAACCAAGACGTTCTTCCGATTTCCCTGGTCCCCCAATACATTCACCCCTGTACTGGCTTCCCTGGCTGTCCCTTTGATCCCCCAACCCCAGGTTGCCCAGGGGACCCTGACCCACTTGGTTCCCCTTGGACCCCGAAGCCGTGGCTGTCCTGGGCCGTGCAGTTCCCTCATTCGCTCCCCAGCTGCCTTGGAAAGGCGATCATGGGCCTCGGTGCCCCCCGCAACAACAGCGGGCACCTTCCCAGCTGCCTGCAGCCCTGCACTCCCGAGAGCTGCAAGTGCAGAAGGCTGAGCCACAGGCCCGGCCCACAGCCGCGGTACCGGAGACACCCGGCCACGGCCTTGCCCGGACCACGCGACGGCAAGGGACAGCAGCGGGAGGGGCGGGCGGCGGGAGCCCGGTAGCGGGGCTCGCCCTGGGCCAGCTATTTTTGCCGCTGGCCCGGACTAATCCCCTGAGCCGCTTCCCGGCATTAGGTAACGGCGCGGCGGCATGCGCTCCGCGGTGTGTCCGGCCCGGGCGACCCCCGGCAGTCGCGGAGCGGCGGGACCNCGCTTCTGACAGTTGGAGCGACTTGACGGGTGAGCGACGGGCCGGCGGCCCAGGCTAGGACGGCCGGTACCGGGGAGAATCGGGAAAGAGGCGCCAATTGCGGGGCTCCCGGCTTGGCTCTCAGCGCCTCCTCCCCCGCAGAGGACCGGCTGCTGCGGAAGCGCGTGGTGCGGGCCGGGCCGGGCGGGTCGCGGCCCTTGCCGGGCCAGGAGGTGTCGGTGAAGGTGCTGGGCGCCCTGGAGGACGGCGGGCTGGTGGAGCGGGATCCGCGGCTCATCTTCGTGCCGGGTCACGGGGACGTCGTGCAGGTGAGCCCGAACCAGTACGCGGTTCGGTGCCCTGCGGGTCAGAGCCGCCCGGGGCTCCGACCCGCCAGCCCCGCCGTGCCCGTCCACAGGCTCTGGAGCTGGGCGTCCCCACCATGCAGCCCGGGGAGGTTTCCTTCTTCCTCGCCGCTTTCCCCTACGCCTATGGCCGCCCAGGCAGGTAGGACGAGCAGGCAAGGGAACCGAGCGGGCGGGGACTGGAGCAGACAGGGGGCGGGAAGGAAGACGGACCGGGACGGGCAGACAGCAGGGACAGGCGAAGACAGGAGGACCAGAGCCGGTGGGACCGGCAGGGCAGGGGTCGGGGCCAGCCGGTGCTGTACCAGCAGGGAGCCCGACGTGCCGCCCGAGGCGCCGCTGCTGTTCGAGGTGACACTGCTAGAGGTGCGGGACGGCCCCGACCCGCAGCCGCTGCCGCCCGCCGTCCGCCTGCGCCTGGGCTCGCAGCGCCGGGAGCGGGGCAACTTCCACTTCGCCCGGGGTGACTTCGCGGCGGCGCTGCGATCGTACCGGCTGTCCCTCCGCGCCCTGGACGGCCCCACCACCGGTAACGGCGAGAGACTAGACGGGAGAGAGGGCCCGGGGCTGCGGGGCTGGGGCGCTGAGGCCGCCACTCGCCCCGCAGCTCCGCCCGGGCCCGAGGAGGAAGAGGAGCTGCGGGAGCAGCGCGTGAAGTGCCTCAACAACTGCGCGGCCGCCGAGCTGAAGCTGGGGCGGGTGGAGGAGGCGCTGGCGGCCTGCGAGGCGGCCCTGCGGATCAGCCCCGACAACAGTCGGGCGTTACTCCGGCGCGGGCAGGTGTGACTCGCATCGCCCCACACCGCCCCTCTCCCCTCGGCCCGGCTGTCGAGCTACCCTCCGCTCCTCTCCCCGCAGCTGCTGGCAGAGCAGGGCCGAGACGCAGAGGCGGCGCTCATCTTGAGGAAAGCCCTGGAGCTTGACCCGGCCAACAAGGTGTGGGAGGCGGGGTGCGAGGGTGGGCTGTGGTCCCCCAGGACCTGGTACCAGGAGCGATGGGGAGGGAGAGGATCCCGCAGGAGCCGGTACTGGGATGGTCGGATGTCCCACCGGAGCCCTGCCCACCGCAGCCACCCTTCACCCTCAGGTGATTCACACCGAGCTCTCACGGCTGGCGAAGCGCCAGAGCCCCTCATCCAGCACCGCCCCGCAGAATCCCCGCCGCGACCCGATGCCGCCGCCGAGCTCCGCGTGCGTAGGCGAATTGGGCCGTGCAGGAACGGATGCTCGTCCCGCACCCTCTCAACCCGGATGGCGCTTATAGCCGTCTCTCCCTGTAGGTCCCCCGCACCGTCCGCGGCGGAAGGAGCGCTCTGAGCGGCCCCGCAGCGCCCCAGAGCCTGACCAAGGAGATAGAAGAGCTCTCATACTGCCCTCTCCGCATCACCCCACAGTCCCTGGGGTGGAGAAGAACTCGGCGGGGGGAGGGCTGAGGGAGGAGCGGGGCGCGTTCCGCACCGCCCGCGCCGCCCTCCCCGCTTAGCAGAGCTCCCCGCACGCCTCGTGACGTCACGGCGGGGGGGCGGCTCCCTCCACGCATCCTGGCGCGCGGGGGCGGCTGCGGCGCTTGCGCCCAACCTTCCGGGTTTTTCGCCCCCGCCGGCAGAAGGGAGGTCATAGCCCGCGGCCAATCAGGCGGGGCCTTGCCGGAGAGACGCGCCAATGGGAGTGTAGCGGGGGATGGATCGGTGCAATGATTGGCTGTGGCGTCCCTTAAAGCACGGCGCGGGGCGGGGCNCCAGCGCGAACTGGCGCGGCAGAAGAACCTGAAGAAGCAGAGCGACTCGGGCAAGGGCAAGCGGCGGGACGACGGGCTCTCGGCTGCCGCTCGCAAGCAGAGGTGAGCGCCGGGCCGGCTCTGCCGGCTTCCCCCGCCCCGCTCCCTGCTCGCGCCCCGCGGCGGTGCCGGCCCCGCCGCCAGCCCCGCCGCGCTCCCCGCAGGGACTCGGAGATCATGCAGCAGAAGCAGAAGAAGGCTGACGAGAAGAAGGAAGGCAACAAGTAGCGGGCAGCCGGGCCGGGCTGCCGCCCCAGGGCCGGTCCCGCTGGCAGGATGCCCCGCGCCGCCCCAGGCCGGGTCCCGCCGGGACCCTCGGCATCGCCCCGTGCCCTGCGGCGCCGTCCCCTATTAAAGTAGCTGTGGAGCCCTGCACGCTGCGTCTGCTCGTCCGTGCGCCGTGCGGGGGGTGGGCGAGCATGGGTACTGTCGGCGGAGCAATCGCGTCCGCGGGGAGAAGGACCGAGCGCGGCCGTGGCAGAGTCAAGCGGCGGCATCTTGACGGTGAGGAACAAAGGTGGGGCCGGGCCTGGGCGGTCCTTGGGGCAGCACCGGGGGATCAGCGCCGGGGTCTGAGGGCCGAACGCCCCGGGGCGGGTGGGAGAGCTGGGAGCCTCGAGGAACGAAGCTGGACGGCGTGGCGCTGGAGCGGGCCAGGGCTCGGGGCCGGTCGGAGGGCGGCGGTGGAGAGATGGCGGCCGGGCCTGCGCGCCGGGGAAGAGCCGCGCTGCGGCACGGCCGGGGCGGGCCCAGCTGTAGTGCCCGTCCGGCAGCAGCGCGGAGCCGGCCGTGTGGCGATGCGGTCCAGCCCAGGGCTGAGGCCGGTGCCGATCGGCCTCCTCACCTCCCTGCAGGGCCGCAATGGTGGCGTCAGCCCGAACCGGGTCCCGAGGCAGCCGGGGTTCCTCACCGAGCCAGATGCAGCACCGTCTCCACCTTCGTGCCGTCCTTGGCGCTGGACTCGCAGAACACGCAGCTGTGGGCTGGCAGTGGGTGTCGGTGGGGCCCTGCTTACACCGGGGACCCTGAGGAGCTGCTGCTCACCATGGCCAGCTGCCTGTGGTCTGTGGACGCCCTCGGCCTTGCCAGGCCACAGGTCCATCTTGTTGCTCACCAGCATCAATGGCTGTAACTGTTCAATGTCCTGCACCAGAGAGGGGTGGCATGGGGCTCTCTAGGGCTGGCAGCCTATGGCCACATTGGCTGCTTCCCATCATGCATGTGCTGAGCCTGGGAGCCAAATGCGGTTCCAGGCCTGATAGAAACACCAGGAAAAGGGAAAACGTTGGGGGAAGCAATCTCACTTTTCCTGGGGGGTTTCCCCTTAACCTGGTGTGAGGGAGCACCTGGGCTCAGGCCAAGGTGGGCTGTGCGAGCAGCAGCAGCAGCCTTGGGCAGGTGCACATTCCTGGTTGTCCTGGTGGCTGCTCCCCTGCCACTGCATGGCCATGCTGCACTATCCTGATGTACCTCGTGAATGCCCCATTCTCTGCCATCTGCAGGTCTCCAGTAGGGAGCCAGCATCCTCTTAGCAGAGCCTCATGGCTCCTGCCTGAGGCTGGCACAGGGGCTGTGAGGGGCTGGGGCTCCCCAGATACCCAAGGACACATGGTGTTGCAGCAGTTGCCAGCGAAGGGCCTGGAGGGCCATGTCAGTGGCTGTGGGCAGGCTGCCCAGTGGCCTGTGCTTGCAGCAGGCATGAGCAAGGCATTGTTTCCCCAGAGGACAGCCTGCACTGCCTGCAGCACAGGGGTCTGGCAGAACCCCCAGGTCAGGCTCTGCGGGGACCTGCAGCAGTGCTGCTGACTTACGGTGTTTCCCAGTGCTTGCATCCCTTCTCCCCATGCCCATGGCATCACCCTACACAGGGTAATGGCACAGGCTCAGTTCAGAGTTTTATATAAAAATGCGTTGAAGCAGGTATTTACAATGCATGCACCATGGCAGTGGCAGCCAGGGCAGAGCCCTGCTCCCACAGTGAGGCCAGGGCAACCAGGCTGCGGGCTGAACACCTGCCACCAGCTTGCTCTGGCCCTTAGGGTGGCCCTGGCTCAGCACAGGCCAGTGTGCCTGGGAGCATCCACCTCCCATGTTCCCCTCAGACTCTCAGATGCTGCGGTCTCCTGGGACAGGGGGGCAGGAGAGGCCAGGAGGACCAAGCAGGGCCAGGGCACAGGCACAGGGCACAGCAGGGACCAGCCCTGGGCAGTTTGTCCTAGCAGGGACTATGTAGAGACGTTGATGCGCTGTGGAGCACGTCGGCGCCGCACGATTCGTGGTCCCGTACTGTGCTGGTGCTGCGGGGAGCCATGGAGGCAGAAGGGGCTCAGCAGCAGCCACAGGTAGAGCAGGACACAAGCCCAGCACGAGGACACCTTCACCCAGAAGGTTGACCAGCTGCCGTGTGTGAAGGTGGTCTCCAGCACTGCATTCTCATAGCTGGTGGGAGAGGGCAGGACTGGGTGCCCAAGGGATGCCAACACAGGGGGTTCCAGTGCCAGCTGCAGCCACCAGGTCACCCTGTGTCCCAGTGGCCACGTGCCCCTGGGCATGTCCCTTCTGCCCTCCAGCCCTTCTTGCTGTGCTGCACAGCTACCACTGGAGCAGTGCAGGTCTGTGGGCACAGAGCCCTGAGCATCCCCAGCAGATGCCAGCTCAGTGATACCATCACAGCCCGGCACAGAGGTTTGGAGTGAGAGCAGGGAGGGCTGGGCAGCAGCAGAGAGCCCTACCTGAACCAGTTAGTGAGTGTCATCATAACATAGAGCGAGGCAAGGAAGAAGACAAAGTGGAAAGCTGAGTAGCTGTAGACCACCCGGTCCTGCTCATCCTGGATGATGAACTGTCCCCTGGCCCTCTCCTCTGCTTGCTCACATGCCTGGTCAGTGCCTGGGGGAGTGTGGGGGCATGGCACTCCCAGGCTGGGACACAGGCTCTGCCCACTCTCCCACACAGACACTGCACTCACCTCTCAGCTCCTCCTCCATCTTCTCAGGGCAGCAGAAGCAACAGGAAGGTTTCTGCAGGGAGAGCAGAGTGGTGATTGCCCAGCCCTGTGGCCACCGTGGCCAGGCTGAGCCCTGCCTTCCTAGGGCAGGTGGTGTGGGCAGCCCTCTGTGCTTGGCTAGACAGACCTGCCCCTCTCTGGGGCTGGGCCAGGGCCTTGAGGTGGCTCTGGGGTGCCTGTAGCAGGAGGACCTGGAGCACAGCTGCATCCATACTCACTTTAAACTCAAAGCTGTAGACTTTGACCATCCAGAAGGGCCCAAAGACCTCAGCGAGGTACGAGGCTTCATTGCTGTGCCCAGGAGATAGGCAGAAATCATAAAACAAGCACCCAGCACCCTGTGCTAGGCTTCCAGCCTGCCCCGAGGATTCCCAATGGCCACAGGAGCTCTGCTGTGCTTCCCCTGTCCACCCACCAATACCCCACCTGCTGTTGTCCTGGCACCCCTCAGGATACCCCTGGCACCGCACGTGGCTGTGCCTGGGCAGGGTACACGCACCATGCGAAGAGCACGCAGGCATACATGATAGCAGCGCCCAGCACGGCGACCGTGGTGTCCTCTGTCTGCAGCTCATCCTGCTGCAGCCCCGGGAAGCACACAGTGAGGTTCTGCCCCTTGTACAGCACTGCAGGGAGGTGGAGGTGAGAAGGGCATGTATCATGGCAGGGACTGCTGGTGGTGGACAGGGACACCCACCTCTCTCTGGGGGGCGGCTGGACAGTGCGGAGAAGGTGAGGTACATCACATAGCAGCTGATGATTGAGGACTGCAGCAGCCCTGACCGTGGCTGCTCTGCAAGAGTGGGGACAGAGGTGTTACTGGAGTTCCTGGAGTGCCATGAGCTGCTGGGTGGGGCTCTGAGTGGGCCCTGGGCAGTCCCCTCCTGCCACTTGCCTGTCCAATGCCTTGTGCCAAGGTATAGGAAGAGCCAGTGGGAATGCTGGGGAGCTAGGTTCTCCTCTAGTGCCCAAGTGCTGGCCCTGAGCTGGGGCCCACAGTCACCCCCAGCCCAGGACACAGCTGACCATGCTGTGCTGTGTGATACTCACTGAGCCGCACACATGGTGTGATGGAGATGAAGGACATGATGCCACAGAGGCTGCCATTGATGGCAAGCAGTGCTTTGTTGAGGTGGCAGGCAGCTGGATGGGTGTAGAACTTGTAGAGGAAGGAGAAGGCGCCAGAGGCAAGGGTGTAGAAGGTGGCCGTGGCCAGCAGCACGGCCAGATACCAGCGCTTGTCCTGTGCAGCACCTGTCAGCCTGCAGAAGAGTGGATCAGTGGTGGTGGTGGGCAGGTACCCACCCGGCACCCCAGCACTCACCAGTTCTTGTTCCAGGTGTGTGCAAATGCTGTGATCAGCACCAGCTGGATGAGGATGAAGGCAAAGCCCCCACAGACACCTGTGTAGTGCCAGGCTGGGGGAAGAGGACAGAGATGGCACAGGGCAGGCAGAGGCCAAAAGGGGTGCCCAAGGTGCCAGCTCAGATGGAGGGGGGACAGACATACCTTGGATGAAGTTGTCCTCAGGGATGAAGAAGCTGGCGGCCCAGAGGCCCACCAGCACCAGCAGCTTCAGGAGCCAGAACCTGCAGGGCAGTTGTCAGCAGGACAGAGCTCCTGACAGCCCCACCCCACGGCAGCCCCATCCCAGGACACCCTGTCCCCGCCCCATGGCCCATCCCTACCCATTGTGGAGCTGTGCACGGCGGTCAGAGCTGGAGCGCACGTTGAGCAGCAGGGCAGCCTGTGCCAGGTGGAAGCAAGCAGTGCCAAAACAGACCCGGTACACGGCCGAGGAGCCCACCAGCTGCTCACAGTCTGCGCCCCCAGGCAGGTGTTGGCACAGCACCACTGAGAAGGGCACCTGGCAGGTACAGTGGTCGATGAGACAGGGCTGCTGGTGTGCCCACCCAGCACCCTCCAGTCCCCACGGCATCCAGCACATCCAGACCTTCAATACTCCCACCATTCCCAATACCTTCCCCAGTACCCTGGGACCCCCAGCACGCCAGGCAAATCCTCCATCTCTGGCCCTCCTTGCCCCTTGGCACCTCCAGCACCCTTGGCACTCCCAGCAGCTCTATTACTATCCCAGCATCCCATTATCCACAGAATTCCAGTGCTCTTGATGCCCCTGGCAATTCAGGCATACCCAGTGCTCCCCTGTATACCCCTGGGTGCTCTGAGGTGCCTGGCACCCCAGTACCCCCAGAACTCATGGTACCCTTGAGACCTCCAGCGCCCTTGGGACCCCCAACACTCCCAGTACCCTGGGTGCCCCAGTTCCCTCCATCACCTTCTCTGTGATAGCCTGGGCCACAGTGCGGGACATCATGAGGCAGCACACGGCAGAGGCCAGGACATGCAGGAGCGTGTAGAGGATACGCGTGCTCGTGGACACACGGAGCCCATGACAACCGCAGCAGAGCTGGGGAGGGGCATGGTCAGTGGGGATCCCAAGGGGCCAGCACTGCTCCCCAGCCTAGCCCAGCACACCCTGCCCTCCCAGCCCCACTCTCACCCAGGCTCCCAGCCCCACCAGACCCCAAGTCCCACCTGCAAGAGCAACGGGTGCAGGAGGTGCCCGCGTGCCGCTGTGCCCGCCATGGCCCAGCTCAGCTCTGCTCAGCCCCCGCGGCGTTGATGGGATTAGGGGATTGTCAACTCGGCCCGCCCTGCCATCTGCTCACAGTTCCCTGCAGGCAGCCACCCCTGGGGTGCTCCATGGGCACTGCCCAGTGACTCCTGGCCATGGGCATCCCTGCCCAGACCCCGGTCCCTCCTTGGGCAGGGTGAGGCCCTGGCAGGTGGCCTGGACATGAGCTTGCATGAGGGGCACATGGGGTCTGCACACGATGTCTTCCTGATCCCAAAGCAGTACCATACAGCTGTGTGGAGGGGCTGGGGGATGTGGAGTTTACTGGAGGGTGGAGCAGCCACGGGCACAGAGGCACCCAAAGGACGCAGGTACCTCGCTGGCTAGTGGAAACACATCCAGCGGGTAGCAGGACGCCCCACGGCTGGCAGGAGCTGGAGACAAGCAAGGGGATGTAGGAGGCTCTGCACTGAGGCTGGCATCAACTTTCTTCAGCTGCTCCACAGCCATTCAGGCTTTGTGCTGGCAGAGCCCTGACACGGCGGATGCCGCGGCCGCAGCACAGACCCCCAGTGTCCCCCGCTACCATGCACAGCGCGGAGCACAGCCCGGCCCGGGAGACGCTGTGTCCCCACTGCGGAGCTCGGTGACATGTGAGACGCGTGCGCCAAGGGAGCGGCGGGGGCGGGCCCGTGCCCGTGCTGTGGCACATCCTCCGCCGGGCCAGCACCGGGGCACGGGGAAGCACGGCCGCGGCCCAGCCCCGCAGCGCCCGAGGACCCGGCCNCCCCCTGCCTCGTCCGACCGTCCGTGTGGCGGCGGCGGGAGCCACATGGGGGTCGCTGACCCGGCAATCCCGGTTTACCGCCAGCGGGCACTCGCGGGCAGCGGCGGGGCTGCGCCTGCCTGCCCGGCCTGGCTCCAGCGCCTCGGCAGCGCCGGCGGCCCGCTGCTATCGAGCGGCCCGGNGCCGAGAAGCCGCGGAAGCACGATAGCGGCGCGGCGGACCTGGAGCGCGTCACGGACTACGCGGAGGAGAAGGAGATCCAGAGCTCCAACCTGGAGACGGTGCGGCGGCGGGACGGGACCGGGCCAGGGTGGGAGGCCGGGCGCTGCCTGCAGCGGGGCCGAGCCGGGCGCTGACCGCCGCGCCTGCACGCCCATCCCGGTGCCGGTGCCCGTGCCGCCGGCGCGGCGCTGACTCGGTCGGTGCCGGGCAGCCGGGTGACCGCGGTCGTTCTGGCAGGCTATGTCGGTGATCGGAGACCGGAGGTCCCGGGAGCAGAAAGCCAAGCAGGAGAGGTAACTGTCCGCGCTCGCTCCGGGGCAGTGCCTGTCTCGCAACTTGTCACCACTCGGGACACGACCCAGGCATCTGCTTCCCTGTGTGACATCCCGGCCCTTCTCCGGCCCCCTCCCAGCCCCACACTGCTGCGAGGCGTCGCTCCTGCCCGCCTCATGGCCGAGGGAGCACTGGGGCAGTGCTCAGCAGGGGCTATTGGTCACCGGACATTTGTCCATCTCTTGTCCTAGGGAGAAAGAACTGGCAAAAGTGACCATCAAGAAGGAGGATCTAGAGCTGATTGTGAGTAGGGGCGGGACCCCAAGCAGGCTGTGACATGTCCCAAATCTTGGGTGCGAAACTGCACCCATGGAGGCATGCCTGCGCTGAGGCCGGTCCGGTGTCCCCATGGATGGGTGTCTCCCACTGCCCCCCGCCCAGCCCGCGGGGCCCTGCGGATGCTGTACGGGGCTGTGGCTGTTTTTCTGCAGATGACGGAGATGGAAATATCACGGGCAGCAGCAGAGCGCAGCCTGCGCGAGCACATGGGCAACGTGGTGGAGGCTCTCATCACCCTCACCAACTGAGCTGGGAGGCCACAGGCTGCCAGGCATGGGCCTCTTGCCATACCAATAAAGGCACTGCTGGGACTGGGCTGTCTTTGTGGTCTACACAATGCTGAGCACATGCCCCTGGCCTTGAGTACATGGTACCCACAAGTGGGGCCCAGCCATGTGGCATTGTGTTGGCAGTGCCAGCTGGGAACCCCTGTGACTGGAGCAGGACAAAGTGACCTGCCTGAGCATTGAGACTGCTGCTCTCCTGGGGCAGCACAGGCTGGACAGGCCCAGGCACAGGCTTGAGGCAGTGGTGACTGCTGATCACACTTGCCCTGCCCAGGCTGGTGCATCCTGAGCTGCCCCAGCTCACCATGGCTCACAAGGAAGGCACAGAACAAGATGGCCATGTCTTTAAGAAGAATGGAGCCAGAGTGTTTGAGAAAATCGAATCTTTAATCAAACCCTCCCATCCCACACAGGTAGAAAAGCCAAGCCCTGCAGGACCACGGTGAGGAGATAGGGCCACTGCTGACCACCCTAAAACAGGGCTCAGACTGACACCAGGGACAGTACAAGTAAAGGGTTGTAGATGAGATGGGTGCAAAAGTCCTGTAATTCTTCCAGAAGTGGATGTGCTGGAGCCAGGGGTGCTGCTGCAATGTGCCAGGCACTGCCAAAGTTTCACAGTGGCCATTGCTGGAACATAGTGTGGCCACCAGCCTGGCCAGCACCACAGGCCATCATCCTCCACATTGTGTGGGCAAGGAACCCATCGGGTCTGCTCGCACAGGGAGTGGGACACCTCATCGTGGTAGGCATGGTACAGGCAGGGGAAGGGCTTGCCACTACAGGAGTCTTAGAACTTGTCCCTTCTGGCCCTGCCCAGGCTCTGGCAGCTGGCAGAGCAGCGTCCTCCTGCCAGCATCAGCCACACCAGACCCTCCTGCCTCTGCCCTTAGGTCGTTTTTCGTTTCTTGGCTGAGGGTCTCTCAAAGACATCCCGCACTCCTGCTGCCTTCTGCTTAAAGAACTTGGTGTTCTGTGCACTCTCCTGGCCCCAGGCAGAGTCAAAGGAGGTGGTGTCCTGGTCCACCAAGTGGGTGTACTTCGTCCGCCCCGAGCGCCCAAAGTTCTTGACCTGGGGAGCAGAAGAACTTGTGAGCAGCTGTTCAGGGGGAATCAGGACCTGCTGCACGCCCCTGCCCAGAACTCCCACCCCTTGGTATATGGGCTGGGCACCCTCTGCCAGCACACTCACCTGCATGACTTTGGGCAGGATGGTCTTGTTGAAGTGGTCCTCAAGGGTCGGAGCACTGAAGTCCCTCTTGTACACCTCCTCATCCTCATCCTGCAGGAGGACACACATACTCAGCCTTAAAGGTTCCAGTAAGTCTTGGCAGCAGTGGGGGAAGCTGCCTGAAGGTCACATCCTGCTCTGCCAGCGCTGCCACAGTCCTTGCAGCCCTATTAACTCCTGCTGGAGTGAGGGATGTGAGCATTGTTCCTCAGGCTGCTTCTCCAATGGCCCATGCAGAGCTGACTTGGTTCTGGCTGGGTCTGTCAGCCCAAACAGCAGCACAGGGACAGCTCTGCAGCTTCAGCTGCATTTCAACTGGGAAGTCCCAACCTGACATGCTTTGGTGAGGTCACTCTGGGTCACCTTCAGCCCCATGCTGCCTCTGAAGGTTGGCTCTTGTCCCAGGGCACCCCCAGCCCCAGGGCACTGTGGGAGAGGGCAGGCTCCCCACAGGGAAAAGGTGGCCCTACGGTCTCACACCTGCAGCCAGTGCAGCCATGCCTGGCCCTCAGCACACTCACCATGAAGAAGGCGCCACGGTGGTAGTACTTCTGCAGGAATTTGTATTTGCCCTTTACTGCCTTGTTGGTGATGACTTTGCCATTGGCTCGGAGCTCAGCCCGGCGCTCCTCCTCTGTCAGGTTCCGCATACGCTCGATCTCTGCCTTCTCCTTCTCCATGCTGGGTGGGAGAGAAGCCCCTGAGACCCTGTGTCCCCACAGCATCCCCTGGGAGAGAGGCTGTCACCAGCTACCACCTCAGTTTACATATTTACTGCTGGGGAGCAAAGGCACCCCAAGGGCAGGCAGGAGGGACTCTGGACATTCAGTCCAGCTAGGACCCTGCTGCCAAAGGGCAGCCTGAGGAAAAAGTGCTTCAACTGCCTGGGGGCTCTCAGCCTCCTGTCTACCAGACAATACTTACGCTTCTCGTTCTTCGCGGTCTCGTTTGATACGCTTCAGCTCACGGACTTTCCAGGCCTCGTACTCCTCCTCATCGTTCTCATCATCCGTATCGAGTGCATCCAACGCTGCCAGTGAGCGCTTGTTCTCCTCCAGCTCCTTCTTTGCTTCCTCTTCTACAATCTGCAGTGAGGTCCAAGCTAAGCTTGCTACAGTGACTGCCCCCTCTGGCCTCCAGCCCACCCCTCTGCACCTTAAGCGTGTACTTGCGCCTCTCCTCTGCCATCCTCTTCGCCTCCTGCTCCAGCTCCTTCTGCTTCAGGGCTTCTGCTTCTCTCTCCTGAACTGTGATCCGGTCCTTCCTGAGAACAGGGCCATGACAGCCTTCAGCCCTCCCATGAGCCAGTGCAGCCGCTCAGCCCTTGCCGGCTCCCACACTGCAGCTTCTTTCAGCCTTTGCCCTCTCCAAGGACAGGTCAGGTCCTGGGGATCTCCCCTTTCTGGGGACTACCACGTTTCTTTGCCACCGTATGGCACTTGCCCCAGGGCTATAGTCAGACTCCACAGCCTGATCCCACAGCAACCCAATGCAACTGATATGGGGCTGTGGATGCAGGGATTGCCCCTTGCTCCCTAGCTGTGCCCTGCCAGGCTGTGACCATCCCATCCCACCCAAAGGAGGTCAATGGCTTCCTCACAGTGAGAAGAGACCATGGCAGCAAGGCCTTCTTGGGCCCCAGCTTCTGACTACCACGGTTCAGGGCCAGCCCATGCAATTCCATCACCTACTTGCGGATAAAGACTGGTTTGAGACGTGGCTCCATTTCATCTTCACTGTCTGTATACTCCTCATACTCGGACTCTGACTCAGACTCTTCTCCAGACCGACCCTCGTCTTCCAATTCCATCACTTCCATCTCCTCAGTTTTCCTCTCCTGCGCTCGCTGACGCATCATCCCGCGCCGACGCTCAATCTCCTAAATGGGACAAGCGCAGAGCGGTCAGAGGCAGCCCTGCCACCACTTCTCTCTCTCCTGTGAAACACACGTCATGTCTGGAGTGCTGGCTTTGAGAAGATGCACCTGCCTCTCTGGATGTGGTGTGGCCTCCCCCAGTGTCCTGTTCCATGCCAGAGCATGGTGACCTACCAATTAAGTCATGGCTAGGTGTGACACTTATCCAGATACATCAGACAGCCCACATAGCCATGCAAAGGGCAGTCCCAGCCTGTGCCCTTCCAGCTTTCCTAGGCTCATTATCTGGCTTTACAAACACACCTCATCATCGATCTCTTCCTCCTCCTCTTCACTGGTGTCCTCCCGTTCCAGGCGCCAAGCTTCTCCCCCCTCCACTTCTGAATCGCTTTCTCCAACCACTTCAGGTTCCACGATTTTGCGGTGTCTTGCCAGCCTGGAAGAGACCCCAGTTAATGCACGGCACTTGGCACTGTTCACAAATCGCTTCTAGCAAGGCCATGGTAAGCACTGGGACTGCCAAACATGCCAAACTGATATATTCTCTCCCAGAAGGCTGCAGTGGCTGGGCACTGGCAGCTCTTCCCTCTTCATGCTTCAAGGAAGAATGGAGTTCCCAATGAGAAGACTCCTAGTTAGTGGAAACAAAACGAACAGTGCTCCATGCCCAGAGTACACTTTATGAGACACCATTCTTCCTCACTACCCTGAGCCTCAGCACACTACACTAATTTCTATTTTGGAGCCTATTTTTGCTACCATCCACCCAAACACACCTGGACATGGGCTGCACCTGACTAGCTCCTGGTTGGAAAGCAGCCCAAGGCACAGTGCAGTGTGGATATGAGAAGTCACAGACTCTGCTGCATTGCCTGGACAATGTTCCCAGCTCCTGCCCTGTGCAGTTTCTCCCTATAGCACAGCAGAGCAGAGTCCCAGCCCCCCGGCCCCAGACTCTGCTCTTGCCTGACCCAGCACTCACCGCTCCTCCACGTCCTCAGCAATGCGGTTCTGGAGGCGCCGGAGTCGGGGGTCGTTGGCCAGTTCCTCCTCCTGTTCCTCGGGCTCGACCTCTTGCTCCTTCGCCTTCTTGATGAATTGGAACTCCTCGTCCTCCTCCTCCGAGGACTCCATGGGCGCGTAGTCGGGCCGCTTGCCCGACACGTACCGCTTCACCTTCACCTTCTCCATGGACAGCTCGCCTGCGGGCGCCGGGCCGTCACCGGGGGTCTCGGCCCCGCGCCCCCGCCGCCCCGGTCCCAGCCTCGGCCCTACGCCCGTCCGGCGACCCCGCCGAGCCCCGGCTCCCCAGCTCACCCTTCTCGTTGCGGACGGGCACGGCGCCCGCCGTGGACTGGATCGGCGGCTGCTTCATGAGGGCGCTGGGGACCGACATGGTGGCGGAGGGCGGAGGTCGGGCCGGGCCGGGCCGGGCCGAGCCGAACCGAACCGAGCTGTGCCGCTGACAACGGCGCCTCGAGCGCTCACCCGGAACCGGAACCGCTGCCGCTTCCGTCGCGACTGGGACCGTGCCGGGACCGGAAGTGACGTTCGGCCCGGGGTCGCTGCCGGGGGGACGGGGCCTAGCCCTCGGAGTCTGCGCCGGTGCCTGCGTTTCGGTGCGGCGCGGGGTGCGCCGGACCCTAGGGCTGGGTGTCAGGGGGAGTCCCCGGCCGTCTCGCCATCCGCCTTGGGCCGGGAGAGGTTCCGTTCCCTCCCGCACGGTGCGGGTTTCCCCCCCAGCGGGCGTCAGGGCGAGGCACCGGCCGAGCGGCCATCGGGCGGCGGGGGCAGCGGGCAGCGCCGCGATCGAGCCCCGCTGCACCGGCCGTGTCTAAACGGCGCTGGGACTCTAAAGGCCCGGCCGTCCCTGCTGCCGCCCACCCTCTGCGGCAGGGAGTGTTCCGTGCGGAGCTGGATCTGAGCCGGCACTGCTGGGACACCGAGGGCTCAGGGTCACCCGTAACTCGCTGAGCTGGGGGAAGCGTCCTGCGTCTGGAAAATTGCCGAATTCCCCCCGCACAGCCTGAGAAAACCGCTGCTCGCTTTGGTGCACAGTGGGGCTGGTGGGTGTGTGCTGTGCCCGCTGCCAGCGCGGCTGCTCGGGGCAGAGCCGGGCTCGGCGGCTGCTGCGTGAAGCCGTGCAGTTCTTCCCTGTAGCGCGGCAGAGCCGGCTGTTCGTCCGCCTTTGCTCCCGACAGCCGGAGCCAGCCCTGGCCCCAGTCTTCCTGCCCTGCCCGCTGCCTGCCAGCCAGCCGGACCAAGCCCCAGTGCTGCTGCTTGACTCTCGGTCTCCTGGACAGCAAGGGCCAATAGCTCCTGCACAGCTGCGTGTCCCCGTACCCCTCGGCCTGGCCAGCGCCAGGAGGCGTGGCTGCTGCTGGTGGGGCAGGACCTCCGCCGTGCTGCACGGCAAGCCTGGGGGAGCTGCTGGGAGTCCCGCTGGCATGGGTGCGGTAAAGTGGGGAAAGGCTGGGGCCATGGCCGCTTCTTGGGGGTTTTCTGTAAGGAGCCGCATGCTGTCTGTGTCAGCATGTCTCAGCTTCCGAGGGATGCGAGGTTTCACAGAGTCGGAGCGAGTGGCTGGTGCAGGATGTCCCTATGCGCGCATCCTGCCGCAGAAGATAATCGTTTCTCTTAAGTTGGGTTAAACTGCGTCACAAGCCTCTACAGCCACATCTGCTACCTTCTGCCGGCTTCTACGAAGAAAGGAAGAGGTTTTATCTTCCATGAAATCTGCTTGCTGGCAGGGAAATTTAGGAAGCAGGGGGCAGAGCCAAGCTTTAACAGTTCACTGGCAGTAGCCGAACAGATGCTCTCCTGCTTGTGTGACAGAGGCCGTGTGGGGTGAGGCCAGCTTTGGCAGCCAGGAAAGCCCAAAGCACATGTGCTTTTCCAGTTGGGTCAGCACTGGAGCACGATCCCTAAGGGAGTGCAGGGAACAATGTCCTTGGTCTGGGCTGGGAGACATCCTTCTGGCAGCATCTCCTGCAGCCAGTCTAGGGGAGCGCAGGCCCAGTTTTTGGCAGCAGTACCACCCTGGTCTGGTCCCAGAAGTGACTGCAGAGGTCCCAGGGCCACCATGGCTCTCTCCTGAGGGACTCTCCTTGGCCTTTAGAGATGCCAGGGCTGGGCAGATCCAGGTGGGTGACCACAATCTGCCTGGGCTGCAGGTGGGGGTGGCTGCCCCAGGCATGGGGGCAGGTGGGCCCAGCCCCTTGCAGCCTCAGTTGGCTGCACCTGGCATCCTGACTGAGTCCCTGCTCTAGTTCTGGGGAAGGGTGTCCCTGCAGTGCCCTCCATACAGATCTGTTTCTGCCACAGGCAGAAATGGGGGCTCTGTCCAGGGCTCTCCTGCTTCAGTGTGTTCCTGCCTGAGACAGGGTTTGCAGGGCTCCCTTGATGCCCTGATGCTGGTGGTTTGCCTGAGCAACTGCAGCACCTTCGTAATCCTACAGCACCTACAGCCTCCGCCAGGAACAAGGAAGAGTAGATCTGTGTGCTTGTTGGTGAGCTTCTAGCCTTTGCCTGCAGGGGACAACCAGACCACCCACTCTGTGTTTATGTTGTTAATGTTGAGGGTTGTCACAGTGTGTTCCTGCCTGGTGAGTCCTGTGCCACGTGGCAAGGAGTAAGCTTTTACAGGGCTTGGAGGAACAGTTGGCCACAGTAGCTAAGGGGAAGCTTGGGGATTGCACATAAAGCACATAGTGTCCCATTCAGGTGAAGCAAAACTAAATACCTGGGCAGACAGGGAAATGTCTTCAAGCCTGGCTCAGTTCTGTGGCTGCAGGGGCTGGAGGCCGTGGCAGCAAGACACCCTTCACCAGCCTGGTGTTCCCTGCCTGTGTGTGCTTGTGTTCCTGTGCTTGTCATTCGTGTGGAACGCCCCAAGTGCCACAGGCACCTTTTGGACTTAGGCTGGGCAAGGATATCCCTGCACCTGTACAGCAGGTAATGACAGGGCTATCACAGGACAGGTGATGGAAGGGCACGTCCCGCAGCCCAGAGCAGGGGCAGAGCCAGACTAGGCTGTGGATCGATACCTTGGCAGCATTACCACTACTGCTGGCAAAGCCTAAGGCAGAGAGTTACAGAACCCACCTTGAGCAGCTGTTGTTTGTATCTGCAAGGACAAGGTCAGGGTGTTTGGGCTACGCCTGAGTCTCTGCATGTAGCTACAGTGAGATGTTTTGTCTGGGAGCCAGAGATAAATAGAGCTGCTGGAGCCAGCAGGACCCTGTGGAGCACAGATCCTGCCTGAGTCATGGCAGTCCCAGCTCCCTGGGCACAAAAGGGTCTGGTGGTAGTATCCATTGTGAAGGGAGAGGGTTGGACAGCACAGCAGAGGGGCTGTGGGATCACATCTGCTGGCATGGGAGGCAGAACAGGCTGCTCTGTGCTGGGCAAACCTTCTGGTATTGATTTGGTCCATCCAGATGTTTCTGCCTGCTGTTGCTGCCTGTTACTTGGTTTTCTCTGCTGGTTTCTCTGTGTGGGCTCTCTGCCCTTTCCCTGCTGTTGCCCATTCACGGGCTGCTTTCCCCTACAATCCTGCAGGTCCCCCAGGCTGGGGTGCCTGCAGGCAGGGGTGCAGCCCCATGCTGCTCTGCCTTCCAGGGAAGTTGGGCAGTTGTACTCTGTAACCTGAAAGCTAAAATGAACCTGATTTTTCCATAAAAGTGAGTTTCTATTGATTGTGTGCACAGCCGAGCCACACCAGAGTGTGCTCAGTGAAGGGGAGTGTGGAGGACTCCCTCCCACCCCCAGGGAGCAGTTTGGCCCCTGTGGCTCTAGTGAGAATCCCGGGGGATCCTGTCAGGGTAGACCTCACAGGACGGGACAGTATGGCTGGCTGGCAGAAGTGCTGCCAGTTCACTGGGCACTGCCACATGGAGCAGCTGCTCCTGCTGTCTCCTGGGCTGAGCTGGTGCCTCTGAGCCATGGTCCCCAAGTCTGAGAGGAGGGTTTGTGATCCTGGCAGATGTGCAGAATTAGCTGTTTCACCCCCTCGCTGCATCATGGCTGGGGCAGAGAGGGGTGCCCGGCAGCCCTGTGAGGTGAGTCAGATCCATGCTGGTGGCCCCACTCTCTGCTCCTTGTGCAGCTGGGCCCCAGGGGGCTCTGGGACAGCAGGTCTCCTCCCAGTTCGTGGCATTGTGCCACCTGCAGCCAGGTGCTTCCCGACCCAGGCGTTTTCTTTGGCAGGGCTGTGGGGTCAGCGCGGGTCCCAGGCCAGGGGTTTGCGTAAGAGCGTGGTACTTCCTGCCTGCCTGCCTGCCTGCCCTGTGGGGACAAGGGCCCTTTGTCAGCTCCTCTCAGCACCGAATGTCACAGGGCTGGGTGCAGCAGCTCCTCACCTGCCTAGGCACGGCTGCCAGCGCCCAAAAGAGGCATCCAGAGGTAAGGTTCATGGGTGGGGCAGGCAGCCCGCCTGCCATCCTCCCACCCACCATCAGTTTGGACTCCAGCTCTGGACCTGCCCCTGTCCATGTATCCTCCATATAACCCCATGGGGCATAGCTGGCTCCCTGTGCTCCCAAGGGCTGGCCTGGTCTTGCCAGCTACAGTGACAACTCCTGAGCATGCTGCAGTGACACTGGGGTCAGTGCTGCCTGTCTGGTGCACCGGGTGCCTTCTCTCCCTGGCAGGACTGTGGCCCTGAAGGTAGGCCTGGGGCACCACAGCCCCTGTGGCTGGTGGTCTCTGGGGAAGCACTTGGAGCTGGATGCCAGGGTCAGCCTAGCCTGAATACCTGCGGCCAGGGTGCTGCCCTGCAGAACTAACCCAGTTTAGCACAACAACCTGCCTTGTGCTAGATTTTCTGGGCTGTTCTCAGCATCTCGGTTACCAAGGTGACTGTTTCCTGTGTGATTGCTAAGCTTCACGATCTCGATCATGGTATCTGAGTGACTTCCTTTTCTCTGTAAAGAGCACTAGGACCTGCTCCTGCCCAGGGCTGCCAGACTCGTCGCAGGTGTGGAGGATTCAGGTCAGTTTGGGTTCAGGTCACTTTGGGTTCTGCTGCATTTGTGTTGCTAATGACATGGTCCCGTACCCACAGAGGGCTTTTCTTTACAAATGACTGAAGCTGTGTTTCACTTCTCACCTTTTCTCCTTGGTGGAAGTCTCTCTCTTGAAACGGGGCTGATAGTTTTTCCTTGTGTTGTTCCTTACCAGACAGTTTCTCTGTCAGGCTGCTGTACACCGACCTGGGTTTGCAGCCCCACGATACGGACCTCACGGGAAGTGCGATTCCCGCAGCCTGGCTGGGGAACTCCCTGCTCCGCGGTCTGCCAGGGCTGGAACAGGCTAATCTGGCAGGGCTCATGTCCTGCCAGCCCCGTGTCGCAGCATAACGCACCACTAGCTGCACCAGGTGGGAGATGGGGCATCTTCTTCACGGCAGGCACCCTTACACCGCGGCCAGTAC
The DNA here is from genome assembly GCA_013397075.1 of Rhabdornis inornatus. NCBI lineage: Eukaryota > Metazoa > Chordata > Aves > Passeriformes > Rhabdornithidae > Rhabdornis > Rhabdornis inornatus. The sequence continues at coordinate 301,048 of VWZS01008400.1, read as the reverse complement.
CGCGGGCCCATGGCGAGGGTTCACGTCTCTCACAGCGCAGATTGGCGTTCCTGCCTGGGCTGGCATAGGTACCCCCCGGTGGCAAGGACAGCCCCATGCTCGGCTGCAGGAGAGGCCGCGCAAAACCCCGGGCCGTGCCCGCTACTGGCAACGGGGAACAGCCCCGATTCTGGCGGTGTCCCGGGCGGGCGGTGCGGAGGGGCTGCCGGGGGTCCGTGCCGGACTCGGCGCTGCAGCACGGGCCGGGAGGGGCGGGCGGCGGTGACGGCATCCGGCGGCGCCCGGCAGAGCGGCGGCCGGGCCGGGCCGGGCCGGGCCGTGCCG
>VWZS01008400.1:276038-300711 GCA_013397075.1 Rhabdornis inornatus | reverse complement strand
GCCGCTCTCGGGGCTGCGGCGGGGGCAGCCGGAGCCGCCGCTGCGGGGAGTCGAGGGGAATCCAGGCCGCGTCCCGCCCCGGCTCGGCCGCCGCCGTCCGGAGTTCCGCCGCTGGAGCCGCCCCGCGAGTGCAGGCCGGGGCCCGCCGCTCAGCCCGGGGCCACTGGGTTGCTGCTGTGCGGGGCTGGGTCCTTGGGCAGCGAGCAGCGGCCGGGCCGCGGTGCGGAGCCGGGAGCGCGGCTCCGGGCTGGGTGCGGCGGCCGGGCTGTCCCAGCACGCCGTGGTTCGCTGGCGGTCGGGAGGCGCCGCGGGGTCCGGGCTCTCCCCCGGCGGCCGGACTGTCCCCACGTGCAGCGGTCACCGCCGGAGCGGGATGGCTGCTGGCGCCGGGACCAACGAGGTGCGGAAACTGCCCGGCCCGGGGGCCAGGTATTGGCACGGGCACTGGTAGACCACGGCAGGTAGCGTTCCGTTGTGCCGTGCTGTGCTGTGCTGTAGGCCTTGGCAGTCTGGGACCCGGAGCTCCCGTACAGCCTCCGGGGGCTGCTCGCCACTCTGGGTGCTTCGGCGGGGCGGTCCGGCCCGGGGCTGGCCGAGGTGTGGTCTCTGACGAAGAAACCGTCTTGTGCCAGAGTCCTGCACTGTCTGTGCCGTGCCTACGGCGGGGTCTCCGTCGGCTGCTAGGAGCTCTCTCCTTTGGCAGCACCGCAGGCTCCCGGCTCGCTGTGGCCACTTCTGGACTGAGGGGGATGTGGCTCCTCTGGCCACTGCCGGCTCTCACCTTTCCAGCTGTCTCTGAAGCATGACCAGATACTCCAGGGTCCCTCTGGAGCTCCAGGTGTGGAGCTCGTCCTGGCACCCTGGTCGTATTGTGGGCTCCCTTACGCTGGGTTGGTCACTCCCTTCTCTTTCCCTACACTCTTCTTGTGTTTGCCCTCCCACACCGTGTGAGCTGTTCCTGGGCATCCTTGGGTTCATGCTGGAGGTGACGGTGTGCCCCTTTTCCTGGTCCTGGTTTCCACCGGGTTGTGGGGATGAGTCACACCGGTGTCACCATGTTGTGCTCCAGAGGAAGGGCAGAGCTGAGCTGCTGCTGGTGACAGGCAGCACAGTGCTTGCCATGGCTGCCAGGCGCTGTCTGGTCAATGGCTGGGGAGACGAGGGCCTGGGGCTGGGCTAGCTGGAGATCAGGAGCTGCCCTTGACCTTGACTTTCCTCCTTCCAGTCTCTCATTTTGCTGGGATTCCTTACATAGCACCTGGAGACATCTCCTTTGGTCTCCCCTTGGGACTGGAGAGGCAGGCCTCCCATCCCAGTTGCTCCCACCTCTGTACCCAGATAGTCCCATCCCAGCTGGAGCAGGGGTAGTGGCAGCAGGAAGAACAGTGTCCCTGGCCTCACCTCTCCCCTCCTTTGATGCCCTCCTCTCCTCATGTTTGATTCCCTGTTTATAAGCAAACATTGGGTAATAGGCAAGGTAAACAGCGTCTCCATGCAGGGGCAGACATGGGCACACTGCCAAGCCAGGTGGCTCCGTGGCTGTCAGTGTGCCACGGGGGACAGCAGGGGCTGTGTCCCAGGGCCCCCTTGCCCAGTGGCTGACCCAGGTGCAGCCTGCCCTCCCTAGCTCTGAGGAAAGGTGCCCTGGGCCTGACCACTGTCCTGTCTCTCTGCAGATCGTGCTTCTGTTCCTGTGCTTTTGTGGGCTTGGCCCCATGTGGGCTTGGGCTGAGCTGGGACCATCAGGGCAGAGAGGCCGGTGTGCCTCGGAGTGCTGACGCTGGGAGGCTGCTGGACCTCCTGCTCCCAGGACCCTCCTGCTCCCGGGACCCTCCTGCTCCCCAGCTTGAGGAACCCCGATACTCTGATGGATCTGAGGCCCTACTCGCTGCTGTTGCTCTGGACTCTGGTGGTTGCCCTCACTCTCCTGGACCAGGAGGTGCTGGCCCAGCATATTTATACCAACACCTGGGCTGTGCTCGTCCCTGCAGGACCCCAGGAGGCTGACAGGCTGGCCAGGAAGCATGGATTCCTCAACCTAGGCCCGGTAAGTCTCCTGCTTCCCATTTCTAAAGGAGCTAGTGTTCTCTGCCATGGTCTGGGCAGGCGCTGAGCTTAGACTTAGAGCTGGCTTGGGGCCTCCTCGTTTTTGGCAGCAGGGTCACTGTGTGCCTGTTTGCTGTGGCCTTCCAGTATCTGCTTGGATGGTGGCAATTGACTGTATGGAGCCAATTGACTTGGTGGTGGCAGTTAACTATGTGGAGCCAGGGCCTCCCCCTGTCACTGGGACCTTCTGGTGACGTGGCATGGCACAACGTGGCACAGCACTCTGCCTGCTGGATGGGGAAGGAGGAAAAACCCATCCTAGCGTGAAGGAACTGGACTGGAAGTGCTGTGCAGTGATGGATGGGAAGGCTTCCAGATTCCACTGTTGCTCCTCACAGCAAGCTGCCCAGTGCAGCATGGCCTCGGCTGAGCGGGACAGCGCCTCTGAGCTATCCCCAGAGGGGTCTGACAGCAGCTGTGTATTCCTACCCCTGAACTGTCCTTGACAGAAGGTGTGTCAGCAGGTCCCCCCAAGGCTCAGCTTTCCCTGCCTCAGCCAGGGAGCAGGCAGTGTGCGTGGCTGTGCTGGGAGTGAGCTGTTTCTCTGGGAAGGAAGTGCAGGGTGAAATCCCAGAGGAAATTGCACAACTGGTGGCTGTGGTGTCAGGACCTCACTGTGAGCAGCTGCTGGGAGCAGTGGCGGTGGGAAGGTGGCTGCTGCAGGAGCTTGGGACCTTGTCCTGCCACCCAAAAGGAGCCCTGCATGGGCACTGGTTACTCAGGGCCCTCTGGGTCAGGGAGCCCCAAGTCCTCCAGGACTTATGCCATAGGCATGAACTGTGGGGGTTGTGGCTAGGCCCTGGTGTGGGTGTCTGCACTGGGTGGGCCATGCTGCTGCTGGTTAGGCAGCTGCTGTCAGCGTGGAAGTGGCTCAGAGCAGATCTCAGGGGCAAGAGCTTGTCAGGCCAGGGTTGCTGCCATGCATAGGGGACTGGGAGAGTGGCATGTCCCACCAGACTGGATCTCTGATGAGACGCCTTGGAGTGGGGATGGGGCTGAGGTAACCATCAGCCTGCTCCTGACAGTGCTTCCCATCATGCAGTTGTGCCTGGTCCCAGGCCTGGCTGCCAGGGACAAGGGGCATTGGTTCTGTGGCTTCATCTCCACAGTGCAGGGCCTTATGCTTCAGCTGAAAGCCCAGGGCTATCATGAGTTCCAGCCCTGTGAGCCACAGAGGCTCTGTTCCAGCTCTGCCCTTGTCTTCTCCCCACACCATGGCTCTGCAGCTGGAGGCTGGCACCTCTTTCCAGCTCCCCATCCCCTCGCAGCAGTGAGCCTGCCCTTGCAAGCAGAGCCCCACATGCTGCAGCAGCCCAGGCTGTGGCAGGAGCTTCTGGTCTGGGCATGTTTTCTCCCGTTCTGGAGCCTGTCCCACTGACTGCACTGTGGGACGAGGTTTGGCTGGCTTTGCAGAGGGGTCATGGTGGTCCAGTGGGAAGAGCATGGCTGGAAAGAGCCTGGCTTTCCCTCACAGGTTTCTGGACTGTTCCTCCTGGGGGTGTGTGCCACTGGGCAGGATGTGCAGCCAGGCTGGGAGTGGGGGAACTGGGTGCATCTGACAGTGCCCCAGTGAGAGGGCCCCAGCCCTTATCTGAGAGGATCCTGGCCTCAGCCTGGGGTCTGGACACTGTCCCTAAAGCTGTGCTGTCCTGGCGTACCCCCGGCTCTGCTGCTGCCTGTGGAGTGGGAGCCAGTGGCACCTTGGGCAGAGGGCCCATGACTAGTTCCAGTGGCCTTGGGGAGGGCTTGAGGAGGACATGGGACAGTGGGGAGTCGTGGGTCAGAGGTGGGGGCTGTGTGTGTGTGGCAGTGAGTGAGGTGGGTGTCTGGGGGTTTGCACTGCTGGGATTGTGCACAGAAGGGGCACAGGCATTGTCCCCCACTGCTAGGATTGGGGTCACTGGGGAAGGGCACATCCCTGGGCTGTGCTGGCAGGACAGTGCCATCCTGGGAGGGGGTGGTCCTGTCTCCCACACCACTGGGCTGCAGGTCCAGCATATTGCTCCACTCCCAGAGCTGTGGTCAGGCATACAGGCAGCCTTCTAGCCCTGGGACTGGCCAGGGTGGTTGGGAGCTGTGGCCAGGGCAGCAGCACTGAACTGGCATCAGGGACACGTGGTGCTGGGGGGTGGCTTTACCCTTGCTGAGGACAGGGACGGTGGAGATTAGGGTGGAAGTGTGTGGGCTGGCCAGCTCCTGGCTGACACCACAGTGTCAGTGCAGACCTAATCCAGTTGGATGACCAGTCAGAGCCGTGATCTGTGTGCAGGAACAATCTGGGCTCTGTCCATATCCCCGGAGGAGGAGAGGGATGCTGTGGGAAGGCAACCAGCCTGCATTCCCCCCCAAAAAAGCCCTGTGCAGAGGCTTTGTACCTTGTACACCTCCTCAAGGGCTCTGAAGTGACAGGCATCCTGGGCTGTCCTGGGGGAATGCAGTTTGCCAGAGGAACAGGTACCAGGCTTTGGGGTGAAGTGTGTACCTGGGAGAGCCAGCTGCTGCCCTGCGCCTGAGGGTGCTCAGCTGGGTGCACCTTGCTTGGCCCAGTCTGTCCAAATTGGCAGCAAATCTGCAGGGCTCTAATAAGATGGGGAGGTTTGTTAGCCCCAGACAGACTGTTTTGAGGCAGCCTGATGTGGAGGAGGGTGAGATGTCCTCATATTCCTACAGCCCTTGCAGCCCAGCCCCTTCAGCTCTGGCACAGCCTGGACAGCTGGATCCTACCTGTGGCTTCTGCCTGGGCTGTGTGACTCACAGGGGGCTGGGTGCATGCTTGGCCCCCTTCTCCCCAGTTAGGGCAGGCTGCTGGGCTGGGAGGCCCTGGGCAGCCAGGGTGGGGCCAATTGTGTCTGTCAGCCCCAGGACGTGTGGGAGGGGATACGGAAATGACAGCGCTGGAGAGGGTTTGGGGTTTAAAAATAACCATCTGGGCGGCAGCATGGCCTCCTGGCCCCACCAGCTGTGCTGGATTCCCATCCTGCCCCAGCTGGGCTGTGCTGGACTCCCAGTCTGAGCTGTCTCCACATGGGAGTGGAGCTGGGGTGAGCACAGCACGGCTGCTTGGCAGTGGGAATTGGACCCCACTGGGGTTGGATGCCTGCATGCCCCCTGCTCTGCCCCACTGAAACTGGTAGAAGCTGACACTGGGTGGGTGTTCCAGTAGGGCACCTGGGGAGAAGCCAGCAGCCTGTCCAGAGGTGCAGACCCTGCCCTGGCTGGGACCACCTGGGTGTGGGGCCTGGAGCCACTGGGACTTTCTTCCAGGAGAAGCTGGTTGGCACTGAGAGAGAAGGCAGTGCTTTTGTCTCCTGAGTCTGGTGTCTCTCACAGGCTGACTCTGAAAGGCCTGTCCCTCTCTGTGTCTGGTTGCCTGGGGCCTTCCTGCCAAGGCAGCAGCTTTTTTGGACAATGTGAGACTTGCTGCCGCGTGGGACCTGCGGGAGGGTGAGGTGCACAGTGCCTGCATTTCTGCTACTCCAGCTTCTTCCCAGCTGCCTTGTCACCAGCTGCCACAGCTTCTCACAGGAGGTCCCACCCAGAGTATTGGACATAAGCCTCACCAGCCACTCTGGGGTGGGGGGCCCAGTCTGTGCATGGCAGCCCTGGAGCTCGGGACTGCAGATATGAGGTGTAGAGAATTGGGGGGACCAGGCTGTCGTGTCTGTCCTATGAGCAGCATTTCTGTGTTGCAGATCTTTGGCGACTATTACCACTTTCGGCACCGTGGCGTGGTGAAGCGTTCCCTCTCGCCCCACCAGCCCTGGCACAGCCGCTTGGCCAGGGAACCGCAGGTACGAGTGAGGATCGCCTGACTTTGTTCCCAGGCACTTCACAGGGGCATGTGAGCCAGTGCTGGGCACAAGGCAGGGCTGGGCTGCCTTAACCATTCCTTGGCAGAGGCGGGTGGGAGCCCACCGCGTGTCTGGCAAGGGCAGGGGGTTGGTGGAGCCAGCGTCATTGGCCTGTGGGTTGTTGCAGTCCCAGGGTCCAGGAGAGCCTCTGTTCCCAGAAGAGCTCTGTGTACGTGTACATAGCACAAGGTGTGCAGGGCAATAAACATCCCAGAGCAGTGGTGTGTGGGGCCTGCTGTTTTCCCCATCCTCTGGCTTCAGCCCAGGCCCTGGAAGGTGTGTGGTGTGGCATGGCAGCTCTCGGCAGCCCGTGTCTCGGTGCAGCTTGGCACTCTGACTGTCCTGCTCCACTGGAGCACAGCCTTTGCTGTGCCTTTGCAGGGCGCAGCCCCGCAGGGGGTCTGGAGGGCCGGACTGGGAATGGCAGTAGCTCTGACAGGTCCGATACACTGCCAGGCCAGAGCTGACTGTGAGCTTCCCGGGGAGAGCCCCTCCAGGCAGGCTGAGGGCTGGGGTCATGAGGAACTTGTGTCCTGAGGGGTCAGTGAGGGATCCCATGGCCTTCTCTGCCCTCAGGTGCAGTGGCTGGAGCAGCAGGTGGCAAAGCGCAGGACCAAGCGAGACGTTTTCATGGAGCCCACAGACCCCAAGTTCCCACAGCAGTGGTACCTGGTGAGTGTCGGGTGAGGAAGGGGCACATGCGAGTTTGGGAACACAGGTGTGGCCACCTAGGAGCTGCTGTCAGGCACCGGCTACTAGGCTGGCAGGAGGGAGGAGGAGGAGGAGGAAAGCCTGGTGCAGGTACCCAGTGCTGTGTTATGGGAACACCCCAGGGAGGAGGCTCTGCTCACAGAGCTGTGGCTCCTGGCTGGAGTGCTGGGAGGGCTGGGGGCAGTCCAGGGCTGGAGTAGGAGGTACAGCCTTTAGCTTGGCCCAGTAATGGGTCCGTGCCTCTGCCTGCTTCCTGGAGCTTGGGCACGAGCCTGGTCTCTGCAAAGGGTGCTTTGTCTGTGGGACTCAAGCACAGTCTGGGGCTCAGTCTTGCTTTCAGAGCAGCCCTTCTCAGCTAGTTGTGCCCAACCCTGTGCCCAGGTCCCTGGGGTTCCTTGTCACAACCCACAGAAAAGTGGGGTGAGAGCTGGGTGGGTTTTGGGTACACACCCATCACAGTGGCTGTGTCTGAGCACATCTCTTAGTGCCAAGGCTTCTCTTGGCAGTACAACACAAACCAGCGGGACCTGAACGTGCGCCAGGCCTGGGAACAGGGGTACACCGGCAAGGGCATAGTGGTGTCCATCCTGGATGATGGCATTGAGAAGAACCACCCTGACCTGGAGGCCAACTATGTGAGTTTGGGTGATGGTGTGGGGCAGAGTGCTGTGGGAGCTGGTCTGGGCAGCTGTGTCCATGCAGGGCAACCCCAGAGCTGTGAGGCACAGGTCTGGTGCCCACCATGGAGGGACATTGGAGGTGGGGTTGGAGCCTGCCCACCCTGCTCAGCTCAGCCTCAGTGTAGGCACGGAGTGTAGGCATGGAGTAAGGGCAGTGGGGCTCGGTGGCTAAGGTAGACAGTCTCCAAGGGTCCAGTTTGTCTTCCAGGACCCAGGGGCAAGTTTTGATGTCAATGACCAGGACCCAGACCCGCAGCCTCGCTACACGCAGATGAACGACAACAGGTGAGGCAGGAGGGAGGGGTGTAGATGCAGAGCCTAAGTGTGGCAGGGAGCTAATGCAGTGCCACCCCACATGGGCTGCTGGAAGCTGTGAAGTTGGCAGCATACTCCTGCCCCATGGGGAACTCTTCACCTCCCTTTTTGATGTGAGCAGCATCCTTTTTCTGCCCAGAGCCAGTGTGGGCTGTTCAGTGCCCTGGCTCTGGAGCAGGAGGGCAGATGGAGGAGCCTTCATTGGCTACCTGGTTTGAGGGGACGAGAGGCAGCCTGGATGGGGGCTGCTAGGGCTGCAGCCAGTGCTGACCCCTGTGCTCCTCACACCCTGTATGACCACACTTTGTCCTGCTTTGGTTGCAGACATGGCACGCGCTGTGCTGGGGAAGTGGCTGCTGTGGCAAACAACGGCATCTGTGGTGTTGGTGTGGCATACAATGCCAGGATTGGAGGTGGGTGCTGCCCTGCCATGTGTCCTGTGGGCCTTGAGTAACCACAGCAGCAGCTGAGCTGGGGGCACTGCTGGCTGCAGCAGCCCTGTGACAGCCTGTGGCACAGGTGGCAGCAGGGCTTGGAGGGTTCTCACCAGTGGCACTCTGCCCCAGCGAGTTGCCCGTGACATTTGCTCTCTGGCCCTAGGTGTGCGTATGCTGGATGGGGAGGTGACCGATGCTGTGGAGGCCCATTCCTTGGGTCTCAACCCCAACCACATCCACATCTACAGTGCCAGCTGGGGCCCTGAGGATGACGGCAAGACCGTGGATGGCCCGGCCCGGCTGGCAGAGGAGGCTTTCTTCCGTGGGGTCAGCCAGGTGAGAAGGAGGGTTTGCTGGGGGAGCACTGACCTTACTCCTGCCCTCCTCCCAGGTCTCCCTTCCCTCTGCCTGCCCTGGTTGTTACCCTGGCCCTCCCAGGATGAGCCATCTTCCAGCCCATCTCTAGGATCAGGCTCTGTTAGATTTTCTTGTTCTTCCTGTGTGATGGTTCTGAGTCAGGACTCCTCCCATGTGGTGTTATCTCACTGCTGTGAGGGCTCCTGTGTGGGATGCTCTCTCCCTGCTCTCCCAAGCTCTCTCCTGGTTCTTGTCTGGTTTTGTGCCAGCTGCTCACCCTTGCTTCCTCCACCCATCCTCCCCCACTGTCCCTTTGTGCTGCCAGTGTCGCCCGCCTTGGGAGCTGTGTCATGTTCTGCCCAGCATTCCCTACAGAGAGATGCATGTGGTGCCATGCTGACTCTGTCACGTCCTCTGTGAGGGTAGCTGCCACATCTGGGTGCTGAGGTGTGGCTGGGACTGTGCTGTGGCTCCCACAGCTCTGCTAGGCACTGCAATCCCATGCAGACAGAGTCAGGCCAGGTGACTTCTGAGCAGAAGACTTGGGCTCCTGGAAGCCTCACATTGTCTGGGCCTCCTGCTGCCTGGTGTGTCACCCACTGGGACAGCCCTGGAGCCTCTGCCAAGGTGCTGGGCACCCCCCCATAGGCATAGGGGTGGTGAGGGCGCCCAGGTTGGTGGGCTGTGACTGAGATGTCATGCTGTCCCCCGTGTCCCAGCTGCATCTGCTCTGTCTGTTCCAACTCAGGCTGGCACCATCCACTTGTCCCCAGCTCCAGCCTGGGGTTTCCTCTGTGTGGCAGTGCTGGTGCTTGCCCTCACCCTGCCTCTGTTGCTAGGGCCGAGGCGGGCTGGGCTCCATCTTCGTCTGGGCATCTGGGAATGGGGGCCGTGAGCATGACAGCTGCAACTGTGACGGTTACACCAACAGCATCTACACGCTGTCCATCAGCAGCACCACTCAGTACGGCAACGTGCCCTGGTACAGCGAGGCCTGCTCCTCCACCCTCGCCACCACCTACAGCAGTGGCAACCAGAATGAGAAGCAGATTGTGAGTGGGGGCTGCTGCTGTCCACAGGCCAGGGGCTCAGGGGGTGGGATATGCCTGCAGCATTTCCTGCCCTGGTGCTCCTCCTCACAGGTGACGACTGATCTCAGACAGAAGTGCACCGAGCTGCACACCGGGACATCGGCCTCAGCGCCCCTGGCTGCTGGCATCATCGCCCTCGCCCTGGAGGCCAAGTAAGGGCAGCACAGAGGAGGCTGGACGCGGGTGGCTGTGCCAGCCCCATGCAGCAGTGGCACCTGGACGTGGACCTGCCTGGGGCCAGCAGGAACTGGCACTGACGTGAGCTCCATGTCTCCCTGTAGCAAGAACCTGACCTGGCGGGACATGCAGCACCTGGTGGTGCAGACCTCAAAGCCAGCTCACCTGAATGCCAATGACTGGGTCACCAATGGTGTTGGCCGCAAAGGTACTGGGGTGCTGAGGTGGGACCAGGGTCTCCCAGTCCCACATGTACCACTAGCCATGGGGTGCTGAGGCAGAGTGCCCTGGCAGCCCTGTGGGTGAAGGAGGCAGGAGGGCCAAGTGAGCATGCAGCATGGACAGGCAAACATCCCCCACCAGGTACCCCCAGGAGTGGCACTGACCCCCTCTTTGTCCACAGTGAGCCATTCGTATGGCTACGGCCTGCTGGATGCTGGGGCCATGGTGAGCTTGGCCAAGAACTGGACCACGGTGGGACCTCAGAGGAAGTGTGTCATTGACATCCTTGCAGAGCCCAGGTATGGGTTAGTGAGCTCAGGAGAGGACCACTGGGCATCTGTTCAGCACAGGAGCTTGAGAGCCTCTGGGCCAGAGCAGGGAGTGGGAAGAATCTTGGGGACTGAACTGCTGCTGAGACCCTTGGAGCATCCTCCTGGGGAGAGCTGGGACAGGCACCTCCAACCATCCAGTTCTGACGTTACTGATGAGCCTCCCGGCCGTGAAGCTGGGCCAGTGAATGTGGCAGACTGGGGCGCTGTGGTTGGGAACAGCCAGCACAAGTCATCCTGGACAGAGGGGCTTTTCAGGGGGCAGACAGAAGCTCCTTTGACTCCTGCTTGGCTGCTGCTGCCACACTGCAGCATGTGCAGTCTTGTCTGTGGCCAGGGCACTCCCTAGGGGCTCCTGGGTGGGGGAATCGTTTTCCTGTGCATGAAGGGAGCTAGGGCTGGGCCCTGCCCTGACCCCTCTGGGGAGCCAGCCCTGTGTGGATACAGCAGGCATATCCTGTGCTGGCTCCAGGGGGGAGTGGCCGTATGCCAGCAGCAGGATGGGGATGACTCTGCTCATCCCATCCGTGGCTGTGCCATGCAGGGTGTAGCTGGCCTGCAGCATGTGAATAAAGGGGCTATTCAGGGCTTGCATGGAGTGGTGTCTGGGGAGGCAGCACTGGGCAGCACAGTTCCCCCCCCCATGCCCAGGAGCTGGGGCCCCTCTTCTCCTGCCTGCACCCATCTGGGAATGGTACACTGTGACCCACTGCGGATTTGATTGCTGCTCTGGATGCCCAGCCCCCAGGACAGCTGCAAAGCACCACAGCAAGGAATGGGGACTGTGGTATGTCTGTCTGGTCTGGGACTGGCCTCACACATGCCTGTCCTCGGCAGGGACATTGGGAAACGTCTCGAGGTGCGGCGGAAAGTGGATGCCTGCCTGGGGAAAGCCAACTACATCAGCCGGCTGGAGCACGCGCAGGCCAGGCTGACTCTGTCCTACAACCGGCGGGGGGACCTGGCCATCCACCTGGTCAGCCCCATGGGCACCCGCTCCACCCTCCTGGCTGCCAGGTGGGTGCTGGGCTGTGGGGTGCCCTGGGCTGGCCCCTGGCCTGGTCTGGCACAGGTGAGTTTGGGATATGTTAACACCCACATCTTGCCTCTGTTGCTCAGGCCCCACGACTTCTCGGCCGATGGCTTCAATGACTGGGCCTTCATGACAACACACTCGTGGGATGAGGACCCCTCTGGGGAGTGGGTGCTGGAGATTGAGAACACCAGTGATGCCAAGAACTACGGTAGGGGTGTGCTTCCCCATCCACTGCCTCCCTCCAAGAATGGAATGTGAGCTGTGTGGTCACCCAGCTTTCCCCCCTGTTCCTGAGCTGAGGAGCCAGTAACATCTTGGATGTTTTGGGTGATACGGCTGGGGAGAGGCTGGACTTGGGCATATGGGATGGTGCTACAGCCCCTCTGGGGCAGTGGGAATCCAGGCAGAAGGAGATTCCATGCCAGCTCACATGACCCCCTGCCCCTTGGGACTCCAGTGCAGAGGCATGGCCCTACAAGAGGCACTCTCCCAGGTGGTGGGCACAGCCCTGCTGACCCCTGGCAGCCAGGATGGGGGACCAGTGTGAGCCCCTTCCCTGTGCCTGTCATGGGCATGGGTGGTCTTGTGGGCACCTCTGTGGTCCTCACTCTGCGTTGTTGCAGGCACGCTTACCAAGTTCACGCTTGTGCTGTATGGGACAGCCACCGACTCCCCCAGCCTCTCCAACCAGCTGGAGAGCAGTGGCTGCAAGACCCTGACCCCCAGCCAGACGTGTGTGGGTGAGTATGGGGACAGCAGGGAGGAAATGTGGGCACAGGCAGCCCCCAGGCCGTGCTGACCCTGCCCATGCTGACCCTGCCTGTCCCACAGTCTGCGAGGAGGGGTACTACCTGCACCAGAAGAGCTGCCTGAAGCGCTGCCCTCCTGGCTTTGCACCCGGTGTCCAGAGCACACACTACAACCTGGAGAACAGTGTGGAGCCCATTGCACCCCACCTCTGCCTGCCCTGCCACCCCTCCTGTGCCACCTGTGCAGGACCTGGCCCCAACCAGTGCCTCACCTGTCCTGCACACTCCCACTTCAGCAGCCTGGATCTCTCCTGCTCCCACCAGACACAGAGCAGCCGTGCATCCCCTGCCCTGGCAGATGGCGAGGGACCAGCTGAGGCCCCCCCTCCGGTCAACTTGCCTGTCCTCATCGCCAGCCTCAGCTGCATCCTCATCGTCGTCATCTTTGTCACCATATTCTTGGTGCTGCAAGCACGCTCAGGCTTCAGCCTGCGGGGTGTGAAAGTGTATGCCCTGGACAGCGGGATCATCTCCTACAAGGGGCTCCCCTCTGACATCTGGCAGGAGGAGGGTCCCTCTGAGTCGGACGGTGAGGATTATGAGGCCCACAGCGAGAGGACTGCCTTCATCAGAGACCAAAGTGCCCTTTGATGAGCCCTCCTGCCCCTCCCTCCTCCCTGCCCAGCACCACAGGGCTGTGGCAGGTGAGGCTGAGGGGCCCTGGACTCTGCCCCTGTCCTCTTCCTGCACTGCAGCAGCCCGGGGCTCCCACCCACTGGCACCGTCCCTCAGCCCCAGTCTGGGTGGCCAGGCATGGTCCTGCAGGCACCATCCCCAGCACAACACCGTCCCAGTCTTGTACCATCTCTCCTGGCCCTGTGTCCATCCTGTGCCCCATGCCGGGTGTTTGGTGGCAGTGGTGCCCCTGCTGAGTACAGGGCTGCTGCTTGGGCTCTTGGGTGGGCAGCGTGTGAAGGCCCTGAGTTGCCATGGCTCAAGGTGGGCTGGCTGGGGCAGGGGTGGCTCTGCCCCCAGGGCTGATCCCAGCCTGTGCCACAGCATCCCCGTGCCCCTCCCACCCTTGGCCCCTGCAGAGCTGTGTTCTAGGCTCAGTTCGTTGTGTCCCAGCTCCCTGCCGCCTCCTCTGGGCCTGTCTGCTTCCACCCGTGTCCTTCAACAGCAATAACGGCCAGGCCTCAGCTGCTGCTGCCCACTGCCTGCCCAACCCACCGCCGCTGCCTGCAGCGGGTAGGGGCCCTGGCACCGGGGAGCATCAGGCTGGGCACCGCCTGACCCTGTGCCCATGGCACAGCCCGCACCTGGGCAGGGACCCCTTGCACAGTCCCTGCTTTGGGGGGCTGCCTCGGGCCCCTTGTGTTCTGCCCCTGGGCAGGGCTGTAGGTGCTGCTGGCTGGGACTGTCAGGTAGCACCAGTGCCAGCACTGCCCCAGCTCTGCCTGCGTCCTGCCTGTGCTGGGCAGTGCCCAGCATTCCTGCAGCCCTAGCCCCCCGACGTGCCTTGCCCCTACTTGGTGACAATCTGTTCTGCTCCCCGCTGGAGCCCTTCCCCTTGCTGCCCCTTCCCTGTGGGCTGGGGGCCAGTGCCACGAGCCCCTTTGCCGTCCGCCGCTGTACACCAGGGCCATGGTGCAGGCTCCCACCTGTGCCAGCCATGGACGGAGCCACTGGCCAGGGGCCACAGGACTATTTTTCTATAACAACTTTTTGGTGCACAGTAATTTTTTCTTGTAATTTAATCAGCCGGGAGCTGCCTCCTGAGCCTGTTTTTAATTTAATGGATGTGGATATAACGCTAGAGAGACTGAGTTATTAAATGTTCAGAACTATGCAAACCAGCTCCGCTGCCTGTGCTCTGTATGCCATGGGTGCCCCAGCTGGGGCAGTGGCCTGGCTGTGGAGACTGTGGGCCTCAGGGGCACCCAGATCTCTGCAGATGCAGACGGTGGGATGGAGCCCTGCCTGCAGAGCTTCCCCCAGCACCAGGGACTGCCCTTCCCTAGCTGTGGGCAGTAGCCTGTGCTGGGCAGGTGTGGTGGGGACAGGCAGGGAATGTCTCTCACCTGGGTGAGGGGAAGCAGCTGCTTATGGGGACGTGCATCCAGAGCAGCTACTTCAGAAACTGGCTGTATGGGGGGTGTGTGAAAAGTCTGGGGACCTTGAACCCCTTTCACACAGCATGAGGCTCAGTCCCTTCACCACAGCCTGGGGCTTGGCTGCAGCGCCTGTGCCTAGCACCACCCTGGAGCAGGAATGGCCAGGCTGGGCCGGGGACCGCTCGTGCTGTGGCCAAGCTGCAGACACAGCCCACCGAACCCCTCACGGGTCCCCGGCCCCCACAAAAGAGCCTGTTGGGGCTGTGCTCCATCACAGAGGCAGCTCCTCTCTGCGGAGTCCGTCGGCCTCGCTATATCTGGGGCCGCAGTGGCTTCCTGTGCTCAGGAGCGAGGTGCCCGTGGCATGCACTGACTGCAGCCCGCTCGCCCTGCTCTGCTCCTCTCACGGGGCTGGGGCCAGGCAGCAATCGGGGCTTCCAGAGAGAGCTGGAGCTGCTGCACTTGCGGTCAGAGGCAGAGCCCTGACCGCCCATGAGCAGCCTGGCGCGGGCAGGGAGGAACCCGTGCTGCCGGGGGGATGCTGCAGGGATGTTGGTGGTGGGAGAAGCACAGCGGTGTCAGCCCCTGCCTTGTGGCTGCTCCAGGGCACGGCCGCCCCACTTTGCTCCGCTATAGGAGTCAGCAAAGCTCCCGCCTGACACGCTTTTTCCCCGACTTCCTCTAAAAGTGGAATCGGCCCGGCAGTGTCCTGCAGGTGACACTGGAACTTCTCTGGCGCCGGAGCCTCCCTGCCTGTCACAGGAGAGGGCTCAGGCCAAAACGCCCAGCGGTGGCCAGGCTAAGCTGAGTGGAGCTGACCTGGCCTGTGCCACTGGGCAGTGGCAGTGGTGGTGGCAGCTGCCCCTGTGCGAGGCAGCTGCCAGGGCTGAGCAGTGCCACCCGTGAAGCTCTTTGAAGGGGAGGTGGCCAGGGCTGCCGCAGGGAGTGTGATCCTGACTATGTGGGTGCAGCAAGGGCTGGGGCATGGCACTGTGGGTGTCCATCAGTGGCTGCTCTGTCCTGCTGCCTTTCACAGTCACAGGGGCTGGGCTTGATGGTGGTAGGGTGGCCACCCTTCAGTGGGGCTGCACAGAGTCCTCAGGGTCCCCCAGGTCCTGCAGTCTCTTGGAGACACAGGGACATGGAGCGGGACTGGGAGTCAGGCAGGAGCAGGCATGGCTGAGGGGGCTTTGCTGGGTGGGACTGGCACTGAGTGAAGGCTCCACAGGAGCACTGAAGCCCCAGCTGTACAAGGGCTGGACCTGGTGGTGTCAGGCCCTGGTGTGAGGCAGCTGGGAGGGGTGGTGGGGCTCAGACTGCCCAGCTGCAGCAGAATTGTGTGCTGGTGTCGGCTGCTGGCGCGGGGACTGGCAGGGAGGGGAGGAAGTGCAGGAAATCTCGCAATGGCTCTATGGTCAGCACTGGGTTTCCTGTTCCTCCCCAGGAGCCAGAGCTGCACCAGGTCCAGACCGCACCAGTCCCGGCCCCAGCAGGACGCCAGCAGCAGCTTCACAACGAAGACCAAGCAACAAATGTAGGTTGAAATGATTGTGTCCTGGTGGGATACGAGCAGAGACAGGAGGACTCCTTTGTAGGGCTGGGGGGTGGGTGTTGGTGAGATCGAGGGCTGTGCCAGGGGACATCCTGCCCTGTACAGGGAGGTGCCCTAGCACTCTCCTGCTCCTGCTGCACTCTTGCTTCAGGGCAGGGCACGCAGGGACTGCCACTGGGATATGTTTGGCTCCGAATGGCCTTACTGGAGTCCTGTGTGCTGGGATGTGCCCAGGATCAGCTCCTTTCTCTGGGGCTCAGCATACTCTTCTGCTTTTGCTGGCTTCCCACCAGTGCCCCGGCCCCTGGGAGCTCCCACACTATGGACACAGGGGTGACAGTGCCAATGGGCAGCACAGGACTGGAGCTGCCAGAGAGGAGGAGCTGGTGCCTGCCAGGGGTGGGGGGCATGGCTGCGCTGCCCTTGCGGACCAGCCCTGTGCATGGCAGAGGTGACACTGCTGTGTACAGCTCCACACTTCCTCCTTCCCAGCACCATCCCCACAGGCCCCAGCTCCCACAGGGCTTGAAGCACTCATCCCGCTCTTTGAATGTGCTTTGCAAGGCTGTTTGCAGTGGGTGGGGGAGGTTGTCTCTGCTGCACAGACTGGATGATGGGGTGGGAGGGTGTGAAATGCAAAGGGCCCTGGCCACTGGTGCAGGCAGGGCAAGGCAGCAGCTGTGGCTCAGGCTGTCCTGCTGCCCCACAGACCTCCCCTGGCTGGACAGCGGTGCCATGGGCTTTGGGCCAGAGCTGTGGTGCCCACAGGGGCACAGTGCACTGCTGCAGCTGCAGGATGGGGAGCTGCAGCTCCTGGAGCTGATGAAGAAGTGGATGTCACAGCGGGCCAAGAGTGACCGGGAGTATGCAGGGATGCTGCACCACATGTTCTCCCAGCTGGAAAAGCAGGAGAGTGCTTGGCAGCTCCATGGTGACCGAGGTGGTCAGGTCGAGAAGGTAGGGATGCCCCAGAATAGGACCGTGCCCTGCAGGGCCCAGTGTGGTGCTGCAGGATGCCATCTCTGCGGCAACCCTGACTCCCTTTCTTGCAGTCCTGGTGGGCGCTGGTGAGCCGGACAGAGACGCTGAGCCAGATCCTGCGGCGGCACGCGGAGGAACTGGCGGCGGGGCCGCTGGCCAAGCTGACCCTGCTGATCCGCGACAAGCAGCAGCTGCGCAAGGCCTTCAGTGAGCAGTGGCAGCAGCTCAGCCAGGAGTATAGCCGGGTATGTTGGAGCCAGCACGGGGGCAAGGGAACGTGCTGGACCCACTCCCTGACCGTGTCCCTCTCCAGACGACGCAGCAGGAGATGGAGAAGCTGAAGGCACAATACCGCAGCCTGGCACGTGACAGCGCCCAGGCCAAACGCAAGTACCAGGAGGCCAGCAAAGGTGCCAGCCTGGCCCCTGTCCCCCGCCTGACCTCCCAGCTTCCCTCATGGGTCAAGGATGGCTGGAGCACCCTGCACTCTGTGGAAACTACAGCCCAGCCTGGAGCGGGCGGGGGTTCTGGGGTGGAGCAGCATAGAGGAGAGCCTAGCCAGGCCCCCAAGAAGCCAGGGAGAAGTCTGGGGGCCTTGGGACACCATGCTGTGGGTCATCCCTGTGTCACAGGAGCATCCTTGTGTCACAGTGTAACCACCCCAGGCTTGGTCCCCCTGCCTGCCCTGAGAGCTTCTCCCAGCCCTCATGCTCTGAGCCCTGCCCCAGTGCTGGGACAGGTGATGTGCTGGTGGCTGGGGTTTTCCACAGCTTCTCTCCACAGACAAGGAGCGGGACAAGGCGAAGGAGAAGTATGTGCGCAGCCTCTGGAAGCTCTATGCCCTGCACAACCAGTATGTGCTAGCTGTGCAGGCAGCTGCATTGCACCACCAGCACCACTACCAGCGGGTGCTGCCCAGCCTGCATCAGTCCCTCTACAGTCTGCAGCAGGAGATGGTCCTTGTCCTGTAAGAGCCCTGGCTGCCCCGCTGCCCACCCCATGCCCCACTGCCCATACTATGCCCTGCTGCCTGCCCTGCACCCCACTTCCAACCCCTGGGCACCCCCAGAACCAGCAGTTCTCCCACAGAAAGGAGATCCTCAGGGAGTACTGCAGCATCAGCAGCCTGGTACAGGAGGATATGTTGGCTGTGCACCAGGAGATTGCCAGTGCCATCCAGGCCATCAACCCTGCCACTGAGTACAGCAGCTTCATCCAGAGCCACCAGTATGGCTCCACGTAGCCACAGCCTCTCTGCTCAGTACGGCCCTGCTGCCCTTGGGTGGCAGCGGCCGGCATGGGGCACATGGAGACAGAGCTGTGCTGGGTGCCCACAGGTACGAATCTGAGGTGCCACCATCTGTGTCCTTTGATGAGAGTCTACTGGAGGACACAGAAAACCTGGTGCCGGGGGAGCTGCAGCTGAATGAGCTGACCCTTGAAAGTGTCCAGCACTGGTGAGTGGGACTAGCCATGGGCAGGGGCAGGTGAGAGGCAGGGGCTAAGGCCCCTGCTGGCACACATTTCCTGCAGCCTGACATCGGTTGAGGAGGAGCTGGTGGCAGCCACAGAGGCTGTGAGTATCAAGGAGCAGCAGACACGGGAGCTGAAGGCAGAGATCCATGATGAGGAGCAGGGCCGGAGCCCCGCGGAGCGGTGAGGTGCAGCAGAGGGGGGCGAGGGGCGAGGGCAGCGGGTGCTGACTGCCCTGTCCCCTCCCCAGGGTGCACTTGTTGGGCAGGAGGCAGGGGCTGCATGTGGCACGGCAGCAGCTCGAGGGCTGCCTCTGTGCCCAGGCCAAGCTGCAGGTGCAGCGGGATCTGCTGGCCAGGAAGCTGGCAGAGCTGGGCACCAGGGACCCCCTGCCTGCCCTGCCTCTGCCAGAGGATCGGCAGTCCATCTCCTCCACGGTGAGTCAGCCTCACCTCCTGTGCTCTGGCAGCTGCAGGGATGGGGTGCACAGCTGATGCACAGCCCATGCCTCCTTCCAGGAGCAGGAGCGGAGCGGGGCCAGCGCACTGGAGACCCTCAAGAACCACATCACAGGCATCTTCAGCCCAAAGTACTCGGTGAGTCCCTGGGCCCCTCCAGCCACCCTGCTCTCCACCCAGCTGCCTTGCTGAGCCTCTCCTTTCCTTTCTGGCCACACAGTCCTCCTTGCTTCAGCACCTCCACATTCTGCTCCCACCTGCCCTGGGCACAGCTCCCAGACACTGCTGCTGCCCCACCTCTGGCACAGCTCAGGAGTGTGGATGGCTGGGCTCACCTTGTCTCCTTCCAGCTGCCACCCCCCGTGCCCCTAATCCCAGACGTGCAGAAGCCGCTGTGCCAGCAGGCCTGGTACCACGGGGCCATCCCACGTTCAGAGGTACAGGAGCTGCTGACCTGCAGCGGGGACTTCCTGGTGCGGGAGAGCCAGGGCAAGCAGGAGTATGTGCTCAGCGTGCTGTGGGATGGGCAGCCCCGGCACTTCATCATCCAGGCTGTCAATGTGAGTGACCACAAGCAGGGGGGATGGCTGGGGTGGCCTTGCATGGGCAGGCACAGGTTCCTGCCCATCACAACCTCTCGGCCTCCCTCCCTGCAGGACATGTTTCGGCTGGAGGGTGACAGCTTCCCCACCGTTCCGCTGCTCATCCAGCACCTCCTGCAGAGCCAGCAGCCCATCACCCGCAAGAGTGGCATTGTCTTGGCCAGGGCTGTACCCAAGGTGATACACGCAGCGGGGAGCAGGATGGTGCCCCCTGCACAGGGGCAGCCCTTTCTCCTGTCAGTGGCTGGGCTGAGAGCCACAGACATGCTTCTCCAGCTAGACATGGGGACTTGGATCTGGGGCTCTGCCTGAGAGGGGACTGCAGGGCGTGTGGGCCAAGGGCAACTCATTGGTGTCTGTTTGCTGCAGGACAAATGGGTGCTCAACCACGAGGACGTGCTGCTGGGGGAACGCATTGGTCGGGTGAGATGGGGTGCTGTGGGGTCTGCAGGAGGGCAAGGGCTGCCTTGTGTACTGTGCATGATGAGCTGAGCCTAGTGCACCTGTATCTTGGAAGGGTAACTTTGGGGAGGTCTTCAGTGGACGCCTGCGTGCTGACAACACCCCCGTTGCTGTGAAATCCTGCCGGGAAACTCTTCCGCCTGAGCTCAAGGCCAAGTTCCTGCAGGAAGCCAGGTCCGTGTGGCCCTTGGGCTTCTCTGGTCACTTCTGTCCGTTCTCGGAGCTGTTTGACCCTGCTGGGACTGCAGCACCCTCATGCTGTGTCCCTGGGCTGGCTGGGCAGAGTTCCCTGGGGATGGCAATGGGTGGCTTGTACCCAGAGCAGCCAGGCCCCGCTGCACTCACAGTGCCATCCTTGTCCCCACAGGATTCTCAAGCAGTATAGGCACCCCAACATCGTCCGGCTCATAGGCGTCTGCACGCAGAAACAGCCCATTTACATTGTCATGGAGCTGGTGCAGGGTGAGTGGCCGCATCCTTGCCGTCCCCACAGCATGGGTGAGCCTGTCAGGTGTGCCTGGGCACCCACCCCTCTGCAATCTGGGCACAGGGGGGGACTTCCTGACCTTCCTGCGCAGTGAGGGTCCCCACCTCCGGGTGAAGGAGCTGGTCAAGATGACAGAGAATGCTGCTGCTGGCATGGAGTACCTGGAGAGCAAGCACTGCATCCACAGGTGGGCCCTGGCAGGACAGGGGGAGCCCTGGAATCTTCACCACCCCATCCCCTGCCAGGTGGAGCCCCAGGGACAGCTGGGCACACGGCTGATTGCTTGGGGCTGTCTCAGGGACCTGGCTGCTCGCAACTGCCTGGTGACAGAGAGGAACACCCTGAAGATCAGTGATTTTGGGATGTCACGGGAGGAGGAGGATGGCATCTATGCCTCCACAGGGGGGATGAAGCAAATCCCTGTCAAGTGGACGGCCCCTGAAGCACTCAATTATGGTACAGGATGGAGCTGGGCATGGCCTGGCACCCACAGCTTATCTGGGAGCCAGGAGACTGGCACTATCCCACTCCCATGCACCTGGTCGTGGGGAGGGAGGCAGGGACCCTGAGAACCTCAGGAGAGTGGGCACAGCTGGGCAGTGGTGACACACGTGTCCCCTGCCAACACGATTTGTCCTGCCCTGTGTCCCCAGGCCGATACAGCTCAGAGAGTGATGTCTGGAGCTTTGGGATCCTGCTGTGGGAAGCCTTCAGCCTGGGTGCAGTCCCCTACGCCAACCTCAGCAACCAGCAGACGCGGGAGGCAGTGGAGCATGGTAGGGGACATAGCTGGGGCTGGCTCCTGAGAGCCACCATGAGCTGTGGGTCCAGCACTGTGGAGCTGTGCCCGTGGGATGGCCCAGATGGGGTTGTGGGGGGTGAGGGGCCGGTGATCCATGTCCCCATCCCTGTTGGCCCAGGTGTGCGGCTGGACCCTCCCGAGCAGTGCCCTGAGGAGGTGTACCAGCTGATGCAGCGCTGCTGGGAGTATGACCCCTGCAAGCGGCCCAGCTTCAGCACCATCCACCAGGATC
Source organism: Rhabdornis inornatus (assembly GCA_013397075.1). Taxonomy (NCBI): domain Eukaryota; kingdom Metazoa; phylum Chordata; class Aves; order Passeriformes; family Rhabdornithidae; genus Rhabdornis; species Rhabdornis inornatus. The sequence goes on along the minus strand of VWZS01008400.1, from coordinate 279,487 downwards.
TCATTGCCATCCGCAAGAGGCACCGGTGACAGGGAGCACCAGGGGCCCTGGACCCATCCCATGGCAGTGCTTGGGGGCACAGCAGAACCCTGTCTGGGCAGTGGGTACTGTGGGGTGGCTGTGTGGTGCTTGAGCCCCAGGGCAGGCGCTCCTGCATGCCCCAGGGTGCGACATGGCACCCACAGCTCCTGCCCGGCTTCATCTTGTACAATAAACACACGAGCTCTGCAGCTGTGCATCTAGGAGCTGCAGGGGACACGGTCTTGTACTGTACTGGGATAGGGCATTCGGACATGGCACTGGGCCGAGACACTGGGATGGGGCACTGTAATGATGCACCAGGATAGGACACTGTGACAGGGCACACGGTGCACTGGCATCGAGTATCAAGATGAAATACCAGGATGGGGTGGACTTAGGCAGGGAACTGGCATGGGGAGTACTGAGACAGGACACTGGGACTGAGGGCTGGAACGGAACCCTGGGATAGGGCACGGGGACAGGGATCACAGATAGGGTACTGGGATGGGGCACACTGGGACTGGGATCATGGCAGGGTACCGGGATGGGACACCGGGATGGGGCACACAGGGATGGGGCACACCGGGACAGGGATCACAGACAGGGTACTAGGGTGGGGCACACCGGGACAGGGATCACAGACAGGGTACCGGGATGGGGCGCATCAGGACAGGGATCACAGACAGGGTACTNGGCGGGGCCTGAGCGCGGCTTCGAGCGCTGCCGGCTGTGCGGGGCCGCGCGGCCTCTCCGGCCCCGGCCCTGGCCCCGTCAGCAGAAATAAATACCCAGCATCCGATTAAGGCAAGTAGGACGCGGTGAGGGCTCTTGGAGAAGGAGGCAGGAGGCCGCGGTGAGGGCTGCGCTGCCCGACCTGGCTCCCCCCGTCCCGGGGCAGGTGAGTCCCTGCAGCCCTTCGGGATGAAGCTGAAGAAGCAGGTAACGGTCTGTGGAGCTGCCATCTTCTGCGTGGCCGTCTTCTCCCTCTACTTGATGCTGGACCGGGTACAGCACGACCCCACACGACACCAGAGTGGGGGCAACTTCCCCAGGGTGAGTTTGGAGGGTCTGGGGTGAGTGAGAACGGTCCTGGGATGGCAAACAGGGACATTCAGCCAGGGAAATTCATGGGGAGCCAGGCCTGGCCTCTGAGCATTAAGGTGCCAGGGCCAAGACTAGCTCCCCACAGCTCTGGGTGACCTCTTGCCCCTCGCTGTGGCATCTGTGCCCCCAGAGCCAGATCTCGGTGCTACAGAACCGGATCGAACAACTGGAGCAGCTGCTGGAGGAGAACCACGAGATCATCAGCCACATTAAGGACTCGGTGCTGGAGCTGACAGCCCATGCGGAGGGGCAGCCGGCATTGCCCCAACACCCCCTGAATGGCTCCTGGGTGCTCCCTGCTGAGAGTCGCCCAAGTTTCCTCTCTGTGTCTCCGCAAGACTGCCAGTTTGCTCTAGGGGGCAAAGGACAGAGCCCAGACCTGCAGGTGAGGGACTGGTGGCTCTGTTAGTGTGAGGGGTATGTACCTGGGCATCCATGGGGTCCTGGCTCTACTCTTTCAGGGCTCTCTCAGCCCTGTCTCCTACCCACAGATGCTGGCTGTGTACTCCCTGCTGCCGTTTGACAACCAGGATGGTGGTGTCTGGAAGCAGGGCTTCGACATCACCTACGAGCCCAATGAGTGGGACACGGAGCCTCTACAGGTGTTTGTGGTGCCACACTCCCACAATGACCCAGGTGAGAAGCAGGGGTTGGCCCAGCCACTGCTACCCTGCGGTGCTGGCAGGGAAGCCTGGGCCCCCCACAGTGACCCCCACCTGTGCTGCCAGGCTGGATCAAGACTTTTGACAAGTACTACTACGACCAGACACAGCACATCCTCAACAGCATGCTGCTGAAGATGCAGGAGGACCCGCGCCGACGCTTCATCTGGTCTGAGATCTCCTTCTTTTCCAAGTGGTGGGACAACATCAGTGCCCAGAAGCGGGCTGCTGTGCGCAGGTGGGCTGCCCACCTGGCCCTGCTGCCCACCTAGCTCCCAGGCAGGCTGAGGGCATAGGGTGTGTGAGAGAAGGGCCCTAGGGACTGGAAGGCTGCAATGCAGTGGCCACGGGCCCTGCACTGCTCAGCATGGGGTGCCTTCAAACTGCCAGCAGTCTCCCAGTGCCATCAAATGTCACAGCCACTGCTATGTGGGGCGAGAGATGGGGGAGACATCTTGCCCTGGGCCCTGTGCTGATCGGGCTGGGGAACTTGTGTGCAAGGCCCAGGGCACCCATGGAAGGGTGGGAGACCTGGAGAGCAGGATTGTGTGGTGAGACAGGGCCCCCTTGTCTCCCCTCTGCCCTGAGAGCATTGGGGATAGAGGACACAGTGGAGGGTGTGTGGGAATGGGCTCTGGCTGGCATTGGGCTGTGGAGGGATGACTCTGCATGGGGACAGCATGACAAGGGGGAAATGGCAGTGGCAGCTGCAGGTAGAGTGTAGGTGGCTCAGGGCAGGGGGACTGTGCAATGGATGTGTGACTCATGCAGGGCTCTGGTCACATCTTGGGTGTCCCCCTCACAGGCTGGTGGGCAATGGGCAGCTGGAGATGGTGACGGGCGGCTGGGTGATGCCCGATGAGGCTAATTCCCACTACTTTGCCATGATTGACCAGCTGATCGAGGGCCACCAGTGGCTGGAGAAGAACATTGGTGAGAGCTGGCCAGATGCTTGCTGCCTAATGCGCTGCGGGCCTCCAGGTCCTGACAGGACCCTCCTCACGGGAGGTGCTGCTGGCCCAGCGTGGGGCTGACAGGTCTCTGTGCCTCCAGGTGTGACACCACGGTCAGGCTGGGCCGTAGACCCCTTTGGGTACAGCTCCACCATGCCCTACCTGCTGAAGCGCTCCAACCTGACGGCCATGCTCATCCAGCGCGTGCACTACACCATCAAGAAGCACTTTGCTGCCACCCAGAACCTGGAGTTCATGTGGAGACAGACGTGGGGTGAGGCACTGCTGGGAGGGGACTGCAGAGGTGGCCCTGTGGGGCAGGTGGCAGCAGAGAATGGCTACCAGCCACTTTTCTGTGCAGATGAGCTAAGCAGTGGGAGGTGATGTCTCTGCCCTGTGGGACAGCCTCAGGGTGACTTTCCACATGCCACCATGTCCAGNATGGGCACCGGCATCTCGACTCGGCTGAGAGGCTGGGCTGGCTGCTCCCGTTGCCGGCGCTCTGCGGGGTCCCGGCGGTTCGGTGCCGCCCCCGCGGGGCCCGGCCCGGCGGGCGGAGCGCTGGGCGGGGCCTGGCCTGGCCTGGCCCATCCCGGCGATGCGAGGCCCTGGGCCGGGCTGCTACGAGCGGAGTGGCGGTGGTGCCGCTGTCGGTGCTTGCCCGGCCTCTCCCGTCCCTCCCCGGCCCGGCCCGGCCCGGCTCGGCTCG
>VWZS01008400.1:248698-275363 GCA_013397075.1 Rhabdornis inornatus | reverse complement strand
GTGCTGGCAGGGAAGCCTGGGCCCCCCACAGTGACCCCCACCTGTGCTGCCAGGCTGGATCAAGACTTTTGACAAGTACTACTACGACCAGACACAGCACATCCTCAACAGCATGCTGCTGAAGATGCAGGAGGACCCGCGCCGACGCTTCATCTGGTCTGAGATCTCCTTCTTTTCCAAGTGGTGGGACAACATCAGTGCCCAGAAGCGGGCTGCTGTGCGCAGGTGGGCTGCCCACCTGGCCCTGCTGCCCACCTAGCTCCCAGGCAGGCTGAGGGCATAGGGTGTGTGAGAGAAGGGCCCTAGGGACTGGAAGGCTGCAATGCAGTGGCCACGGGCCCTGCACTGCTCAGCATGGGGTGCCTTCAAACTGCCAGCAGTCTCCCAGTGCCATCAAATGTCACAGCCACTGCTATGTGGGGCGAGAGATGGGGGAGACATCTTGCCCTGGGCCCTGTGCTGATCGGGCTGGGGAACTTGTGTGCAAGGCCCAGGGCACCCATGGAAGGGTGGGAGACCTGGAGAGCAGGATTGTGTGGTGAGACAGGGCCCCCTTGTCTCCCCTCTGCCCTGAGAGCATTGGGGATAGAGGACACAGTGGAGGGTGTGTGGGAATGGGCTCTGGCTGGCATTGGGCTGTGGAGGGATGACTCTGCATGGGGACAGCATGACAAGGGGGAAATGGCAGTGGCAGCTGCAGGTAGAGTGTAGGTGGCTCAGGGCAGGGGGACTGTGCAATGGATGTGTGACTCATGCAGGGCTCTGGTCACATCTTGGGTGTCCCCCTCACAGGCTGGTGGGCAATGGGCAGCTGGAGATGGTGACGGGCGGCTGGGTGATGCCCGATGAGGCTAATTCCCACTACTTTGCCATGATTGACCAGCTGATCGAGGGCCACCAGTGGCTGGAGAAGAACATTGGTGAGAGCTGGCCAGATGCTTGCTGCCTAATGCGCTGCGGGCCTCCAGGTCCTGACAGGACCCTCCTCACGGGAGGTGCTGCTGGCCCAGCGTGGGGCTGACAGGTCTCTGTGCCTCCAGGTGTGACACCACGGTCAGGCTGGGCCGTAGACCCCTTTGGGTACAGCTCCACCATGCCCTACCTGCTGAAGCGCTCCAACCTGACGGCCATGCTCATCCAGCGCGTGCACTACACCATCAAGAAGCACTTTGCTGCCACCCAGAACCTGGAGTTCATGTGGAGACAGACGTGGGGTGAGGCACTGCTGGGAGGGGACTGCAGAGGTGGCCCTGTGGGGCAGGTGGCAGCAGAGAATGGCTACCAGCCACTTTTCTGTGCAGATGAGCTAAGCAGTGGGAGGTGATGTCTCTGCCCTGTGGGACAGCCTCAGGGTGACTTTCCACATGCCACCATGTCCAGCAACACACTGGAGGAGGCTGCTGTGCCCTCTGAGCTCTGCTCTGTCAGACCGCTGTCTTTGGGCCCTGCTGCCCAGGGACAGGCAAGGGAGAGCCATTGCTGGTGCTCACCTGTCCTTGGTCCCACAGATCCAGACAGCAGCACCGACATCTTGTGCCACATGATGCCCTTCTACAGCTATGATGTGCCCCACACCTGTGGCCCGGACCCCAAGATCTGCTGCCAGTTTGACTTCAAGCGCTTGCCCGGGGGCCGGATCAACTGTCCCTGGAAGGTGCCTCCCCGTGCCATCACTGACACCAATGTGGCAGAGCGGTGAGTGGGGCAGGGGCATGTGTCTCCCAGCCTTGTGGGGCACCAGGGGCCGGCCTCATGCCCTGGCCCCCATACAGAGCCCAGCTGCTGCTGGACCAGTACCGCAAGAAGTCCAAGCTGTACCGCAGCAAGGTGCTGCTGGTGCCCCTGGGAGATGACTTCCGCTATGACAAGCCACAGGAGTGGGATGCCCAGTTCCTCAACTACCAGCGCATCTTTGACTTTCTCAACTCGCGGCCTGACCTCCACGTCCAGGTACATGTGGAGAGCTCTGTGGGGCTGGGAGCAGCAGTAGGCCACGGCAGAGCACAGTTGGAGGGGTGAACAGTCCTGAGAGGGGTGATAAGAGCCCCCATTGCAGGAGCCCCGGCTCAGGGCTGCATGTGCTGTCTTGCAGGCACAGTTTGGCACGCTCTCTGACTACTTTGACGCCCTGTACAAGAAAGTGGGCATCGTGCCAGGGATGAGGCCACCTGGGTTTCCAGTTCTGACTGGGGATTTCTTCTCCTATGCGGACCGGGAGGATCACTACTGGACAGGCTACTTCACCTCTCGGCCGTTCTACAAGAGCCTGGACCGGGTGCTGGAGTCCCACCTCCGGTGAGGGGCAGTGGGCTGGTCCACGGGGCACAGGAGGTGTGGGGGGGGCAAGGGTGAGGGGTGGCCGGGCAGTATTTGGGAACTCGACAGCCCCCGGTCTGCACTAGCTGCCAGCACACTGCACTGGTGCACACAGTGCCAAGCCCTGACCCAGTCCCAGGGCAATGTGTGCCTTTGCCGCCCCCTCCCAGGCCAGCCCTCCCTGTACTGTAGCACCAGGGTAGGGACCCTCAGTGCCTCTGTCCTTGTGCAGGGGGGCAGAGATCCTCTATAGCCTGGCACTGGCCCATGCCCGCCGCACAGGTGCCGACGGCAGGTACCCGCTCTCTGACTACGCCCTACTGACCAACGCTCGCCGCAACCTGGGCCTCTTCCAGCACCATGATGCCATCGCCGGCACTGCCAAGGAGGCTGTGGCTGTGGACTACGGAGTCCGGTGTGTGTGGGGGCCAGGGTGTCCTCAGAGCCTGTCTCAGGGTGGGGCTGGTGGGCTCAAGGCTGGGAGAATGCCTAGGTATGGGGATGCTGTGGGGAGGTCCTCCCTCTCATGGGGAGATGTAGAGGGTGTTGGGGCAATCCTGGGGCAGATGGGGGTGATGGTCTCAGGTGGCTCACTCTGCCTCTGCCCAGGCTGCTCCACTCCCTCACCAACCTCAAGCGTGTCATCATCAATGCTGCGCACTACCTTGTGCTGGGGGACAAGGACACATACCACCACAACCCAGCTGCACCATTCCTTGGCATGGTGAGCAGCACCAGCCCCTGGCTCCCTGCACTCTGGCACATTGTCCCCATGGCCCCATGGGAGCAATTCCGTGCTGCAGAGGCCAGGAAAAGGGCCCCAGCTTGTGCCCATGTCCCTGGGCCCAGCTGACAAGGGGGTTGGGCACACCCCTCCTCTTTACTACTCCCCAGGATGAGACACGCTCCAGCCAGGACTCTCTCCCAGAGAGGACAGTGATCAAACTGGACATCTCACCTCGGTAGGGCCTCCTGCCTTGCTCTGGGGCCTTATGGGACTGTGGGGATGCAGTGAGGGTGTGTGAAGCTGTAGATATGTGCAGTGGATCTGTGGGTACTGTGGGGTGTGGGACATCTGGGATGCTGTGAGGCTGGGATGCCATCCCTGTGTTACCCCCACAGGTTCCTGGTGGTATTCAACCCGCTGGAGCAGGAGCGCCTGAGCGTGGTGCCATTGCTGGTGGACACCCCACATGTGCGTGTGCTCTCCGAGGAGGGGCAGCCCCTGCCCTCCCAGCTCAGTGCAGTATGGAACTCTGCCACTGATGTGGTGCCCGATGTCTACCAGGTATGGGGTTCCCCACAGCCCATGTGTGCCAGCCTCCCATCCTGCACACTAGCAGGACACGCCGGCAGCCCCGCTCTACCCCTGCCCCACAACACGAGATCCCACAGCTGTCAAACCTGCAGGTCCCTGTGCATGTCCCCCTTCAGCAGAGGCCCCACAGTGCCGAGCAGGGTCTTTGCCCCATTGAGCCCCAGCCATTCCCCAGACATGGGGGGCTGGCTCAGGTCCCCATGCTGCCTGCAGGTGTCTGTCCTAGCCCGCCTGCCCGCACTGGGGCTGCGTGTGCTGCAGCTGCACAAGTTCTTGGATGGCCACGCCACGCCAAGGGCCTCCACGCGCCTGTACCTGCATGGCCGGGACGTGCCCGTGCGCAAGCCCGAGGCTGTGCCCCTGCACGTCTTCCCGGCTGCTGCTGACGACTTCTGCCTGGAGAACCAGCACCTACAGGCCTGCTTCTTGGGGCGCACGGGCCTGCTGCAGGTGAGTGCAGGGCTCTGACAGGGCATGGGGAGGAGGAGAGGGGTACTTCCCACTGCTTCTTACTGCTGTGCCGGCCCACACCCGCAGAGTCTGCGCCAAACTGGGGAGCAGCAGGTGCACAGGGTGAGCAGCGAATTTCTCGTCTATGGCACCAGGACCTCCAAGGACAAAAGTGGGGCCTATCTCTTCCTTCCTGACGGCGAGGCCAAGGTACAGGGTCCACCCCTGGAAGCCAGCTGACAGATGTGCTGCAGGACTGTCCTCAGGCAGCAGCCTCAGCACAGCTATCCCTCCCCCTAGCCCTACACTCCCAGGGACCCCCCAGTGGTGCGGGTGATGGAGGGACCCCTCTTCTCAGAGGTTTCCAGCTACTACCAGCATGTCCAGACCGTGGTGCGGCTGTACAACGTGCCAGGTGAGATCTTGAGGCTGTGCCAGGTGTTGCTGACCCAGAGAACTGGGCGATGCTGCCCAGTGGGGCTCAGCTCCTCACTGCCTACCCACAGGGGTGGAGGGCCTGTCCCTGGATGTGTCCTGCCTGGTGGATATCCGTGACCACATCAACAAGGAGCTGGCCCTGCGCTTCAGCACTGACATTGAGAGTGATGACACCTTCTTCACAGACCTCAATGGTTTCCAGGTGTGCAGCAGCCTGGGGAGGGACAGCAGCTGCCCACAGGGGGACAGTGCTCTGGCACCAGCACTGTGGGAGCCACCTCTGGCCACTGATCTCTGTCCCTTGGCAGATCCAGGCCCGCAGGTACCAGCGGAAGCTGCCACTGCAGGCCAACTTCTACCCGATGCCTGCCATGGCCTACATCCAGGACACGCAGAGCCGCCTGACCCTGCTCACAGCCCAGGCCCTGGGGGTCTCCAGCCTGCACAGCGGTGAGCTGGGGGCTGTGCCTTGGGGACCTGCTGTGGAGCTAGGGCTGTCCTCTCCAAGGGAAGCAGGGGAGGACAGTGCTGCAGGCTGGGCAGGGTACCCTGGTCCTGCTGCCTCTGGGGGCTGTGTCCTGTGGGGTGTGTGATGCCTGGTAAAGCCTGGGCTGCTGCGACTCACTCTCCACAGGCCAGCTGGAGGTGATCCTGGACCGGCGCCTCATGCAGGACGACAACCGGGGCCTGGGCCAGGGGCTGAAGGACAACAAACGTACCTGCAACCGGTTCCGGCTTCTCCTGGAGCGCCGCAGCACTGCCAACAAGGTGCTGGCTGTGACGGGAGAGCCCAGCCCTGCCTTGGGATGGAGCAGGGTGGAGGCATTTGCATTACATGTGCAAGCCACACGTGATGGGATGCAGTGTCCTCTCCCCTCTCGTCCCATTGTGCTGGCACTGGGCAGGGATGGGCCTGGAGCAGGGGGAATGGGGAAGGCAGGACGTGCAGTGGGGTCTGTCCCTGTGGAGCCACTTTGCCCTCATAATCACAGTATTCTTGTCCCATCCCCTCGCTGCCCTCTGCGTGTGCTGTGCCACCCATTCAGAGCTCCGGCTTCTTTTCCAAACTGGTCTCCATGTTTAAAGCCTTGAGCTTCCCTGGCACCAGGACTGGCAGCCCCGAGGTAATGGCCAGCCTGGCCCTACTGTCTCTCCCTGTCTTGTGCACTAGCTGCTAGCCACTAGTCTAGCCAGGCTTGTAGCAGGCCTGTAGCCTGACCATCAGCTAGCCGGGGTCCTGTTCGGGTGCTGAGGAGGGGGGACCTGCCTGGGCAGGGGCAGCACTGTGTGCCCTGTGCTGGCAGGTGCCTAGTCTTTAGGCACTGCTGGAAGGGGGGTTCTGTGGGCCTTGCCCAGGCTCTGCCTGGCTTCCTGGGCCCATACTTGACCCATGTGCTGCTTGGCAGGTGCAGGACGAGCGCCCCATCAGCTTCCCATCCCTGCTGAGCCACATCACCTCCGTGCACCTGAATGCTGAGGCCTTGGTCATGCCAGTGGCACTGGAGAAGCTGGCCCTGCCAGCTCTGCGCTCCTTTGTGCCCCTCACCACCACCCTTCCTTGCGACTTCCACATCCTCAACCTGCGGACACTGCAGGCAGAGGTGAGCTATCGTCCAGGGTGGTGGGACTCTGGTGGGGGTCTTTCCCCTGTCCCCAGTGTTGTGCCTCACACTCCAGCTCCCTGCAGGATGACTCACTACCATCAGCTGAGGCAGCACTGATCCTGCACCGCAAAGGCTTTGACTGCAGCCTGGAGGCCAAGAACCTGGGCTTCAACTGCACCACCAGCCAGGGCAAGGTAGGGCCTGGCTGCCCCCACACCTCCACTGGGTCAGAGCTGGGCTGGGGCCTCAGCATGGCAGTCATGGCATGTATCAGGCTGTCCTGGGCAGAGTGCTGTCCCAGGCATCACATCCTCACCTGGGCCTCTCCTTTTCTTCTTCCTCAGCTGTCTCTGGGAGGCCTGTTCCAGGGACTGGAACTGGGCTCCCTGCAGCCCACCTCACTGACGCTCATGTACCCGCTGGGCACAGCCTCCAACAGCACCAACATCCACCTGGACCCCATGGAAATCGCCACATTCCGCATCCGCCTGGGGTAGTGTCGAGGAGGACAGGAGTGGAGTGGCTGGACAGCACAGGAGCAGCACCAGTGCAGCAGTGGAGCGGGGCCAGCAGTACTGTGGCGGGCAGGAGGGGCCAGACTGGCTGAGGCTGCTGCTGCCACTTTCTAATTTATTAGTTCCATGTTCTCAGATAGATTTTTGGAATGAACTGCTGTGGCAGGGCTGGACATGGTGCCGGATGGGCCGAGCATGGCTGGGGGGGCAGCAGGGTGGGCTCTGCTGCTGCTGGTGGGACAGACACTGCTGCCCTGTCACATTCACAGGCTGCCCGGGAATGTGGCCACCCTGATGGCTGGGGCAGGGGCCCATGCAGGGCTCCTCAACTGGTGAGGCAGCAAGGGGAGGCTAGGAGCACTGGTGGTGTTGGGCAGCTGCCTGAGGAAATGCTGTGGACTTGGGACTGAGCTCTCCTGGAGCTTATAGGAAACACAAGGCTGTTTCCAAGGGCCCTGGTCTGTGTGTGGTTTGTGGCTCTCACTCAGGGGAGTGGGAGTGGTGCACTGTGGGGAGACAGGGCAGCACTCCGAGGCAGGTGGAGGCCAGCTTGCAGATCTGGCCAGGAGCCCCAGGCACCTCTGAGAGGCTGGTGGCATGGCCAGACCCAGCTGTGCTTGGGGGCAGGCAGTGCCTGTGCTGGGCAGGAGCCAGAGGGATGGGAGGCAGTTCCTTGTGCAGGCAGCAGTGTCTGGGTGGAGTGTGGGAATACCTTCCCCAAAACCAGAGCCTCTAGTCCCTTTTCATTGTGAGCCTGGCAGTCCACTCTGCTGGAGCTGTGGTGGCTGAGTCGCACCTAATTACACCATGTCACCAGAGCATCCTCCTGGTTGCTGTGGGAACCACATGTCATGTGTCCTAGCCCCCTGGGGCTACTTACTGTCCAGGGTGCCAGCAGGGAGGGCATTGGGAAGGATGTGGTTAGGTGGGGAACTGCCTCAGCTCTGGCTTGGTTGGGTTGGACTGGATGAGCTTAGAGGTCTTTTCCAGCCTAAATGATTCTGTGATTCCACGATTCTTGCATGACCCCCAGCACATCCACATCCCATGGACTTGGCCCCTGGTAGTTCAGCACCTCGCAGTGCTTGCCCTGTGCCCTGGCCTGGTCCACTGCCCTTTCAGGGACTCCCAGGATGGGCCCAGGTGCCCAACTGGGGCCCTGGATGGGGCAGTTGGTGCCTTGCATCCAGCTGGGAAAGGAGCCTGGCATCCTACTCCTGGCCCCAGAAGCTCATTAGTGATGCTCCCGCCTCCACCCTGGTCCCTGTGGACAGAGTGAGTGCAGGAGGCTCTAATGGCTTTGAGCAGCTCTTGCTGGAGGCTGCAATGGAGGCGGGAGCAGGAGGGGCTGTGGTTTCTGCCTCCACTGGAGCCAGAACTGCCTCTGCCCAGGGCTGGCCGGGAAGATGCTGAATGGGCACCTGCTCCAGCTGCTCCTTACCACGTCTCTGTTCCCCAGCATCCCTGGGACAGGTACAGCCCCATTCCTGCCCGTCCTGTTCCCTGATGGGGCCTTGGCCCTTGAGGGTTGCTCCCCTGAAGCCCAGAATGGAGGTAGGGGGGTCTGTGCTGGGAGGGGGGGTCTGCAGTGAGAGGTGGTGGTCCATGGTGGGGATGGTGGCCCAGGTGTGGTGCTGCTGGGGTTACTCCCACTGCAGCACATCTGTGGGGTCTGAGTGCTGTCCCTGTATTCCCTGATGGGGAATAGGGAGGGGGTTCATCATGGGGGATGGGGACTGGCCTGATGTCCCGAGGGCTTTCCCCTCCTCTCTGCCTCTGCCTCCATCTCCTTTGCCCGTGTTTGCCCTTGCTGAGACCTTGGCGAGCACTGGAGGTCACAGCATACGCAGGGCCATGGATGCCAGAAGGCAGTGCCGGGGGAGCTCTGCTCAGCTAGTGCTGCCTCGTGGGGTGTAGCCCACTCTGAGGGCTGAGCTGGGGCCCCCTCTGCCACATTAGGACTGGTGAGCCCTCAGCCCAGGCCAGCCCAGCCCCGCTGGCACTGGGGAGGCTCTGCTCTGCTGCATCACGGCAAAGACCATTTCGCTGGAGCTGGCAGCCTGTCCTACAGGCACTGCACAGTTTCCGTGGTCCCTGCAGTGGGGACTTGTTCCCGGCCCTCTGCAATGCCCTGCTCCCCGCTGCAGCCGTGGTGCAGAACCTGCACCTCTGCGAGGGCTACGTGGGCCCTGATGGCCTCTCCCACTCCGGCTTCTACTGCCCACGGCTGACCGATCCCCCTGGCCACCGCTACTGCTGCCAGCCCAGTCTAGACGCTCTCAAGTCCTGCTGCTCTCAGCTGGCCCTGGAAGCCCTCACTGGAGTGAACCTCTCCAGCCTGGCAAGCCCTGGTCTACTCCGGTGAGCAGGGCCGCCACCAGCGATGCTGCTGAGGATGGGGATCCATGGGGCTCCTGGCACACCCCCAGGGGCTTCTCATAGTTGCTGGGGCAGGGGCTGTGGTGTCCTTTGGGGCTCACAGTGGGCCCTGGGTGGCCCTCCCCGGTACCACTGTGCCTTGGGAGGGTCATGGCTGCCCCCTTCTGAAGTGCCCCACCCCGCAGGAACCCGCTGGCCCTGCCTTTCGTGGGGCTCTATGGGCTCCTTGTCCTCCTGCTTATGGCCATCGACCTCTGCCACTTCTACCGGACCCGACGGTGCCACCTCCGCCGCCTGCTGCCCCGTGTCTGTCGCGTGGCCCGCAGACCCCCGCGGGGGAACCGGGCTAGCACCCGGCCTTCCCACGGTGCCCCCAGACTGACACGGCCCAGCCGCGGCTGCTGAGGGCCAGCCGCGGGCAGGGCAGGGGGGGTNCACACACGAGGCCGCCCGTGGCCGGTGCTGGCACCGCCAGGCCGCAAGGCGGCGCTGCAGGCTCGGCCCCGGCCGCTTCCGGCCGCGCCCCGTCACGGGACAAGGGCGGTGGCGTCCGGGTTCCCCAGGCGATCGGCGGTGACGTCACGGGCGCGGCGCGATGGAGGAGCCGGTGAGCAGAGACGGGCGGGAGCGGGGCGGGCGGGTCCCTGTCCCGAGAGTCCCTGTCCCGAGGGGTCCCTGTCTCGGGGCTCCCTGTCTCGGGGCTCCCTGTCCTGGGTCCATCCCTGGGCAGCCGCCCGTGCGGAGCCCAGAGCCGTGTCCCACCGGTGCCCATCGGCAGGTGACCGCGGAGCAGCTTCGGGCGCGGGGTAACGCGCTGTTCCAGGCTGGGGATCACGGAGCCGCCCTCGCTGCCTACACGGAAGCTTTGAGCCTGAGCGACGCGGCGTCGGAGCGCGCCGTGCTGCACCGCAACCGGGCCGCGTGTTACCTGAAGCTGGTGAGTGCTGGGCGGGTGCGTCACGGCAGGAACCTGCCCGGCTGGCTGGGGCTGTTCCCGAGCAGTCACAGCGTCTCTTGATCTCTTGCAGGGGATCTGTGTCTGGGGCAGGGGGTGAACACGGGGAACTTTAGCGGCTTGAGTAGACTAGAAGTGCCTGAAAAGCACCGGGGGATGTAGGGCTCCCTGGACACTCTCTGAGGGTTGTAATCTGGGAAAGAGAGCGTGTCCCACTGTGCTGGCTCACTGTCTCCAGTGATGCTGCTCCCATCCTGTCCCCAGTCGCCAGAGTTAGGGGTGTGGGCTGCGTGGGGCTTGTGCCGGCAGTGCTCAGGCTTGTCCCTCTCTCGTCTCTCCACAGGAGGATTACATCAAGGCAGAGGCTGATGCGACTAAAGGTACTGTCAGTGGGGGCTGGGGGAGACCAGGCTCCGAGCTGCCCATCGGGGCAGGTGGGGCAGGCCGGGGCAGGCCGTGGGCTCTGCCATAGCCCCCCTTGTGCGCAGCCATCGAAGCTGACGGCCGGGATGTGAAGGCGCTGTTCCGCCGCAGCCAGGCCCTGCAGCAGCTGGGCCGCCTGGACCAGGCTGTCAGTGACCTGCAGCGCTGCGTGAGCCTGGAGCCCAGGAACAAGGCCTTCCAGGAGGCCCTGCGTGCCCTGGGCAGCAGCATGCACGAGAAGGTCAGTTGGGGGGCGTGGGGGGCTGCTGGCCCCGCTGTGGCCATGGGTGGCAGGAGAAGCTGAGGAGGACTGAGCCACTCTTTCTGCTCTGTTGCAGATGAAGGCCATGTCCTGCACGGACTCGAAAGTAGAGCAGATGTTCCAGATCTTGCTGGATCTTGATGAAAAGGATGCGGACAAGAAGCAGAAAGTCTGAGCTCAGGGAGGGGGGTGCAGTGGGGCTGTGGCTGGGAGGAGAGGAGGGGAGGATTGTTGCTCCTGGGCCAGTTGGTGCTACCTCGGCAGGCTGGGCTTGCCCCATGCAGAACGCTCCCCAGGACAGGGGTGGAGGGTGGGTACCTTCAGCTCTCAGCAGTTCCTTGTGCACAGTGTGCAGCTGTGACCCAGACAGAACTCTCCTTCCCCAGGCTGCGCAGAACTTGATCGTGCTGGCACGAGAAGAGGCTGGAGCAGAGAAGATCTTCCAGAGTGACGGCGTGCGGCTGCTGATGCAGCTGCTGGACACGGCCAAGGCTGACCTGATGCTGGCAGCCCTGCGCACACTGGTGGGGCTGTGCTCCGGCCACCGCTCTCGTGTAGGTGCCACAATAGCCCACGGCTGGGCTCGGGGGAAAGCCATGCTGGGGAGGCTGCAGAGTGTCAGACAGGGGAGCTGTGAGCTGTTACCTGTCAGGCCTGAATTTGTGAGAGGAAACCATCCTGATAAGGGGTTGGGAAACGCCAAGGCTTCCCCAAGGCCTCTGGAAGACACAGGCGTGCTTGTACCTGCAGACCACAGCTATCTTGGCGGAACTGGGGGCACCCCGTCTTGCAGCAGTGCTGGGTGTGGAGCATGAGCAGGTGTCCCTGGCTGCCTGCAACCTGCTGCATGTGATGTTCGATTCCCTGAAGGAGGGGCTGCAGAAAGACTTCCGTGGGAAGGAGGATGCATTGGTGCTGGGTGAGTGTGGGCTGCGCTGGCTGGCTGTTGTATGGGGAGAGCCCCAGATAGGTGCAGAGATGCCATGGGGTTTTTTTGCTGCTGCCCTGTCACTGCAAAGCAAAGCTGCAAAGCTGGGCCCTGATCCAGGGTTAACAGGAGGCAGAAGCCCCTGGTCATGGCAGCATCTCTGCCAGCTGTACCACAGTGGGGGTGAGGCCATGCCCAGGGTGATGACTGCTGGGCACTGTCTTGTTTGGAAGATTCCTCCAGGGATCTGAAACTGCTGATCAAGCACCTCCTGGAGCTGCTAGTGCTGGAAGGGGCCTCAGCGCACGGCCGTGACAACGCCCTCAACCTGCTCATCAAGGTGGTGCCCAGGAAGTCACCAAAGGAGACCAACAACAGCCTGAGCCTCTGGGTGATTGACCAGGGTTGGTGGAATGGCTAGCAATGTCCTGCTGGGGCATCGTGCTCCTCTGCCCCACGTGTGCACATGCCACTGTGTCCCTCACTGGGCTGTCTGACATTTCCCAGGCCTGAAGAAGATCCTGGAGGTGGGCAGTACAGTGTGTGGCAGCTTGGGCAGCCTGCCTGTGACAGAGAACACCCGGATGAGCACCTCTGTTCTGCTGAGCAAACTGTATGAGGACCTGAAATGTGATGCCGAGAGGGAAAACTTCCACCATCTGTGCGAGGACTATGTGAGGTGAGTCAGGGTGTCCTGGGGGTGGTGGTGGTTTTGTCACCTGCAGCCTGGCAGCACCTCAGTGCTAAAGCTGACTGCAGACCCACTGGGGACCTGCTGTGGGGGAGGTTCAGCAGTGGGGCAGGAAGAGGCAGGTGGATCATCCTGGCCCTTTCTGGTGGTCTTTCCCTGAAGGAGCTGGTTCGAGGGGCACGAGCTGCCAGGAAAGCTGCGGGCCATTCAGACAGTGTCGTGCCTGCTGCAAGGTCCCTCAGATGCAGGGAACAGGGTGCTAGAGCTGGAGGGGATCATGGACAGTGTGCTGTCCCTCTGTGCCTCTGTCTGTGAAGCCCATCAGCTGGTAGCGGTGGAGGCGCTGATCCACGCGGCCGACAAGGCCAAGCGCGCCTCCTTCATCACAGCCAACGGCGTCAACCTGCTCAAGGAGATCTATAAGCACAGCGAGAGGGACAGCATCCGCATCCGTGCGCTCGTGGTGAGCAGGGCGGGACGGGGTGGTGGGGCTGAGCCCTGGGGTGGGCTGTGGGTGCAGGACCACCAGGCACAGCATTGCTTCACCCTGCTGGGGGTCCAGGAAACACATCAGGCTGCCTACATCCATTCCTGCTCCCACACTCTGTTCCTGGCTGCAGGGCCTCTGCAAGCTGGGATCTGCTGGTGGCACGGACTTCAGCATGAAGCAGTTTGCTGAGGGATCCACCATGAAGCTGGCCAAGCAGTGCCGCAAGTGAGCGGGGCCAGGTGTGGGGGGTGGGCAGGGTGCCCCACAGCTGGGCTCCCTGCAGCTGGGCTGTCCACAGCCAGGCTCAGGTGGCTCTCCCACTCTCCCAGGTGGCTCTGCAATGAGGCGATCGATGCGGGCACGCGGCGCTGGGCTGTAGAGGGCCTGGCCTACCTCACCTTCGATGCAGATGTCAAGGAGGAGTTTGTGGAGGACAAGGCAGCAATGCAGGCCATGTTCCAGCTGGCCAAGGTGCATACCAAGAGCTGTGGAGTGGGCACCCTGATACCAGGGGAATGTGCTGGAGCAGGTGTGGGGCTCATGCTCTGGGGTGGGATGTGTGGGAGAAGCTGGGTGGGTTCCAGTCCTGGCCACTCCTCCCTGCTGTGAGAGTGACAGATGCCCACTGTTGCCACAGTCAGAGGACAGGAGCGTGCTCTATGCTGTTGCCTCCACGCTGGTGAACTGCACCAACAGCTATGACCATGAGGAGCCAGACCCACAGATGCTGGAGCTGGCCAAGTATGCCAAGCAGCACATCCCGGAGCAGCATCCTAAGGTGAGCAGGGCATGGCTGTGCTTGGGAGGAGTGTGGTTTGGTGGGACACAGCCTGGGGTCCCCGGTGTGGACAGGGTGTCCTTGAGACCCCCAGGGGTGGGATTGGGCACCTCACCAGACAGCTGGTGCTCCTGAGCCAAGTGTGACCCTGCCTGTGGGACAGGACAAGCCTGAGTTTGTGAAGCGGCGGGTGCGGAAGCTGCTGACGGCTGGTGTGGTGTCAGCTCTGGCCTGCATGGTGAAGAGTGAGAACCCGGCGCTCACCAGCTCCTGTCGGGAGCTGATCTCCAGGTGTGGTGTGCCAGGGACAGGAGGGAGCTCGGTTCCCAGGCTGCCAGCATCCTGCTGGTGAACTTCTGTGCCTGTGGTGAAGGCCAGCTCCTGGACAGTAGGGGGGATGTCCAGGAGTCTGGTGCAGCCTGGGCCCAGTGTCACTATCAAAGTGCTGCAACTAGTCCCACTTGGTCCCTAGAGTGTTCCTGGCGCTGGTGGAGGAGGCAGAAGACCGGGGTGGTGTGGTTGCTCAGGGAGGAGGCAAGGTGAGAGCATGGACCCTGCTGTGCTTTTGCCCTGCACTGTTCTGGGTGGTGCTGGGGCTTGGGAGAGCTTGGGCTCTGTGGTTTAGAGGGGCTGCACTGGCTCCCTTGGACATAAGGCTGGGGGAAGCTGTGGCTGCCCTGGGTGCTGTGGCCTTGGCTGCAGGACAAGTTGCTGTTTCTGCCCCCAGGCTCTGATCCCACTGTCCCTGGAGGGCACTGAGGTGGGACAGACCAAGGCAGCACAGGCCCTAGCAAAGATCACCATCACCTCCAACCCGGAGATGGCATTCCCTGGGGAGCGGGTGAGTGCTGGGGCTGGGGATGGGGTCTGCCAGGCAGGGTTCATGTGGGAGCAGCAGTGGGCATTGACTCAGTCCCACTACGTGTTCTGTCTCCACAGATCTATGAGGTGGTACGGCCCCTGGTCAGCCTCCTGCACCTGCAGCGTACAGGCCTGGAGAACTTTGAGGGGCTGATGGCCTTGACCAACCTGGCTGGCATCAGCGAGAGGCTGCGGTAGGGACTGGGGAAGAGAGGGGCTGGCTCTCCCCTTGCGCCTGGCAGGCTGCCCTGGGCAGGGAGTGCTCACTGCCCGCTTGCCTCCCAGGCAGAAAATCCTGAAAGAGCGGGCTGTGCCCATGATTGAGGGGTACATGTTTGAGGAGCACGAGCTGATCCGGTTAGCCGCAACTGAGTGCATGTGCAACATGGCCATGAGCAAGGAGGTGAAGGCCGGGATGGGCTGGGGTGTGTGCTGGGGTCTGTGCTGGGCTACCAGACCACCACACCCTCACCCAATCCCTCCTCTTTCCCCTGTGCAGGTGCAGGAGATGTTCCTGGCTGAGGGCAGCGACCGGCTGAAGCTGATGGTCCTGTACAGTGGGGAGGAGGATGAGAAGCTGCGGCGAGCAGCCTCGGGGACCCTGGCCATGCTGACTGCCCTGCATCCCCCCATCTGCAAGCGGATTCCCCAGGTGGTGAGTGCCCAGGGTGCACCCAAGACCCTGGGACAGCACCCTGTGTCCCATATTCCCTTCCCACAGTGGCGTGGAGCTCTGACCCCAGAAAACAAGGCAATCTGTTGTGACTTGGGCCTGACTCTCAGATGGGGCTGCAGGGGGCGAGCTGGGACCCTTCCCTTGGGGTCCGTGATGATGTTGGCCCCCACTCCCCTGCAGACGGTGCACTGGCTGGAGATCCTGCAGGCCCTGCTGCTGAGCCCCAGCGTGGAGCTGCAGCACCGTGGCGCCGTGGTGGTGATGAACATGATGGCAGCTGCTCAGGAGGTGGCCGAGCAGCTCATCGCCAGCGAGATGTTGGAGATCCTCTCCGTGCTTGCCAAGGACAAGGACAAGCCACGGGTAGCCCAGGCTGCCCAGGAGAGCCTGGCACACGCAGTGGCTTACGGCCTGATCAAGCCCAACCCCGAGCACGCCTGAGGGCGCAGGGGGCTCGCACACAGACTGCACACGCTGCCGAGGCCGGTGCTCACTCGCTGCTCTCAGGGCGGCCCTGCGGGGTCTGGCTGCACGCGGAGCTGGCTCAGCACTGCCCGGGGCTGGGGCCACGCCGCCCCCGGCGGCGCCCGCCCGCTGCCCCGGGGCGAGGGGGAGGACAGGGCTTGCCGCTGCCTTTGCCACCGTCTGCCTTAGCCGGGAGGGCCGAGCCGGGGCGGGCCCGGCGCGGCGGAGCTAGGCCCCGCCCCCGGTAACACTAAAGCTACTGTTGGACACGGCCCGGCCTCCGTCTGTCTGTCCGTCCGCCCCTCCGCCGTCACATCCGGTCCCTCCCCAGCCATGGCGGCGCCCGCTGGCGCGTGGCTCGTGTTCGGGTTCAGCACCGAAGAGGCGGCCGGGGAGCCGGGCCCGGGCCCGGGCCCGTGGCGGCTGGAGGCGGGCCCCGAGGGGATCTCCCGCGTGTGGCCCGCCTGGAGCTACGTGGTCGTGGAGACCGGTGAGCGCCCCCGGCCCGCCCCGCGGGGCAATCCTGTGCCCGCTCCCCTCATGGCGGCTCCCGTTCCCACCGTACGCCGCCGCGCCGGTCGCCTCGGTTCGCCCTGCCCGCCCCTTCCCCCGGGAGGGACCCCCCTGCTCTCCCACCGCTCCGTTCCCCCGGGGTGCTCCCCGCTGGTCCCCCGGTAACATTCCNGAGCGGAGCGCTGCGGGACGAGCCCGCCTGGAGCCGCGACCTGCCCGCCGAGCCCCGCCAGCCGCTGCCGCTGCCGCTCCTGCCCGGCGGCTTCGCCACGCCGCGGCCGCCGTTCTTCACCGCGCTGCCCGCCGGAGTGCGGGCCCGGCGGCTGGTCCTGGGCACGGAGCACGCCCTAGCGCTGGGCACCGCCGGGGCCGTGTTCACCTGGGGCGGCGGCAGGTGAGCAGGGGCTGTGGGGATACGGGGGTGCGGGAGATGGACGGCAGCGGGTGGGCGTTCAGGAACTCCAGGACGAACACTGTGCTGGTGGGATGCAGAGAGAACGGTGGGGATGCAGAAGGGGCACGAGAGGCGATGTGGGGGATATGGGGAGTCTTTGGAAGGAGTGCAGGTGAGAGGATGTCAGAATTGGGGTCCCCTCAGGGGCTGAGCCCCCATTAGCCTGTGCACCGTGCCTGGGACTAGGATGTGTCTCCTGACTTTGCCGTGGGGGTGGACTTGGGAATGATGTGAGGTTACAGCTGAGAGAAGTATTGGGGTACCAGCTGCACCCCCGTGCTCACCCACATGCTGGTGGGATCTGTCCCTCACCTGAGCCAGGTCCTTCACCAGCACAGGCATCCCAGCTCATGGCTTCTCTTGGGGAGCACTGGCCTGGCCATGCCCCTTTTCCCATCTAATTCTCCAAAATACCTGGTCTTTTTGCAAGGCTGTCATTTGAAACTTGTTTCTAGTTCCATCTCTCTCTCAACAATGTCTTGTCTATTCCATGGCCTTTCTGAGTCAGCACACCTTATCTCAGAGTTTGCATACGGATGTACAAGACTTTGAGAATCCTTTATAAATCCATTTCTCACATCTCCCTCTCTTTCTTGAAATGTGAAAACTTTTTGATGGTCTTATTATTTGCTGTACACAGTGAAGATCATAAGGTACAATTATTAATATTGTAACTTTAACAATTAATATATATTAATTTATTTTGCAAAGCTTTTTTAGTTAAGGTGCAAAGTTTTATTTTTAAACAAGTTGTTTAATTAGGATGTATAGTTTGTTTTAATTTGATTTGTTAAATTTTTTAGTTTTTGAAGCTGTTTGTGGATGGATTTTGAATGGTTAGACAAATTTACAGAATACACTTTTAAAAAATTTTTATAACTATGTTTATGTGTTAGAGAAAATTGATGGTGGTTTTGTTTTATAAGGTATGTTTAATGGTACTAACATTTGTTATTATATTACTAATTACGATGGAAGTAGTAGCTTAATTAACATTTAAATTGACTTAATTGTTTTAATGTTACAGCTGAGGTAAGTTGAGGTAAAAATAAATTTGATGTAACTTGTTTTGTAGGACTTCAGGGTTTAAAATTGTTATTATAGTTTTTTTATAATGGTGGGACAGATTTTTAGAATTCTTCTTATGTTATTTTTAACACTAGGTGTTATAGTGAGTTGTTTGATGTTGTATGGGTTGTTTTTAATTTTTGAGGGAATGCTTTGCTATGTTTTATTTTTATAAATGAGTTAATTTTTTGTAATTGTTGGGAATTTATTAAGATTAGCAGTTTTACTTTTAGAGGTATAAGAGTGGTATAATTGTACTAAAAATTTGAGGTTTTGTACACAGGATGATGGGGAGTAACATTTAATTGTAATTGAAGCTTACTACAAAATTTTATTGTTAAAGAACTAAGAATTTTTAAGTTTTGAGGTTCAGAGGGTGCTTCAAGAAGATCAGGGGCTTAGTGATACTAATTGTTTATGGGATTTGTTTTGTTGGCAACTTCATGTTAATAATTCTTATAGTTAGGTATTGGCTACTTTTTGGTTGGCAGTGGTACACTGATTAAACAGGTTGTAGAGGATTTGTTTGGGCTTGAATTAGTTAAGTACATGGTGTTTGAGTTTGCTGATTGGCTAAAGATGCTTAAATGTTAGGTTTCGGTTGATTTATAGGCATATTTGTACTGTAAAAGAAGTAAGCAAAACTAACAAGTATAATTATATTGTTTGATTTGACTTTATGTTTTTGTTACTTTTGGCAAAAGGCATTTTCATTTTTTGCTTAATTTTTGAGCAAAAGTTTTGGTGGTTTTGGGGTTTTTTTTCAAAATTTTTTAAGGACTTGTTTTGTTTACACTTAATTTTGCAAATTTGGATATTTTGGGATGCTTTTTAACACGATAGACATCACGCTTTTGTTAAAAGAGTTTAACTATATTAATGATTTTTATACTTTTAACATTGGCATAAAATGTAAGGATTGTTTTTGTAGGTTGGGTAGGGGATATTTGGCATGAACTGTAGTTTTTTTGTGCAGCTTACGTTTGTGCAGTTGTTTTTCTTTTTGTTTGTGGAATTGTTAGTGTGCTTTTGTGCGTTTTTTATTGGAATTTATTTAGGTTTTGTACCTGTGGAAACACAAGCAAACTTTTTGTTTTAGGCTATTAAACAAAATGGGTGTTATAGTTGTAGGTTTTGCAACTTTTGTGGGTTCATAGTTTTTGTAGAAGCAGGAGGTTGTACAAGTTGACAATTAGGGTAAGTGCTAATAATGTTTTTTGTTTGACTTTTAGAGATGTGAAACATTCGCAAACATGCACGTGTTTGTGCGTTTTGATAGAAAAAAACATTACTTAGTTTGGCTTGTGTAAAGATGTTTGTGGAAGTTTTTGAAACAATTACTGTTAGTTTGTTATTTCTCATTGAAAGAGAAGGAACTTTTTTGGAATTTGGTTATTCAGCACAGCTGAGAATGCTCTCTGGCATGCCTGTGCCAGCTGTGCCCCGCAGTGTGCCAGCTGTGCTGTGTGGTAGCCAGGTGCTGGCCCAGCTCGCCCCTTTGTAGCCCCTCTCTCAGCACTGGCTGTGATCCCCATTGCCCGCTCCTCAGGGAGTGCACGGAGCCACTTTCCTGTCCCTCAGCTCTCAGCAGATTTCCATGTGGAATGTGGAGAGCCTTTTCCGTGCATCAGCACAGCTGTTGACATCCTGAGCTGTCACCCTGAAGCTTCCCCAGACTAAACAGGCTCCACCGTGCAGCCGAGCTGCTCCTCTCACCCCTGCAGCTCCTGCCAGCTCCTCCTGCTTCTGCCCCGTCTTTGACAGCTGGAGCCCCTGGTGCCAGCTCCTCCTGCTTCTGCCCCGTCTTTGACAGCTGGAGCCCCTGGTGCCGTGTCCTGCTGCTGCCCACCCACCCCTGGCTGTGACTGTGGTGCTCTGGTGCTGGGCATCGCTCTCCCACTGGCACTTGGCTTTTCCCTGTTCTGGGGTTGATTCCTCTGCTCAGCTCTGGTTGTTCCCTCTTCTGCTCAGGCTCTGCCAGCCTGGAGCTGGGTTGGCAGCAGCAGGAAGGGCTTGGTGGGGACTGTGGGCTGGAGGCAGTGGACTGTGGTTGTGTCTGTCTGTCTGTCCCTCTGTGTCCCTGCAGGCACGGGCAGCTGGGCCACGGGCTGCTGGAGTCGGAGCTGCAGCCTCGGCTGGTGGAGGCGCTGGCCGGGGTGCCCATGCAGGCGGTGGCAGCAGGCGGGTGGCATTCGGCCAGCGTCAGCGGTGAGGGGCTGGGATGGGATGGGATGGGCTGGGATGGGATGGGAGGGTGAGGTGCTGGTGGCAGCACAGGGCCCTGGTGGCACCTGGATTGGGGAATATGGGCTGTTGGTGTCCCTGGAGCAGCAGTGCTGCCAGCGAGTGGGGCTCAGGGCTGAACTCTGCCTGATGTGTTTTCCCCCCACCCCACAGAGGCAGGAGATCTGTACCTGTGGGGCTGGAACGAGTCGGGGCAGCTGGCTCTGCCCTCCAAAGCCCTGGCACAGGAGCGAGCACAGGCTGAGGACTCAGGCATGGGTGAGTGCTGCTGCTGGCCAGGCTGAGGGCAGGCTGGGCCAGGTTCCTGCACAGCCCCAGCAGCTCAGTGCAGGGCCAGCATGGTCTGAGCCTGCAAGCAATGCTGGTGTTATCCAGTCACTCCTGGGAGCTGAGAGTTGGCTCTTCTGCAGGGAACAGCAAGCTGACACCCTGCCAGGAGCAGCTGGCTGCTGAGGACGCTGCATTCATCTCCATCCAGGCGTTCCCAGCACTCCTGGATCTGCCACAGGACCTGGAGGTCAGCGCAGTCAGCTGCGGGTCCCGACACACGGCTGTGATCACACGTGAGTGTCCTGCTGGGCAGGGGGCAGTGCCTCTGGGGACAAGGGCACTGAGAGGTGCCAGAGCTGACGAGCACCTGGTGGGCTGTGCCCCTGGGAGCAGGGAGAGGGCTGCAGGGGACAGAGCTCACCTGGTGCTGTCTCTGTTGCAGGAGGCGGGGAGCTCTACACCTGGGGCTGGGGTAAGTGCCACCTCTGCTTTGGGACTGTACAACCTCCCCAGGAGCAGCTTCTGATTCCTGTTCTCTCTCGCCCTTGGCTCTTCTGTTGCTGTACAAGTTCAGTCTGTGCTGGGGGCTCTTGTGTTCTCTCCCTCCCCACGAACTCCAGGAGAGATTGCCCTGTGAGGCCCCAGGGCTACGTTATGTCATGAATATGTGTCTGCAGGTAAATATGGACAGCTGGGACACGGGAACAACGTCAGCTCTGACCAGGCACGCCGCGTGGAGCAGCTGGTGGCCGAGGGGTTGTGGGTGGAGGAGGTGGTGTGTGGGCCCTGGACCACTTACGTACGCGTGCGGGAGCCGTGAGTGCCCCAAGACCCACAGCCCGTGGGTGCTGCCAGGTGGGCGATGAGGGCAGGCTCTGGTCTGCTCTGCTCTGCAGGACCAGCTCCAGGACCACTCTGTCCTCAGGGCCAGGGCAGGCAGCCCCCCACAGCACAGGATGGGGCTGAGTTTAGCCCACAGTGACCTGCTTCACACCCTGGAGTGGGGCTGCAGCTGCATCAGGGCCAGGGACACTCTGGATGTGTTTATTAAATTCACCTTTCCATAAGGGCTGCAGTGTTGGTGTGTGCAAGACAGGTTCCAGCATCTCTGGCTCCAATGAAGCTATCCTGGGATGAGGGACTGCACAGGGCTGTGGTTGGGATTTGTGTGAAAATGCATCCCTGCTCCAGGAACCCCCGCACACACACTCAGAGGTGGGGGCTGTACAAGGACTTTATTCACAACACCTAGAAATTTTTTTTTTAAATAAAAGCACATTTCTAAGGCAGTAACTGACGGGAGGGTTATTCTGGAGCGGGATAATGTTGCATCACTGCCGGAGCAGAGATTCATCACGCGGCATTGTTGGTGGTGGAGTTGAGAACATCAGAGGCGCTTTCAAAGCTGGAAGCCTTTGAAAGTCCGCGCTGTGGAAACAAGAAGTGAGAGAGAGGGATGAGGGAAGGGAGGGGGCTGCTGCCTCATAGATCAGTGGGGACAGAGAGAGGCAGGCCAGGCTGCTAAAAGGAGATGGAATGCAAATTAATATGGGAATTACTATGTAACTTGTAGCCAATGAACATTAATTACGTTCTTTACTAAAATGTATAGAGTAAAAAACTTTTGGTAGAGTCACACAGTGGTAAATCTCTGGTTCAGCCCTGCCTGATGGGAGCACAGAGGCTGTCCAAGGTGCCCCACCCTGAGAGAGGAAAGCAGCCCCCCCTGCAGCCTCTGCTCACTCCACCCTCAGGGCTCTGCCTTGGCTCTGTCCCTGCACAGGTGTGTCCCAACCACAGCCTGGCCTCTGAGCTGCTGCTCTGTCCCCAGTGCTGCTCCCCTCTGCCACCAACTCTGCAGTTCTCCATGGGGAGTCACAGGCAGGGGCAGGAGCAGCCACCCTGTCAGAGGACACAGGTGGCTGTGTGGGGACACTGGGGGGACACAGGAGGGAGCAAAGGTGCTGTGCAGCGAGGGGGTGGGGTTAGAAGAGGTGAATTACCGCAAACTCAGAATAGGTGCTGGCAACAGAACTAACGCTGTAGTTACGCTGGGCAGGGGCTGTGGGGGTGCACCCACCGCTCAGGGGCGACATGTTCTCCTTGTTCCGCTCCCTCAGCCGGGGTCGGGGGGGCTGTGCTGCCGTGCGGATCGAGGTCCGGGTCTGGCCAAACTGTGGGAAGAGCTGGCAGTTATGGGATGTAGGAATTAAGCAGAGGCAGGAGAGCTGCAGCAGCTTCAAGTGCCCATGGCACTGCAGACCCAGAGCAGTGTCAGACCCAGAGCAGTGTCAGGCTCCAGGAGCTCTCCAGACTCTGGGGTCTAATTCTGGCCCCTGAAACAGCACAGGATCACAGAACCCTGCAATGATGCGGGTGGGAAGGGACTTTAAAGCCCATTTCATTCCAGCTCCCTGCCCATAGGCAGGGATGCCACTCACCAGACAAGGATGTTCAGGCCCTGTCTGGCAGCACACACACATTTTGAAGGTCCCCCAAGCTGCAGGCTCAGCACTAAGGAACAGGTGTACTAGAAATATGGGCTGGAGGAAGATTTCCTGGCACCCTCCTCCCTCAGGTCCCAGAAACACCCCAGCAGGATGGCAGTAGCCATCTCTGTGGCAGTAGCCCCACAGAGCGGACTGCAGACAAATGGGTTTCTGTTCCCCACGAGCTCAGCAGGGGAGGCAGCGAGCTGTGGGGTGACCAAGAAGAGCTGCACCACGTCAGCTCACCTGTCCCTTCCAGCCCAGCCCTGGGCAGGGACTCGCCCAAGGCCCCTCACCTTCTTCCCGGAGGGTGGCAGCCGAGATGTGGGCGAGTGGGAGATGGGTCCCCCAAAGGCTGTGCGAACAGTGGTGTTGGGTGTGGTGCTGGCACTGAAGGTGCCGTGGAGCTGAGGAGAAAGCAGAGCACATGTCACACAGGACATCTTCCCACGGGGCTGCAGCAGCCTGACCCCTCCCCACACCTCCCCACGGGGCCAGGGCCAGCCCAAGGCTGTGCTCAGCTGCAGGCAGGACCCCAGCCCAGCACACTGCTCTGCAGGGACATTTTACCTTGCTTACTTTGGCAGGTGCATGGGGGCTGAGCATGCGCCGTTTAATGGGTGTGCGTGGGGCGCTGCCGTACAGCATCTCTGCTTCCATCTCCCGGCTCTTCTTCAGGTGCTGTGGGAGACACCTGCACTTACACACCTGAGCACCACAGAGCTACTGCATCTGTGAGACACTGCCAGGGGGCACTGCCCTGCTGACAGCCTGGCACAGCCACACAGCAGGAACTTCATCAGAGATGCACAGGGATTGAGCCAAGTGTCACCTCTGGCACATCCGGGGCCAGAAAGGGGCTTGGTGCATGTGGATGTGACAGCAATGGGCACCAGCCCCACTGCCTGCTGCTTCCAAGCTGGGAATGAGCAGGCAGAGCCCAGCAGGGTCAGCCCTAGGCTGGCATTCTTAGGCAGGAGCCAGGGACACTCCCAGGCAGAAACCAACATGTTCAGATCTGTACTCACCCGCTCCTGCTTCTCCTTCTCCTTCTCCAGACGGTAGAGCTGCCACTGCTCTGACACATACTCCATGAACTGCTGGCCCTTCACCAGGAAAGCTCCCTTGAACTCCTGCTCCCACGCCTGGACCTTTTTCTCCAGCTCCTCCTGCAGCTGATCAGGACATGAGGGCAGTGTAGGGGCTGCCCTGAACACAGGTGTCCCCACACCCAAGGATCCCTTTTCCTCTGTCAGTGGGACCACAGATCCTTCCCCAGGGCTGGACCTACCTTAGACAGTGTCTTCTGCAGCTTTGCTCGCTGTTTCTCCTCTTTCAGAAGGTTTCCTCCACGATTGGTGAAGCGACTGGGGTCAGCTGCTTTTCTCTGGTGAAGGGTGGTCAGGAGAGACACAAACACACCACCCAATACCCTCAGCCTCACATGGTGAAGGCCCCAGAGGAGCCAGCCCTGCACAAACACCCCAGTGCTCGAAACACAGCACCTCACTGGCCCATCATGACTTCCCAGTGCCTCCCTGCTCCTTCCCAGAGCGCTCTCCCATGGGAGCAGATGTACACACTGACCCATGCTGCCTGGACAATACCTCCAGCTCCAGGAACAGCTTCCAATTCTCCTCCCACTTCTGAACAGCCTCAAACAGATCTTTGTGTGTTTCGTAGTAGATCTTCATCTTGCCCACCTCAGCATCATGCAGCTCGAGCAGGGTCTCTGTGTAATCCTCTGGAAGGGCAAAACAGCCAGGTCAGGGGCTGGAACCCCTGGGATCCCTCCCCAAAACTGCCTGGCCAGCCAGCACCCACCATCATAGAAGGGGCTGAAGTTTTCCCTCTGCTCCTGGCTGTAGAAGCATTTGTCCCAATAGTCAGCCAGCTCTGCCCGGATTGCTTGGATCACGGATTTCATGTTCTGCAGCTTCAGCTCCTCCAGACGGTCCACTTCCTGCTGCAACTGCCCCAGGACCAGAGCACAGGTCAGGGAGGAAGAGAACAGGGTTCACCTTGTGCATGACCCGCTCTCTAGAATGAGACAGCTGCCAACACCAACCTCCAGCTCCTCTCCCCATGAAGGCAGAATTTGGCCTCCTCCCCTCAACCCTCACTGAGCAACCAGGAGTGTGAGATCCCCTGGATCCCCAGCACTCCCACCATGAGCACAGCAGGGCTCTTACAGCTCTCCTAGTTTTGACTCTGGACCAAGACAGGTGCACGGCCGAGGACTCTCTCTCCTCCTCTGGGATCTGCAGCCTTTCCCAGAGCGCGACGATCCTGGCGCGCAGCTCCGTGCACACAGCCTCGTTCAGGGCCCGCTGGGCTTCCAGCTGCAGGGACAGGGAGCAGGGGATCAGCACAGCCTTTGGCTCTGCTGCACCTGCAAAGCCACACACTTGGCACATAAGATCTCCCCAACACCCCTGAGAAGGCTGTTCTAATACACAGCCTTGCCAAAACCTAGCGGATGCTCTTATGTCATGGTGGTAGCTGCTGCCAGCACACACAGCAGCCTCCAGCACTGCCTCAGAGCATGACATACCTGCTGCAACAGTTTCTGGAGGGCCATAATGTTGTCCTTGGACAGGCAGAACACCTTCTCATCCTCACACACCACGTCCCGCTCGAAGCTGGTGTCCGGGGTGTGGTCCAGCTCCTCCATGAGCAGAATGATCTGACGTTTGTTGCTGACAAATTCCTCCTGCCTTTGCTCCTGGGGTGAGGGCAGTGTCAGGAACCAGAGGGCCCTTGTGGGCACCTCAGTGACCCCCTCACCCTCCAGGCTCACCTTCAGGGTGTTGAGGGAGGCCACGTGGCGCCGGTAGCGGTCCAGGTCCTCCAGGCTGGGCACACTGTTAGTGTCGATGCTGAACAGAGGTGTGCACAGGATGTCACACAGGGCTCGGTCCTGTTCCTGCAGGGCCTTCAGCTCCTGCTTCCGGTCCCGCTTCTGCTTCTGTAGCACCTCCACGCACGTGCGCAGGTTTTTCTCCATCTGCAGGATGGTACTTTCCTCTTCTGTCTGCAAGAGGCCAGAAATCAGCTCTGTTCCCGCACCTGGCTCATGCTTTAGGTTTTTATACAAAGACAGAGGCCACCAGGCCTGGGTCTGAGCAAGGTGTTCCCCAGGAAGGTGCATGAACAAACACCAGCAACACACAAAACAAGGTGCTGGAGAACACCACACAAACACCTACCAATGTAAGGAGCCTGTAAGGAGCCACAAAGCCTTCGGCTCTATCCCAGAAAAAGCAGTTTTGAATAGAAAAAGCACCCAGAGAAGCAGTTTTGAATAGATATTTGCCTTCTAAACTCTGACCTCTTGAGACAGCCAGGCAGAGGCCAGGCAGCAGCACGGCTGTCAGAAGGAGCCCAGCATCCCACGCCTCACCTCAAAGGGGCCCAGCTGGAGCTCCCTGCAGAGGGTGTCCAGTTCTTTCCGACACAGGACGATGCTCTTCAGGAGACGCTCCTTCAGGCTTTCCTCCTCCGCCACCATCATGTCCAGGAGACTCTACAGCACGGGTGTGGTTAGAGGCAGGGTGTGGGAATGGAGAGCGGGCAGGGCAGTGGGACCAGGCTACAGACCCACGGCTGGGCCCGAGTGAGGGGTGGGCACTGTGGGCCCGGGAGGACGGGGCTGCACAGGGCGAGGCAGAGGCGCGGCAACAGCCGGGCAGGGATCCCCGGTGCTGCCAGCAGCCCTGGGTGAGCTCACTCCGAGCCTCTCGGGTCCCGGGCTCCCGCCGCAGCAGGTACGCGGCTCAACAGAAGAACCGGTGCCCCCCGCCCCTCACCTTGATGTGCTTCCTGACGGTGTCAGTGCGCTCCAGCCGCTGCTCCTCGGGAATACCGATCTCTTCCCAGATGTCCCGCAGAGCCGCCATGGCCCGGTTCAAGCAGGTCACGGCCTCGGCCGCCAGCACCTCGCTGAGGGCACCGCGGGCCGTCAGCGGCCGGGAGCAGCCTCGGGGCCGAGAGCCTCCCCAGCCACCGCCCGCCCCGCCGGCACCTCCCGCCCCGCTTCCCAGCGCTCCCGCCCAGCCGTGCCCCCAGCCCCGATCCC
>VWZS01008400.1:214669-227686 GCA_013397075.1 Rhabdornis inornatus | reverse complement strand
CGCCCCCGCCCCCCGCGCCCCCCCCCGGCCCCGGGCCCCGCCGGCGGGTCGCCCCGCGTGGCCAGCACGTTGCAGGCCAGCCCGGCAGCGCCCAGGTGCTCCGCCGCCCGGCACACGGCCCGCGACACCGGCTCCAGCGCTGCGGGGCCGGCCGCGAAGAAGAGGAAGGCGGGGGCCGGTCCGGCGCGGAGCAGCCCCAGGCGCGGCCCCAGCGGCTCGGCCGGCGCCTCCTCTAGCGGCAGCGGGCGGTCCAGGTAGAGCCCGTGCAGGTGCAGGTGGTTCACCGAGGCGCCGCCGCCCAGCCCGTTGAAGCCCACGCGGAATCCGGGGTGGGCGCTGAGCAGCGCCGCCTCCAGCGCCCCGTGCAGCGCCGGGGCCGTCAGCAGCTGCGGCAGCCGCCGCGCCGGGTCCGGCAGCAGCAGGACGTGTCCCCGCTCCAGCGGGCTGGCGTTGATGGCCACCAGCAGCGAGTCCGGCGGCGGTCCCGGGCCGCCGGTGCGGCGCAGGCGGAACAGCAGCTCGGCGGGGCGCAGCCGGGTGAAGTTGAAGGCGCCGGGGTCGAAGGGATCCCGCAGGCTGCGGACGGGCTGCGGCGGGCGGCGCTCCGCGCTGCGCTGCTCGTTCAGCTGCGCCACGAGGCGCACGGGGCCGGGCAGGACGCGGTTGGGCAGCGGTCCCAGCCGGTACCGGAACAGTCCCCGCTCCATACGGTCGCTCCAGCCCGCCAGCAGCACCCGGTCGAACCGGGAGGGCGCGGAGTTCGGGTCGCCCCAGCCAGCTGCCTGCAGCACGAAGTCCTCCTCGCCGTACACGAACTCCTCGGGGTTCGGCTCGCCCGGCTCCCCTCCCGCCATGGCCGTCATCTCCGCGATTGCCGGCGCCGGGAGTCCGGCGTGTGCCCGGGCGGGCGGGGCTGGCTGTGCTCTGGGTGTGTTTGCCCCGCCCGGGGCGGGCAGTTCCGCGGCGGAGGGCGAGTGACGTGCGGGGGGAAGCGGCGCCATGGGCGGCTCGGCCAGCCTGATCCCCCGGGACTTGCTGGGCGAGTACCAGGTACCGACACCGGCACCGGCTGCAGCGGGCGGCACGGCAGGGCGGCGCGGTCCCGGAAGGTGCCCAGAGGCCAAGGAACCGTGGCTGGGGTGCCCTGGGTCAGGCCTTGGCCTCGCTGCCGGCGCTGACCCGTGCTCTCCCCGCAGGAGCTGACGTTCTTGAGCAAGCAGGAGATTTTGCTGTAAGTACCGGAATTCCGTAAGTGGGGTGGGATGGAGGCGCGGACCCTGGCCTCCCGTGCCCCCGGTGCCAGCCCGGTCCGCGGGGCACAGAGAGCTCCGGCCCTGCCCCGGGGCTCCCGTTCCGCCGGGACGCCCAGCTGAGCCGGGAGGTGCCGGTGGCACTCCCTAAAAGACGGCTGTGATGGGGCGAAGGTCCGCGGGTGCTGCCGGTGACGCCCTAGCCAGCGGGGTAGGGCTGGTGGCTGGCCCGAGCCCGCGGTGACCCTTCTGAAGGGTGCCCGGAGTGGGCAGCAGACAGACCAGTTCCTCTCCCTGGTCCCGGAGCAGCTGTGAGACCCCCGGGTAACCCCGCTCCCCTGGCAGAGTTGGCAGGAGCTGTGCGAACGGGCCACTCCGCCCTGGGAAGGGGCCACTCCGCCCTGGGAAGGGGCCACTCGCCCTGGGAAGCGCTGCCGGCGCAGCCGGTGCCCAGCCGGGCTGCTGCCACCCCGCTCCCTCCACAGAGCCGCTCTTTTTCTTGCCTCTTAAAGTGCCTACAAGAGGTTCAGTGAACTGCTGCCAAAGGAGGAGAGGGAGAACGCTTTCTCCGCGCGGGTTCCCAAGAGCCAGATCCTGACGCTGCCTGAGCTGCGGGTATGGTGCCTGGCGGACACGGGACACTGCTGCTGCCGGCTCAGGGCCCCATGCACCCACCACGGCCTCGCTCTGACAGTGCTCTGTCCTCAGCTGTGCCAATAAAGAGCTTTCTTGTCCCCACCGAGCAGCTGAAGATCCCAAGGATCCCTGCTGTGCAGGATCTTGGGGATTCCTGTTGTGCCACAGGGGATCCTGCTTATCCCTGCTGCACGGGGCTGCATCCTGGGAGGTGCACAGGACAGGTTTGGCCGTGCTGTTGGGTGATGGAGCAGGGGCAGAGTGAGGCACCTGCTCACCTGCTGGAGCAGCAGCCACAGCCAAGGTGTGCCTGATGGAGCAAGCACAGCCCAGCCCTGCCTGAGCTGCTCTTGTGTCCGCAGGCAAACCCCTTCCAGCACCGGATCTGCCATGTGTTCTCAACCTCAGAGACCAGGGATGACAGCATGTCCCTTGAAGACTTCCTTGATATGCTGAGTGTCTTCAGTGACTCTGCCACCTCTGATGTCAAATCCCACTATGCCTTCCGCATCTTTGGTAAGGCTGGGGACAGGTGCTGTGTTCTGGGATCCCTGCACCTTGAGGAAGCTGGAGCCAAGGTGATGAATTGATGTTCAGGAGGGCTGGCAGTGCCCTTGGAGCAGTGGTGGGTGGCTTTAGGAACTCCCTGTAGGAACAGTTGGTTTGGCATAGTGAGGCACACAGAGTGGTGCAGTGTTGGTGCTTGTGACTCTCTGGGGTCACTGTGGCCCTGCCAAAACCTACCTTGTCTCTCCCCACAGACTTTGATGACGATGGGACTCTGGACAGGAAGGACCTGGAGCAACTGGTGAACTGCCTGACAGGGCAGGGTGAGGAGTCCCGGCTGAGCAGCACAGAGATGGAGCAGCTCATCCAAAACGTGAGGCCCGTTGGCCAGGGCAGGGGCACTGCACAGCCCCAGGCACAGAGCTCAGTGCTCACCTTCCCCCACAGATCCTGGAGGAGTCTGACATCGACAAGGACGGCACCATCAACCCCTCTGAATTCCAGCACGTTGTCTCCCGCTCCCCGGACTTTGCCAGGTGCGCTGGTCTCCAGAGGCTGGCTGGGGGTTCATCGCCTGATTGCTCACTGGGCAGAGCTAGGGGTGGCAGGAGGGCAGGGCTGCCCTGTGCCAAGTCTGCTGTAATGGCAGAGGGCTCTGCATCCCGGGCTGGCTCTGCATCCCGGGCTGGCTCTGCAGAGCCTCTCCCACACGGGGATTCTGGTCCGGCAGGGCTGGGGGCTTGTAAACCCTTTGTGTGACTAGCAAGCAGGTGCAGATTGTGTCGTGTCTCTTGCAGCTCCTTCAAGATTGTCCTGTGAGCCCCGTGGCTGTCCAGCAGTGCTCCTCCAGCACTCCTCCAGTTCCTGCAGCTCCTCGTGGGCTCAGCCATTTCCTCTTTCAGAGAGCACAGGCCCGACCCCTCAATGGCCTGGCTGTGCTGCAATGCCTTGGCCAGGAACCCTCCTGCTCCCCTTTCAGGTGCCTGCTTGGCAGCAGGGGGTCCCAGGAATCTGCCTCTCCTGCAGCCCCCCTGCTGTCTTAGCACTAAAGTTTGAATCCTTATGCATTCCAAGGGCAGCTCTGCAGGTGAGGGAGGAAGAGCTGCTCCTGCCTGGGGCCACTCTGCACCAGCACAGCCCCTCTCTGCCCCCAGGACCAATTCCTAAGTTGTGCCTTCCAGCAGCAGGCAGGGAGCTGCCTCCCCTGCCAGCCTCTTCCTGCCTCTCCTGTATTTCTGGGAGCCTCCCTGCTGCCATATGGATCTGTTTCTCTGAGCAACAACCTGAACGTGGATCCTCTGAGCAATAACCAAAATGTGGATCATTTTTCACGAGCAATAACCCAGATGGGGGTGCCTTCTCTGAGCAGTCACCCAAGAGTCACTGTACAGGTGCCATTCCACAGCAGAGCTGTCCCCCCACGGCTGTGCTCAGAGCTTGCACTCCTGCTCCTCCTCCTCTTCCCTTTCTCTCTTTGCTCCAGCACAGCAGCTGCGCTGCTGCCCTGGCCTCTTCCTCCCCCAGTCCCTGCGAGGACACAATTAAAGGGCTCTGGTTTCACCCTTGCTCTTTGCTGCCTTTGTCCGGCTGTGGGATGGGTGCCACGAGGGTGTTGGGGACATGGGCTCCTGCCAGGCCTCTGCCTGTGCGCCAGCCGCCGCTCCAGGGGACAGGCTCCATGTCCTGCTCCATGACAGCCCTTTCCATGGGCAACTCCTTCCCTCCCTCCTCCACACCGGGATCCTTCTGGGCAGGACAAAGAGCTCAGGCTGGAGGCACCAGGGGAATCCTGGGCAGGCAGCACCAGGGTCCTTTGTCCTTGTCCAGGCCTTGTCCCTGCCCTGGCCTGTGGCCCTGCCAGGGCTGGTGTGGAGCCTGGGGTCCAGCAGAGTCCCCACGCTGGGGCAAAGCAGCTGATGGCTCTCAGGGCTGTTTCTCACACAGTGGCTGCTGCTCCTGGCCCTTCCAGCTCGCTGCCCCACGGTGCTGACAGTATCTGAGGCCTGTGCCCCTACAGCCCCAGGGCTGTGTCTGCTGGCAGCTCACCAGCCAACGCCTCCAGTGGCTTTTTTGATGTCCCAGAACAGGCTGTGCAGGAAGTTCAGTGCATGGGTCCACCTGGGAGCAAGGCAGTGCTGGTCCCTCGGGGGAATCCTGCCTGGACACGCCAGCTCTGTGTGGAGCTCCCCACTTCCCCCAGCCCTGTCCTGGCACTGCCAGTGCTTCCCAGTTGTGTGGGGGCTCAAAAGCAGCCCTGGCTGCAATCCCAGGCCTCACCCTCAGCCACCACAGAGTTAGATCCTGCTGGCAAAGTGTCCAGGGTCTGCCCAAAGCAAGGTGGGATGGGGACAAGGAGCTGATGCTCCCTGGGCAGGCTGTGGGTCCCACATGCAGCACAACACTGTGGTCCTGGGAAGGAGACTGTCCCAGCCTCTTTCCTGCTGGGGGCTGCCCTCCTCCCAGCCCCAGGCACCAAATTTTCTTACTCCTGGTCACCGCTGCCTTCTCCTGTTTCTCACGGTGCCGGGATGGCATCACCCCATCCCTCTGCGCTCCCCCTCCACAGGGACTGCCTGCTCTGCCTGCACCACACTGCCACAGCACAGACCTCCAGGCACAGCCCCAGGACAGCCCAGGGCTGCCCAAGGGACAGCCTGCCCAAGCTGGCACAGCCCCAGGCAGTGTCCCTCCACAGGCACACAGCCACTGTCCCTACGCCAGTGCTCAGCCAAGCACGAGAGGAGAGGACCCCACAGACCTGATGGCCAACACAGTCCTCTGGCCTCCTCTGAAGCCATGGGCAGATCTTCCCCTGCCTGCAGGGAGAGCCAGACATGGCTGCACTCCATGGGGCCAACTGGGATGGTTCTGGCTAGGAAGGCTCTCAGCCCTGCTGCACACAGACGTGTCTGAAGAACTTTATATAAAAACGTCAGACGTTTCTGCACACGCACATGGGGCTGCAGGGGTGTCCCTGCCCACCCAGCAGAGGGGAAGCTGTTCCCAGCTCCCCTTCCCCGGACACAATTCACATTTTCCACATATCAAAAACGAACCAAGCACAGACACACAGCACACACTGCGGGGCTGGCAGCGCCCAGCTGCACGCTGGCCCTGGGTCCCACAGCGGGACGTCACAGTGAGTTGGGGCACGAGGGGTCTGTGGCCGCCCCCTCCTGCCCTCTGCATAGAGGGGGTCAGGGCCTGGCAGAGCCGGGGCTGCACCAGCAGCCCGAGCCAGGAGCCGTGTCTGTCCCTGCAGCAGGGACACTGGGCTGGAACCATCCTGCAGGTCCCTGGAAGGCGTGTGGCACCCCTCACACCCACAAGGCGATGCCCAGGGAGCCTGTGAGGGTCTAGACCCCACTGGCTGGTGGGTGCTGCCGCAGAGTGTGGGTGCCAGGCTCTGGGCATGCACACACAGACAACATGGACCCTGGCAGCGGTGCACCCTCCGGCGAGGCTCAGCAGAGCAGAGGCAGTCGTGGGTGAGGGCTTGGCTCTCATCCCCATCACACCACCGAGTCCTGGATCTCGGAGCCCAGGCGCACCCGGGGTCTTTGGCAGGCGGGAGACACCTCCACGAAGCTGTCACGGACGTGGAGAGGCCTCTTCTCTGACTCAGAGAAGGTGCGTGGGGGTCCTGGGGGCTCATGCACGGGGGTACTGACGATGTAGTTGTCCTGCAGGGCCTGGTAGCCCTTGTGCTCAGGAGCCGTGCTGGGCAGGCTGCTGCCATTCAGGGGCAGGCTCTCCACTGGCTTGCGGGGCGGCTTCTGGTGCCTGCTAGGGTCACCGGGCTCCAGCAGGGCCTTCATGCCATCACGGTGCCGGTGCAGGACAAAGAAGGCCAGCACGAGGATGGCAGCAGCAAAGAGCACACACATCACCAAGAACTCAGTCCAGTAGGTCTTGCCTTCCAGCCGTGCTGCAGCGCTGCCCACCGCTGAGGTGCTCCGGGACGTGCTGACCGTCTCCAGGGCGTCACGGCCAGCAGCCACCTTCCTGCCAGAGTTTGCTGGCCCAAGGGCCGGCTCCTGCACGCCCACGCAGTAGCTGGCCATCAGTTTGCGGAATCCCTCCTCCAGAGACCAGCACTCATAGGTGCCTGCACGCTCCGGGCTGCCCACCAGGATGAGGGCCCCGTCGGGCAGCACCAGGTAGGAGGTATTGACAAGTGCCCCGTTGTGCAGCCATTGCCTTGAGGCCAGGTTGGAGAGCAGCTGGCACGGCAGCGACTGCACTGCGTTGGGAGGCAGCTGGATCTGCTGGCACTGGGTGCCCGAGGCTGCAGAGAGAACCCATGGGAACATCAGGGAGGGGACACCCGCTGCGGGCAGGGGGCTGATGAAGTGTGGAGGAGCAGGATGTGTGGATCTCCCCGGGATGTGTGGGAGTCCCCAGGGCATGCACTCACACAGCAGGAGCTCACCTGGGGGCAGGAGGAAGCGGGGACGGGGCTGGGAGGCATTGGCCAGCTGGCAGAGCCGCTCCGTGTCAGCATCCTCGATGTCCTGTGCCCAGCGCCTGGGAACAGAGGGAGGGCAGGGCAGTGGGGTGCTGTGGGGTGTAGCGGGATGGCAGAGGGTGCAGCACTTACTGTGAGTGTGCCAGGAGATGTGGGGTGACCCTGTGGCAGGCATCCAAGCTCCAGGCGCAGAAGGGGTCCCGTGCCAGCACACATTCCCCACAGCTGCGGTACAGGCTGCAGTTGGCAAAGGGCACCTGGGCCACTCCTGCGTAGGTGGCTGCGTAGACAAGGCCCTGCAGGAGGGGACACGCTGGGGTCAGCAGGGTGGGCTCCTGCACACCCCTGCCTTCCCAGGTCTGTGTCCCCCAGCCCACAAACAGGACCTGCCCTGAGCAGGCTGATCCCCCAGTGCCCCCCTTGCCCTGGCTCATGCCTTGTCCTGGTCCAGCAGCAGGTGGAGAATGGGCTGCCCGTCAGGGAAGAGGCGGATCTCCTCAATGATGTGCACACCACGGTTCACGCGCACAGCCTTGTGCAGCCGCCCGTCATCTGCAAACAGAGGGGCTGTGCTGAGCAGGGCCGGGCTGCATGGCACACGCCAGGGCCTGCCTGACCCATCCATGCCTGGGACACACCCTGCCCCGCCAGAGCCCGCCTGACCCATCCATACCCAGCACACACCCTGCCCCGCCAGAGCCCGCCTGACCCATCCATGCCCAGCACACACCCTGCCGCACCAGAGCCTGCCTGACCCATCCACGCCTGGCACACACCCTGCCGCACCAGAGCTCCCCTCCTGCACCCATCCATGCCCGGCACACACCCTGCCGCACCAGAGCTCCCCTCCTGCACCCATCCATGCCCGGCACACACCCTGCCCCACCAGAGCTCCCCTCCTGCACCCATCCATGCCCGGCACACACCCTGCCCTGCCCCTGCACCCACCCGTGCCCAGGAACAGGACATCGTAGGTGCCGTGCAGGCCCTGTGCGCGGTGCACGCCGATCTGCTGGTAGCGCCGCTGGCTCTGCAGCAGCAGGGGCTGGCTGCGCACGGGGCTGTCCATCAGGAAATGGTCCTTGATAAAGTTCAGCACCCGATCCGGCATCTGCAGCGACGAATTGATCTTCAGGTGCCGTGTGTGGCTGGTGATGCACTGCAGGGAAAGGAAGGGGCTCAGAAAGGCTTCCCCCAGAAGGGCACCGTGCTGTGGCAACCACTGGGACCAGGAGAGCAAGGGGGCAGTGCTGCATCCTGTGCTCGGGTAGGTGCCAAGGGGCCACCTACCGTTCCTGGCCGGGGCTCTGGCACGGGGCTGGTGTCTGTGTACCACTGCTGCGTCTCGCGGTTCACCTCCTTGTAGAGCCCGCCGAAGGCACGCTGCACGCTGTGCATGGGGAAGGCACAGACGGCCGAGCTGCCCAGTCCACCCTTGTTCCTGGTGAGGAGAGGCACAGCCCATGGCAAGATCAGGCCCTGGCTCTGCCGAGCCTCCCGTGCTGCCCTGGGTCCCCAGCACTCACCACTGCGAGGTGAAGACACCGTAGAAGAGTGTCTCCCTCCAGCGCAGCTCACCCGGGGTGAGTACAAAGATATCCTGCAGCACGTTGAAGGGGAACCCATCCTCAGGGTGTGAGCAGAGCAGCTGTGCCTTCAGGAAGGTTGTCCAGCGCCGCTGCAGCACGCGCTCCCCTCCCTGGTCCCCCTGCACGGCACAGCGGGTCAGGCTGTGATGCCACGGCCACAGGGAACCCCACGTGCTGAGCCAACGGAGCAGGGCTCCAGGCACCCAGGGCTGGAGATCTGCAGGATGGTCCCACATTCCCCCCAGCCCAGCAGTGAGTCACACCCCAGGCACAGCCCCCACTGCTGCCTCACACCCACCTTGCACACGCGTGCGATGCGGGAGACGATGGTGTTCTCAAAATAGTCAAACTCCTTCCCGGTCTCACTGAAGAAGAAGTAGACCTTGTCGTCGTCGCCCTCAGGGTTGCCAGCAGGGAGGCTCTCCCGCAGGTAGGCTGAGCCCACGAACGCTGGGTCTGGGGGCACAAGCACCCTCAGCACTGCTGGCCCACTACATCCCACTCCATCCTTCCACACCGCGGGGGAAAGGGACCCTGAGCAGCCGTGACAGCCCCAGCACTCACCTTGCAGCCAGTTGAGGGAGTTCTCGGTCTTGAGGGCGATGCGGCTCTCTTGGCTGCGGGAGATGGTCGGCTCATTGCCCTGGAAGTTGCTGACAGTCCCGGCGTAGAGCTCGCCGTCTGCCAAAGACATGTTCCTGCTGGGACCCGCCACGTGCCACCAGCACGGCCCTGCTTCCCGCTGGGGTCTGCGATAGCCCGGCCTTGCCTCAGCTTGGGGCAGACACAGGCAGGGGGAGGCACAGGGAGGAGGGCAAAGGTCCCAGGGCACTGCAGGGAGGGTGAGGGCTCCAGGGTGGCACAGGGAGGGCAAGGGAGGAAGGACGAGGGTCCCAGGGTGTCGTGCCTTACCGACCATGACAGCTGTGGAGCGGTACTCGGGGTCAAAGGGGCAGCGTCCCTTCCCATCCTCCAGTACCACCTTCCCTGACGCG
Source organism: Rhabdornis inornatus (assembly GCA_013397075.1). NCBI lineage: Eukaryota > Metazoa > Chordata > Aves > Passeriformes > Rhabdornithidae > Rhabdornis > Rhabdornis inornatus. Next base: position 218,241 of record VWZS01008400.1, on the reverse strand, counting down.
TCCCGCTCCAGGCTGAAGTGCTGCACATTCTGCAGCAGGAGGAGGCTGTGAGCCAGCAGCACTTGTCCCAGTGCCAAGGACTCCACTGCAGGGCCCTGAGGGCATGGGGGGACCTGTGGGGGATCCTGTTGCTGTACTCACGATGTAGGCGCAGGCTGGGCTGAAGGCGCAGGTCCCACAGGTGTACAGGTGGGTGCTGTTCAGCTGCAGCAGCAGCTTGATGTAGTTGTGACAGTCCCTCTGTGAGGGTCAGAGAACATAACTCAGCCCTTGGCTCAGCTGTCTCACCCACAGCCACCCTGCACAGGGCACTGCCCACACCCACCACAGCCCCCAATGCCTGCTGGCAGTGGGGCTCACCTGGGGGTCCTTGCCCTTGAACACACACTGCCTCTTCTTCTCCTCATCCGCACTCCACAGCAGCTGTGGAGAAGGGACAGTCACTGGGAGCCCCCCTGGCCCTGGCTGGTCCCTGCACACCCTCCTTGGGCTTGTTCATAGCATCCACATCCTCCCCACCTCAAACATCCTGCTCTGGGGCAGTTGAATGCATGATGGCTCACACAGACCCAAAATGCTGGTGGGGAGGGGATCCCTGCACTCCAGCTAGCTGGGTGCCCCTTCCCTCCCCAAGGGCCGCCCAGCCCACCCCTGGGCTCACCCTACGAACTGGGGAGCTGGGCTGGAAGTTGCTGGTGTCGAGGGTGAGGAGCATCTCTCGTGCCCCCAGGTAGAGGGTCCCACCGTCGGGGCTCAGCAGGAGGGCCGTGTAGTTGGACACACCAGGTGCCTCAAAGCGCTGCACTACTCTCTCGGCTGAGTCTGTGGGGCAAGAGTGGCAGGCATCAGCCTCGTGCTGGCACCTGAGCCCCAGGACCCTGCACCACAGCTGCTCCTGGTCCCTCTGCCCAGCACCTTGGCCATGCCACCCGCCTGCAGCAGCCAGGGCCAGATCCAGCTCTGCCCACACTGTGACACACACGTGGCATCACACACTGCAGTGTCCCGGCCCTGAGGATGTCACAACAGCCCTGCCTAGCACTAGGGCAGCTGCCCAGCTATGTCCAGCCCTAGAGCTCAGCAGCACAGGAGGCTCTGCCCAGCCCAGGCACAGAGGGACCCAAACCTCACAGCAGGGGAGGTGGGTGCTGGGAGTACCTTCCTGCCCCAGCCCGTGGGGCTCAGCCCCGTGCTGCAGGTGCTGCATGTGGGGCTCATCCCATGCCGGACACGGGCCAGTAGCCAAGCTGAGTCAGGGAGTGCCCGTCCTGTCCCATCCCAGCCTGTCCTGTCCCGCGTGGGTGGCCTGGCCCCGGAAGCCCTTCCTCTCCCACTGCTCTGAATCAGATGGGCCTGGCTGTGTGAGCGGGACACGTTGGGCTGACTCACGCTGCCAACTCCCTGACCCCTGACACTCTGGGGACCCCCTGACCTCCCCCAAACCTCTGCCTGCTCCCAGAGTCCCACCAGGATAACCCCAGAGCTCCTGCCAGGCTCCCAAAACCTGTGCCAGCCCCCAGTGTGAGGGCTGGAGGAGCTGTGGGGGAATGGTGCTATGGGGTGGGACCTTGTGGCTCTCACCTCCCATTGCCCCACAAACCCCAGGTTTTGGATGGGGCAGCACCTCCCCCATGCCACGGGGCTCAGCTGGCCCCAGCACCAGCCCAGCTCTCATACAGTGGTGCAGAGAGGAGGAAGCTGATGGATGTCCCAGTGCATCCCCTGGGAGGGTTCCTGCACCCTGTGGAGGGGTGATGCCACCCGTGGTGGGCACGGCAGTGGAGGGGCAGCAGGGCCCCTGTGCCTTGCAGAGCTGTGCTGGCATAGGGAGCTAGCTGCTGGTGTGGCTGCCAGGGACCTGTCAGGACAAGACCTGCTTCTTCCAGACAAACCTGCTGCAGGCACATCCAGTGCTCCCAGGGGAGCAGCTCCCAGCTCCTCCCTCCCACCAACCACAGCCCCACGTGGCCACACTCCATGGGAGCCACCACCGGGCACACACTGGCCACCGGCCTGTGCTCCATGCCCAGCTCCCCCTGCATCGCTGGGGTCCAGGCTGGGATCTCTAGGCACTGCCCGTGGCTGCAGCCCCACAACTCCCACAGCCTTAGAGGTGTGCAGAGCGTGGGGCAGAACCGGTCCATGCAGGCAGGGCCAGGCAGCGTGGCTCAGCACGGCATGGCACGGCATGACGCCGAGCTGGTTGTCTCACTGGGTCCCAGCCTCTTGTCCAACTCAGCAGGTCCCACATCTGCTGGAGCCACCACGGCCGTGGCCAGTGGTCATGGGAGCATGTGGTGGGGCCACATCCACACCAGCGAGCTGCAGCACGCTGAGCCAGGGAGCGCTCGCAGCTGCCCAAACCACGGCACCCTCCCAGGCCGGCCAGCACAGGACGGGATGGGCTCTGCTGGCCGGCAGCAGCTGGATCCAGCCACTTTCTGGCAGCACAGCCGTGGGTGGCTCCCACACACGGCACAGCTGCCAGGGCTGAGCCCAAGCAGCGTGCCCCCACGGCTCGCCCAGCCTGTGCCAGCTGCTGGGGGCTCTGCAGGGCAGGAGGGGGCTGCAACCAGGCCCCCCACTTGTTACAGCTCTGCCTGGCCTAGCACCCTCCGGGATGTCCTTCCCTGGCCCCTGCCCAGGGCAGCCCCCAGCACTCCGGGGCCATGCAGCTGACAAGTGCCCGCAGTGGGGCTCAGAGCTGTGCGGAGCTGAGCACTGCACAGTGAGGGGCTGTGGCGTGTCCCCAACCCCGGGGACATCCTGAGCAGGGAGGGAGCCCACGGACAGAGTCCCCGGCTGGCTCAGCCCACCCCACCTTGTACAGAACACGGCCACCCCCACCGCCCTGCCTGCGGAAGCACAAGCACCCGGGGTGCCCCAGGCACACCCACCCTCGGTGCGTGTCCCTACAGCCCACAGCATCCCCGGGGCTCTGCCCCAGCCCTGGCTCCGTGTCCCGCTGGCAGGGGGCTCCCGGTGTCCCAGGGAGCTGCCGGGGGTGTCACACGGCGTTTCCACGCGGCACAGAGAGCCCGGGGGGACGCGGGACGCTCCGCCGCCCCGGGGGAGACGCCAGCAGGAGCCCTCGGCGGGGGCTGGCTCCCTTCCCCGGGGCCGGCAGACCCTCACCCACCGGAGGCCAGCGGACACTCACCGTAGGGCAGGCTGACCCGCGGGACAGGCTCCGGAGCCGCCGAGAGCAGCAGCGCCGCCAGGACCGGCAGCACCGGCCGCGCCGCCATCCCGGACCGAGCCGCGGGGCTCCGCCGCGGCCGCGAAGCCGCCCGGGCGCTGCAGACCTGCGGGGAGAGAAGGGGCTCAGCGGCTTGCTACGGTCCGGTCCGGTCCGGTCCGGCACGGTACAGCCCGGCCCGGCCCGGGCCCCCGCCCGCCCCGCTCCGGCACCGGGCGCAGCAGCCACGGGCGGAGCCCCGCCCGGCCGGACCGAACCGGCCCCGCCCGAGCATTACTGATGTGTCCCCGAGCCTTTCCCAGCCGTTCCCGGCCGTACCGATCAGCTCCAGCCCCGCCGGTACCGCCCGCCACCCCCGCGGGGCGGGCCGCCC
>VWZS01008400.1:203344-214391 GCA_013397075.1 Rhabdornis inornatus | reverse complement strand
GCTGCCCAAACCACGGCACCCTCCCAGGCCGGCCAGCACAGGACGGGATGGGCTCTGCTGGCCGGCAGCAGCTGGATCCAGCCACTTTCTGGCAGCCCGGCCGTGGGTGGCTCCCACACACGGCACAGCTGCCAGGGCTGAGCCCAAGCAGCGTGCCCCCACGGCTCGCCCAGCCTGTGCCAGCTGCTGGGGGCTCTGCAGGGCAGGAGGGGGCTGCAACCAGGCCCCCCACTTGTTACAGCTCTGCCTGGCCTAGCACCCTCCGGGATGTCCTTCCCTGGCCCCTGCCCAGGGCAGCCCCCAGCACTCCGGGGCCATGCAGCTGACAAGTGCCCGCAGTGGGGCTCAGAGCTGTGCGGAGCTGAGCACTGCACAGTGAGGGGCTGTGGCGTGTCCCCAACCCCGGGGACATCCTGAGCAGGGAGGGAGCCCACGGACAGAGTCCCCGGCTGGCTCAGCCCACCCCACCTTGTACAGAACACGGCCACCCCCACCGCCCTGCCTGCGGAAGCACAAGCACCCGGGGTGCCCCAGGCACACCCACCCTCGGTGCGTGTCCCTACAGCCCACAGCATCCCCGGGGCTCTGCCCCAGCCCTGGCTCCGTGTCCCGCTGGCAGGGGGCTCCCGGTGTCCCAGGGAGCTGCCGGGGGTGTCACACGGCGTTTCCACGCGGCACAGAGAGCCCGGGGGGACGCGGGACGCTCCGCCGCCCCGGGGGAGACGCCAGCAGGAGCCCTCGGCGGGGGCTGGCTCCCTTCCCCGGGGCCGGCAGACCCTCACCCACCGGAGGCCAGCGGACACTCACCGTAGGGCAGGCTGACCCGCGGGACAGGCTCCGGAGCCGCCGAGAGCAGCAGCGCCGCCAGGACCGGCAGCACCGGCCGCGCCGCCATCCCGGACCGAGCCGCGGGGCTCCGCCGCGGCCGCGAAGCCGCCCGGGCGCTGCAGACCTGCGGGGAGAGAAGGGGCTCAGCGGCTTGCTACGGTCCGGTCNCCTCCGTCACGGTCCGGAGGGGACGGGGCTTTGTCCCCGGCAAAGCGGCAGCCGGGGACTCCCTGCAACCACCCCCGCGGCAGGGAAACCCGGTGGGCCCGGCATCCCGGGCGGTGGCCCAGGAGGAGCTGGCTGGGAGTCCCCGGAAAAGCTGTGCCGGGGGTGTCCTGCTGTCCTGGGAACAGCTCGGCCCATGGCTGCTACCACAGCCGCTGCCTTGCCCCTCAGCTGTGCTCCACGGCCACTGTGCTATGGCTGGGGGGCTCTGGCCAGCACAGCCCAGCGCTCCCTGCCCTCCCCGGGAGCCGTGGGCTACCACGGGGTGCCTGAGCCAGCCCTACCACGGGCAGACCTGGCCGGCACCGGTGTCCCCACAGGTAGCACTCGGCACAGGTGACACATCTCTGCCAGCCCCTGTGCCCATCCCGGGGGTCCCGGTGTGGCCACGCTGAGCACGCAGTGCTGGGCAAGATCCTCTGCCTGGCCCTCGGGGGGCTCTGTCCCTGGCTGGGCTGTGGGGAGGGCTCACAGCCCCCACAGCCCTCGGAGCACTGCCCACACGGCCAGCAGCTCCCACACAACTGTTATTAATGACAACTCCTTATATCGCCATGGCAACGGGGACAGGGGGACGGAGGGATGGGGTCTGAGGATTCCCCTGCAGCAGGCAGCTCTCCTGGGGCCAGGGCACCCAGTGCTGCCATCCCAGTGTGGGCCAGAGCTTCCCAAGTCCTTCTCGATCAGTCCTAGCCCTGGACCACAATGGTGGGACGCACTGTGAGCCCCCTGCCCAGGAGAAACGCTCCCCACATTCCTGGGACAACTGTATCCACACTCCTTGGATGCCTATGCCCACACTCTCGGAACAGCTGTGCCCACACTCTGCTCACTCGGCAATGCTGGACGTGCCCACTCACAGGCCATACCTGATGTCCAGAGGCTGGGGCTGGGGGGTGCCCCTCTGCCCCAAATCGACCTTGCTTCCGTCTTGTCCCCACTGCTCCCGCTGTTCCTGATGAGCCCAAAGTTCCTTCCCAGGCCTGGGACAGCCCCACAGCTCCACCCCAGCCTTATCAGCAGCACCTTTGCCCGGGAAGTGGCACAGACGGACAGGACTCTACGTCACCGAGCCAAGCTCGTCATCCTGAACGGGGTGGGAGCAGGCACTCGCCCTGCAGCCATGGCCCCTGCCACCTCACGGCATCTCGGGGGCTCCAGGGACCCGGCTGTCACCTGTGCATGGCCGTGGCAGCGCTGTGTCAACACTCCTCTGTGACGGCACGCAGTGAGGACAGGAGCCCCTGTGGGGAGGGCAGCTGCTCTGGGGTGAGCAGGCAGGAGCAGGAGGAAGGGAAGGGGCAGGCAGGGAGGAAAAGGAGGGCAGAGCAGGCAGCGAGGGAGGGCAGGAAAAGGCAGCAGAACCAGGCCAGAGCCTGTGCCTTTAAGCACCACTCCAGCACTGCTGGCAGCCAGGGCTGTTTACGCCAAACTCCCATTTATCTCCCGTCCTGCCCACGCAGCTGCCAGCGGGGCAGCGCCGGGGGCACCCGCAGCACCCTGCCCCGCTCTGCCCTCGCACAGGTCTGTGCGTGCCCCGCACCCTGCTGCAGGCATCGGCACGCACCAGCACTGCCACCCTCCCTGCCCACTGCCGGCAACGGGAAAGCCTCGCCGGGTGTTTGGGCAGCACCAGAATCTGTGGCCTGGGGTCAGCAGGCAGGTGGGGCAGTGGTTTCTGCACCAAATTCCCACGCCAGCGCCTGCCACCCCGTTCCTGCTGGCAGTGGGTGCCTGGGAAGGCGCTGATGGATCTGGCTGGTGCTGCTGTCTGCAGAGAGCGAGGATGGGGCTGTGTGTGCCTCGCTGCTGCTGCTGCTGCTGCCCACGAGCTCCCACCTTCCTCTGCAGCCTGCCCAGCACGGACATGGCCCCTGCTCAGGGGCCTGCGCCCGGCTCGCACACAGCCCACGCTCCCGGGCTCTCCCCGCCTTGCGGGGCTCACACACACGCCCCCGGCTCGGCTGGCTGCTGGGAGCTGCCAGACAGCAGCCGGCAGTCCCTGCTCTCAGCCATGCACACGCAGAGCGTGTGAGCACGCATGCATGCACACCTGCAGCGCGGCTGCGGGCCCTGCACAGTCACACAGCTGCTCCAGCTGTTACAGCTGCCCTGAGATTGCACCGGGGATACCCCTGCGTGGCCCCGCTCTGCTGCGTCCTGACAGCCTCCTGGAAGGGGCTGGGGCAGCCTGTGGCCCCACAGCCTGGCAGGGCTCCCCACGGGGCATCCCCCATTCTGGGTGCACCAGCTGTGACACCCTGCCTGAGCCAAGGGCCTCCCACGGGGCCAAGCTGGGCTGCCCCCCTGCCTCTCTGGCCCACTGTGAGCTCAGCCCCACTGCCAGGACCTCGATGGTGGCACACAGCCAGCCCCCCTCTGCCCCACGGCATCCCCTTCGCCCTGGCAGGGCACACAGGGCACACCTGCACCCAGGGCACCACAACACACACCCGTCTCATCGCTCCCATCACCCCTGCACGGTGGCAGAGTCACTTCTGAGGACCACAGGGTATCCCCACAGCCCACTTGTCCCCTGCAGTACCAGTACCTGCCTGTACCCCACACTGCCTGCCTGGGGAGCTGCAGGATATAAGGGGTGCTGCCCTGGGCCCCCATTCCTTGCTGGGCACCCCTGGCACAGAGCCAGCAGGAACCCTAGCCAGTGAGCACCCTTGGGGGGCAGTGAGGTGGTGGAGCACAGGCATGTCAGCTCCCTGGAATGCCGGAATCGAGGGCCCAGGCTCAGGGATGGGTGCCCCTTTCCCAGCTGGTCTTGACTCTGCAGAGCCCAAATCAGCACTGGTCTCATGGCACCCTCACTACCCCCGGTGCCCCCTGGGGTCAGAGGTGGTGCCAGCCCCCTAAGCAGCCCCAGGCCCAGCCAGAGCAGGCACTAGGGCCCAAGAGACAACCCAAAAGCCCATGGGACCTCGACCCTCCCTGTGCCCCAAGACCAGGGACTGCCTGGGCACCAACAGCTGCTCAGGTGATGTGGCCACATGCCTGGGACACACAGCATGTGTGCACCCCGCAGTGTCCAGGGCACACCACACACGTGGGACACACCACGCACACGCATGTCCGAGTCCTGAGCGTGCACTAACACGCCTCCCTGTGAGCAGCCCGTGACGCCTGTCCTGAGCACCCTCAGCCTGGTGTACACACAGCCGGCACATGTAAACACATGCACAGAGGTCACGGGGTGTTCACGCCCTGGGCGGCAAACACACACCTGGGAGCGGGCTGTGGGAATGGGCCCCGGTGTGCTGGCACAACACACACACACAGAGCACACACACACAGAGCACGCACACACAGAGCACGCACACACAGAGCACGCACACACAGAGCACGCACACACAGAGCACGCACACACAGAGCGCACACACACAGAGCGCACACACACAGAGCGCACACACACAAAATACACACACACAGCACACACACAACACATACAACACAGAGCACACACACAATACACACACAGACACAGGCACACAGGCACACAGACACAGGCACACACACAAAACACAAACACACACCTGGGAACGGGCTGTGGGAATGGGCCCCGGTGTGCCGGCACAACACACACACACACACACACAAAACACACACAGAGCACACACACACAGGCACACCCAGGTGCACACACGCAGCCATGCACACACACTGTCACTCACACACATTGTCACACTGTCACACAGACGTGCAGTCACGCAGTGATGCACACACTCTTACGAGCACACACGTGTGTCCCCCCACTCACACTCGCCCTCCCAGCCCCTCCGCAAGCCCCCGGCAAGCTCCGCTCCCTCGGGCCACCTCCGCGCACGTGCGCGCGCCGCCCCTGGCTCGGCCCCGTGCACGCGCACCGCCCCGTGCACGCGCACCGCCCCGCGCACACTCGCTCCTCTCACACGCATCCCCCGCCGGTGCCCGGTTCCGATACCGGTGCCCGGTGCCCGGTGCCCTCCCCGCTGCTCACCCGCTCGGCGGCTCCGAGACGCGGCGGGAGCCGCAGGCACCGGGGGCGGCTCCGCGGTGTTTCCCCCCCCGCCCCCCCGGCGGTGCGGGGCGGTGCGGGGGCGGCTCCGGGGGGCTCCGCCCGCAGCACAACAAAGGGCCGGCTCGCCCCTCCCCGCCCCGGCCCCTCCACCGCCCGGGGGCCCGGGGCAGCAGGGGCTGGGGGCGGCCGCTCCTGCCTGGGGCGTCACCCTCACTGCTGCGGGGCGGGACCTGTGTCTGTGCCCCCCACGGTTCCTGGGATGGCCCCGGCCCTAAAGGGGTCGTGCTGGTGTGCCCAGGAGTGCGTGTTTCAGCCCCAGCACGCTGAGTGGCTTCCAGCACCATGGGGCTATTGGGGAGCTCGGTTTGGGGGGGCAGCACCCACTGGGGTCCCTGGTAGCCGGGGTGGCTATGGGGACACCTAATGCCTGAGCACATGGCCCCAGGTATCATGATGAGATCTTGTGGTGATAGCCAGCTCAGGGAGTTTTGGGGTAATTCATGGGTCCGGGCACCTCGTGGTGACATGTGGCTCTGTGGGGTTCAGGGATGCCACGGCCATGGTGTCCCCACAGTGGCACACTCGGAGCTGGTGGCTGCTGTCAGCAGTGCCCAGAGCTGCTGGGATCACGGCTACTGAAACACTGTGCTGGGCAGGCAGGAGTCCCCAGACGGGTCCCAGGGTCATGCTGGTAGCCCCAGGAGGTCAGATGGTTGCCAAAGGGGGGACACAGTCCCCACTCCAGCCTGCAGGCCAGCAGCTCTGGGTGGTGCTGGGCTTCTTGTGTTTTCGGGTGGCCCAAGGAACATGGCCCCTGTCAGCCCCCCGGGGCCCCCTCCACGGGCAGACACAGCCCTGCCTGCGGGCAGCAGGGAACTCAAACAGCCCCCACACCATGTCCTTGCTCATGCTCTGGCTGGGTCCCAAACCTGTGGGACCTGTCCCTCCCTGAGGTCCTGGCCCCACACCCAGCCCTGCCAGCACTCTCGTGTCCCCAGGGCAGCCACGCTGGGGACACCGCAGTGGCACAGCAGGGAGGGTGGCTGGGCTGTGGCCAGGGATGAACGGGCGGTGCCTTTGTTTGGGGCCTGCCCTGGGCCTGTGCCACATGGCCACTTTTGTCCTTTCCTTGCGGGGGGATTGTGCTGTGCTGGCCTGACCTCACTGCCAGCGCTGCGGCCACTGGGCGGCTCGGACCGCGGGGCCAGGGCAAGGGCAGCCAGGGGGGCAGCTGGGGCGGTGGCCAGGCCACCGAGCAGTGCTGGCCTGTGGCCGCAGGGCTGCTGGCAGCACGGGCTGGGAGGGGGAGCAGGGACCCCCAGGACCCCAGACCACTGCTAACCGCCCCCCGGACCACTGCTGATCCCCCTGGACCACTGCTGACCCACTCTGGACCACTGCTGATCCCCCCGGACCACTGCTGACCCACTCTGGACCACTGCTGACCCACTCTGGACCACTGCTGACCGCCCCCTGGACCACTGCTGACCGCCCCCTGGACCACTGCTGACCCACTCTGGACCACTGCTGATCCCCCCCCGGACCACTGCTGACCGCCCCCCGGGCCACTGCTGATCCCCCCAGCACTGCGGCCCCACGACTCCTGCTCTGGTTAATGTTAAAGCCAGGCAGACGTCAACGTCTGCCGCAGCTCCTCCAGCCCCTCCGCTGGGGGCTGCCAGCTCCAGGGCTGTTTTTCTTCCTGGAGCAGGCTCTGCCCGTCCCATGTGGCTAAAAAAAGCCATCGGCTTGGCTGGGACAGCAGGACAACAAATTCCCAGCCCGAGCAGCCTCCTGGCAACCCTGGCACACTCCATGCACCTTCTCGGGGTGCCCCTGGTGTGCATCACCCCTGTCGTCGTTGTCATTGTCGTGGTTGTCCTCCTCCCTCTCCTCCTCCTCCCCACGCGGGGCCAGCCGAGGTGAAGGTCCCCGCTGGAACAGTGGCATTGCCCTTGTCCTGCTGGATCCAGCTGCCGAGTCACGCGCCAGCCATCAGCAGGGACGCCGGCTTCCATGTAGGGTCAGGCTGTGTCTGCCTGTCCCCAGCCCCACTGTGCCCCCCCGATTCCACACGGGGTTTCGCCGTCGGGTTTGGTCCCAGTTCTACATGGGGTTTTACAGCTGGGTTTGGTCCTGAGGATGTCTGACACCGGTGCCACGAGGGCTTTTGCAAATGGGTCTGGTCCCGGGGGGATGGGGCCATTCCCAAGTTCCACGAGGGATTTTAAACCTGTGTCTGATCCCCAGGTTTCATTCCTGGTCCCATGCAAGGTTTTGCAGCTAGGCCTGGTCCCAGGGGGCTTTGTTCCCTGTTCCACGAGGGGATTTACTACCGGATCAGGTCCTGGGGGAGTTTGGTCCCTGATCCCTCTGGGGTTTGGCAAACTAGTCAGATTCCATGGGGGTTTGGTCCAGAACCCACGCAGGGTTTTACAGCTAGGTTTGGTCCTGGGCCAAATCGGGCCCGTTCCTCATTCCACACGGCATTTTACAGCCGGGTTTGATCCCGGGTGGGTTTGCTCCTGGTTCCACGCGGGGTTTGGCCCCTTACCCGTAACCCCGATGTACCCAAGGATGCGACATCCCTTCGGTGGGAACGNCAGCCCCGGGGTGTGCGCGCCACCGGGGGGGTGTGCTCCCGACCCACGGGGGGGCGGCTCGGATTCTTTCGGGGGGCGGTGTCTGAAATGGGATCCGCGCTCACGTTTACCGGAGCTTTGGAGCTAGGTCTGGTCCTGGGGGGGTTTGGTCTTGGTTCTACGAGGGGTTTCGCAGATGAGTTTGGCCCCGGTTCCACGTGGCGTTTTGCACTCCAGCTCGTACCTAGTCTGAGCCTATGGAGGGGTGCGCTCAAGGTCCCGGACCAGCGCGGGATTTTACCCCCAGGAGGGTTCGCTCCTGCCCCCAGTGCCACGCAGAGCTTTGTTCCCTGTCAATGCTCAGGTCCCACTCGGGGCGGGGGGGGGTCACATCTGCTCTGGCTACCACGTGCGGTTCTACAGCCTGATCCACAGGCAGGTTTGGCACCCAGAGGGGTTTAGTCCTGGTTGCAGGATTATCACAGGGATTAGCACGCCGGTTTGTGCCCGAGTCTGGCCCCAGGGGACTACACCTGCTCCTGGTTCTGGTCCCGTTGTTCATCTCCCTGAGGCGTGGCACGCGGATCCCGCTCTGAGGAATGTGTCCCTATCCCTGTCCCCCTCACATGGTGGGTTCTGCACTCTGACCCCCACTCCAGCAGGGTTGGCCCCAGTAACTGGCCCAGACCCCAGCGGGGCTTGCCCCTGACCTGTACCTGCCCCTGAGCCAGGCTGGCACCCACACCTGGCTGGACAGAGCTGTGTGGTCCCCACAGGATGCCCTGGCCCCACACAAGGGTGTGGAGCTGTGGGACCAGGGCTGCACCCCTAACACCCCCCCTGCTCTCCAGATGCCGACAAGCGGATCAAGGTGGCAAATCCGGTGGTGGAGATGGACGGGGATGAAATGACACGAATCATCTGGGCCTTCATTAAGGAGAAGGTGATGGGGTCCTGCCCCAGGAACGGGCGGGTGTGCCACAAGTGGGGCTGGGGGGGTGGATGGGGAACGGGTGATCCCTGTGCTGCCCTCTGTCTGTCCCTCCCGCCTCTGTCCCTCTGTTTGCAGGAAGCAGGTCATAAAATCGGCACAGCTACCAGAAGGACCTTTAAGTGAGGCGGTCCCGGGCAGCAGGAGCTGTCTCACGCAGGGAGGCGTGTTCAAGGCAGGGGGGATCATCCTGGCCGGCAGAACCATCTTGGCCAGAGGCGACCATCTTGGGCAGGCAGCCAGGCTGGGTGCCAGCGCTGGCCATGCCGTGGTGCTGCTCCCCAGGCACCCCAGGCTGTCCCCCCATTCTGACACTCTCCTGGCCCCTCAGCTCATCCTGCCCAACGTGGATGTCCAGCTAAAATACTTCGACCTGGGGCTGCCACATCGGGACAAGACGGATGACCAGGTCACCATTGACTCAGCGCTGGCCACCCAGAAGTACAGCGTGGCTGTCAAGTGTGCCACCATCACGCCTGATGAAGCCAGGGTGGAAGGTGGGCAGGGCAAGGGGCAGAGCTCAAGTCCCAGTGCGGGGTTGCTGGCAGCTCTGGGGTGCTGAGCCTCCTGTCTGTGCACAGCCCTGGGGTCAGCAGTGCCTTCCCACTGCCAGCTCCGGTTTCTGGTGGGTTGGGGGCTGCCCCATACCCAGTGCTGTGCCCCTCTCCTCACCCTGGGGGCTCATGGGTGCTCTGGGGACCCTGTGGCCCTGGGGACACACTGACCTCTGCCCTGTGCCAGTCATGATCTCATGCTGGCTGTCCCTCTCCTTGCAGCAGGCTCTGGCAGCAGCCCTGGCACAGCGGAGCTGGGTGCTGGCAGGAGCCATGGGGGCCTGGGGGGTCATTCAGAGGTCCCATCTGTATGCCCCACAGAGTTCAAGCTGAAGAAAATGTGGAAGAGCCCCAATGGCACCATCCGAAACATCCTGGGGGGCACGGTGTTCCGGGAGCCCATCATCTGCAAGAACATTCCTCGTCTGGTGCCCGGCTGGACCAAGCCCATCACCATTGGCCGCCATGCCCACGGTGACCAGGTGAGCCAGCGCAGCGTGGGGCTGGCCAGCAGCTCCCCCAGTCCCTGCCTGACGCTCTGCCTGGCCCCCACAGTACAAAGCCACCGACTTCGTGGTGGACAAGTCCGGGACGTTCAAGCTGGTCTTCACGCCCAAGGACGGCAGCGGGGCCAAGGAGTGGGAGGTGTTCAACTTCCCCGGCGGCGGCGTGGGCATGGGCATGTACAACACAGACGAGGTACTGCTGGGGCTCAGGGGGTCCCTGCAGGGCCTGGCCACCCTGGGGGAGGTGCCAGGCTGAGGGACAGGGTCCCACGAGGTTCACATTGCCTTGCAGTCCATCTCCGGCTTTGCGCACAGCTGCTTCCAGTACGCCATCCAGAAGAAGTGGCCGCTCTACCTGAGCACTAAGAACACCATCCTCAAGGCCTATGACGGCCGCTTCAAGGACATCTTCCAGGAGATCTTTGATAAGTATGGGCCTGGGGGTGGGCTGGGCTGTCCTGGGGGTGCTGGCATTGAGACCCACGTGGGATGAGCATGGCTGACCCACCCCTGCCCCTCCCAGGCACTACAAGACAGAGTTTGACAAGCTGAAGATCTGGTACGAGCACCGGCTCATCGACGACATGGTTGCCCAGATGCTGAAATCGTCCGGTGGCTTTGTCTGGGCCTGCAAGAACTACGACGGGGATGTCCAGTCAGACATCCTGGCCCAAGGTGGAGCAGGGCAGGGCGTGGTGGACTCTGACCATCACCCCTGGGAGCTGTCCTGAGCCCTGTCCCACCGCAGGGTTCGGCTCCCTGGGGTTGATGACCTCTGTCCTGGTGTGTCCGGATGGGAAGACCATTGAGGCCGAGGCNATGGGGGTTTGGTCCAGAACCCACGCAGGGTTTTACAGCTAGGTTTGGTCCTGGGCCAAATCGGGCCCGTTCCTCATTCCACACGGCATTTTACAGCCGGGTTTGATCCCGGGTGGGTTTGCTCCTGGTTCCACGCGGGGTTTGGCCCCTTACCCGTAACCCCGATGTACCCAAGGATGCGACATCCCTTCGGTGGGAACGGGCACCGCCGCGGCCCGCGGCCAAGCCGTGCTCTGGCATAGCTGGGGACGCAGAGACAGCCCCAGCCCCACCGCAGGACCCCACCAGCCCCTTCCGCACCCCTGGCGGGGCCCCACGGGGGGATCCGCGGCTGTGTCCCGCCCCGGGGCGGAGAGAACCGCGCCCCCGCGTCCGCCCCGTCGTGTCCGCCCACGCCATGGCCGCCCGCTGCCTCCGCGCCGCCGCCGCGCTCCGCCGCCTGCCCCGCTGCCCGCCGCCCGCCCGGCCCGAGCAGCGCCGGCACTGTGAGTGGGGGCAGCCGGGGGCAGCCCCGGGACAGCCCCGGGGGGTGC
>VWZS01008400.1:179864-203157 GCA_013397075.1 Rhabdornis inornatus | reverse complement strand
AGCCAGGCTGGCACCCACACCTGGCTGGACAGAGCTGTGTGGTCCCCACAGGATGCCCTGGCCCCACACAAGGGTGTGGAGCTGTGGGACCAGGGCTGCACCCCTAACACCCCCCCTGCTCTCCAGATGCCGACAAGCGGATCAAGGTGGCAAATCCGGTGGTGGAGATGGACGGGGATGAAATGACACGAATCATCTGGGCCTTCATTAAGGAGAAGGTGATGGGGTCCTGCCCCAGGAACGGGCGGGTGTGCCACAAGTGGGGCTGGGGGGGTGGATGGGGAACGGGTGATCCCTGTGCTGCCCTCTGTCTGTCCCTCCCGCCTCTGTCCCTCTGTTTGCAGGAAGCAGGTCATAAAATCGGCACAGCTACCAGAAGGACCTTTAAGTGAGGCGGTCCCGGGCAGCAGGAGCTGTCTCACGCAGGGAGGCGTGTTCAAGGCAGGGGGGATCATCCTGGCCGGCAGAACCATCTTGGCCAGAGGCGACCATCTTGGGCAGGCAGCCAGGCTGGGTGCCAGCGCTGGCCATGCCGTGGTGCTGCTCCCCAGGCACCCCAGGCTGTCCCCCCATTCTGACACTCTCCTGGCCCCTCAGCTCATCCTGCCCAACGTGGATGTCCAGCTAAAATACTTCGACCTGGGGCTGCCACATCGGGACAAGACGGATGACCAGGTCACCATTGACTCAGCGCTGGCCACCCAGAAGTACAGCGTGGCTGTCAAGTGTGCCACCATCACGCCTGATGAAGCCAGGGTGGAAGGTGGGCAGGGCAAGGGGCAGAGCTCAAGTCCCAGTGCGGGGTTGCTGGCAGCTCTGGGGTGCTGAGCCTCCTGTCTGTGCACAGCCCTGGGGTCAGCAGTGCCTTCCCACTGCCAGCTCCGGTTTCTGGTGGGTTGGGGGCTGCCCCATACCCAGTGCTGTGCCCCTCTCCTCACCCTGGGGGCTCATGGGTGCTCTGGGGACCCTGTGGCCCTGGGGACACACTGACCTCTGCCCTGTGCCAGTCATGATCTCATGCTGGCTGTCCCTCTCCTTGCAGCAGGCTCTGGCAGCAGCCCTGGCACAGCGGAGCTGGGTGCTGGCAGGAGCCATGGGGGCCTGGGGGGTCATTCAGAGGTCCCATCTGTATGCCCCACAGAGTTCAAGCTGAAGAAAATGTGGAAGAGCCCCAATGGCACCATCCGAAACATCCTGGGGGGCACGGTGTTCCGGGAGCCCATCATCTGCAAGAACATTCCTCGTCTGGTGCCCGGCTGGACCAAGCCCATCACCATTGGCCGCCATGCCCACGGTGACCAGGTGAGCCAGCGCAGCGTGGGGCTGGCCAGCAGCTCCCCCAGTCCCTGCCTGACGCTCTGCCTGGCCCCCACAGTACAAAGCCACCGACTTCGTGGTGGACAAGTCCGGGACGTTCAAGCTGGTCTTCACGCCCAAGGACGGCAGCGGGGCCAAGGAGTGGGAGGTGTTCAACTTCCCCGGCGGCGGCGTGGGCATGGGCATGTACAACACAGACGAGGTACTGCTGGGGCTCAGGGGGTCCCTGCAGGGCCTGGCCACCCTGGGGGAGGTGCCAGGCTGAGGGACAGGGTCCCACGAGGTTCACATTGCCTTGCAGTCCATCTCCGGCTTTGCGCACAGCTGCTTCCAGTACGCCATCCAGAAGAAGTGGCCGCTCTACCTGAGCACTAAGAACACCATCCTCAAGGCCTATGACGGCCGCTTCAAGGACATCTTCCAGGAGATCTTTGATAAGTATGGGCCTGGGGGTGGGCTGGGCTGTCCTGGGGGTGCTGGCATTGAGACCCACGTGGGATGAGCATGGCTGACCCACCCCTGCCCCTCCCAGGCACTACAAGACAGAGTTTGACAAGCTGAAGATCTNGGGTGGGCTGGGCTGTCCTGGGGGTGCTGGCATTGAGACCCACGTGGGATGAGCATGGCTGACCCACCCCTGCCCCTCCCAGGCACTACAAGACAGAGTTTGACAAGCTGAAGATCTGGTACGAGCACCGGCTCATCGACGACATGGTTGCCCAGATGCTGAAATCGTCCGGTGGCTTTGTCTGGGCCTGCAAGAACTACGACGGGGATGTCCAGTCAGACATCCTGGCCCAAGGTGGAGCAGGGCAGGGCGTGGTGGACTCTGACCATCACCCCTGGGAGCTGTCCTGAGCCCTGTCCCACCGCAGGGTTCGGCTCCCTGGGGTTGATGACCTCTGTCCTGGTGTGTCCGGATGGGAAGACCATTGAGGCCGAGGCTGCCCACGGCACTGTCACCCGCCACTACCGGGAGCACCAGAAGGTGGGTGTGCTGTGCCAGGAAGCAGAGCTGTGAGCTGCCCACACCAGAGCTGACCACTCTGTCTGTGCAGGGACGGCCCACCAGCACCAACCCCATTGCCAGCATCTTCGCCTGGACACGGGGCCTGGAGCACCGGGGCAAGCTGGACAGTAACCCTGACCTCATCAAGTGAGCAGGGTGGGCTGGGGGGTCCCTGGGTGAGGGTCCCTGCCAGTGGCTGCTCTGGTGGCAGTTGTGGCAGGGCCCGTGGAGCTGCTGGAACCACAATGCTGCTGTCCCCAGGTTTGCACAGACGCTGGAGAAGGTTTGTGTGGACACGGTGGAGAGCGGGACCATGACCAAGGACCTTGCTGGCTGCATCCATGGCCTTGCCAAGTACGGGTGGCTCCCAGGGCAGGGCAGGGGGGTGGCCACAAGAACAGCATAGTGACCACAAGGACGGGCTGGTGCTGCAGGGCAGCCACAAGAGTAGGACAGTGACCAGGAGCTGGCTGTGCACAGTGGCCACAGGTAGCTGCTGGCCTCTCTGGACAGTCCCCAGAGACCCGGGGTGGCTGTTCACAACTGACTGGGGTGGGCAGGGGCCACATCCTGGAGCCAGGGCTGTGGTGCCTGTGGGAGGAGGTGGGCAGGGACCCCCACCAATCCCTCTCTGTCTCTCCAGTGTGAAGCTGAACGAGCACTTTGTGAACACGACTGACTTCCTCGATGCCATCAAGAACAACCTGGACAAGGCTCTGGGCAAGAAATAGGGGACAGCCTCTCCATCTCTGGGATGGATGGGGCTGGGAGGGGCCCAGTGCCCTCCCCCAACTCACCAGCATAGCTCAGGAACAGTTGAATAATTTTTCCAAAGTTTTCTTAGAATTGTTTTTAAAGCCTTTGTAGCAGGGGAGTGCAGGGGTGGGGGGCGTGTGGGGGTGTGTCTGTCGTGCCCTGATTCGTGTACCCCATAACCGTGTGGTGCCATTAAATATCTCCCCAGGCATGGCACATCACCTGGCACAGCTCTGCAGTGTGGGCACGGGGGGCAGCCAGGCCCCTCAGCTCAGCCTGGCCAGCCTGGGGGGGCCGTGCACTCCAGCATTTTGGCATTGCCTGAAGGTAGCACATGGGGATCCCACAGCCCTGCCGTGCTGAGGGAGGGTTGGGGCTGACCAAGGCTGTGGCCATCTCCATCCTGCCTCAAGGGTGGCTGGTAGTGGGGGGAAAAGGGGTAGTGGGTACACTGCCTTTGGGGGACTGACTGGTGCCACACCCAGAACCATCTGCCCCATCCCAAAAGCCACTGGTGCTGCAGGGAACACAGCCACTGACAGAAAGTGTGGGGTGTGTGTGGGGTCAGCACAGTGTCCCAGCCCCTGCGCTGGCTGGTCCCCAGGTCCTGATGCTTGCCAGGACCCATCCCAGCTCTGGGGGGCAATGCTGTGGGTGCTGCGAGCCCTCTGTCCCACAGCAGAGAGTGAAGAGCCCAGAGACAGGTCCCAGACTCAGCACTGCCCTTCCCTGCCAAATCCCTGGACATGGAGGAGGCAAACCCCCACCTCACAGGCTGCCCCCGTGGGAGCCTTTTCCTCCAGCCCCAGAGCAGCTGGGGGGCAAGGAGGGGGTGCCAGTTCCCAGGACCCCGCTCTGCTCCTCAGCCCCTCACAACCCCCTCTCCCCACACAGACCACACAGCTTACACGGGTTTACAAAGCACATTGGTTGAAGGGAACTGAACTTGGTGAAAAGATAAATCCAACCACGCGGCACATCTGAAAAAAATAAATTACTTTCAAAATACCATCATTTGCTGGGGCTGGGCTGGGTTTGCCTCCCCCGGATCCACCGCTGGCTGCAGCTCCAGACCCAGAGCTGTGGGCGCTGACTGCGCCCTGAGCTTCTATGAAAATACTCTGTTCTGCATCCCAGGGGCTGGCAGGGAGCCCCGGGGCGAGTGGGAAATGCAAACCCACCTCCTCATGTGGGCAGGGGCTTCTGCCTGTCAGGGGGAACCCCTGTGCAGCGAGGGGGGGACCCAGGAGGTAGAATAATTAGTGATGCTCATCATCTTGCTCCACAGCAGCCCCTTCCATCCTTACTCATTCAGTGATCTGCTGGGTCATATCTCCCCTGCCTGCAGCTTCAAGTCACAGGTGCAGGGTGCAGGCAGAGGCAGGGGGGCAGCAACAGAGCCAAGGCAGGTCCAGCAAAGTCTTCTGGATATCCCTTGTTTCCCAAGCCCAGTGGAAGCCACCCCTCCAACTCTGGGGGGCTTGGCTGGGTGCTGCAGCCCCCTGTAACCCCACCAAGCCCCCACAGCCCCACCAGCCTTGGCTACAACATGTTGTAGTAGGCCATCTCCTTCATGGCCTGCTCAGCCAGCTCGTCTGGGGGGTTGCCCACAGCCCCGTAGCTGTAAGAGTTCTCCTCCTCGAAGTCATCCATCTCCTGCTGGCCATCCAGCTCGGCGTGGTCAGCCCCAGCCAGCTCCATCATGGCATCTAGGAGTCAGCACAGGGACACGCAGTCATGGACCTGTGGGAGGGCTGGGGCCAGCAGCTCCTCCCTCCCTGGCTCCTGAGCCCAGGACTGCCCAGGAGCCACAGCCCTGGGTGGGGGCAGCCCTTGGGTGAGCAGACCCGAAGCTGCCACAGGCAGCACAGCACAGCCCAGCCCCCAGGGCCACCAGCCGGTGCCAGGGACCCACCTTGGCTGTCCAGGCTGATGTCCATCACCCCGTGCTTGACCTTCATGTGCCGGCTGAGGTTGCCCTTGAGGTTGAACTTGCTGGAGCAGTAGGGACACTTGAAGGGCTTGCTGCCAGCGTGCAGGTGCATGTGCCCCAGCAGGTTGTACATGCGGTTGAAGGACTTCCCACAGACCTGCAGGCAGTGTAACCACGGTCAGCCCCAGGGCTGGCAAAGGCTCTGCAGAGCAGACCTGGCCCCCAGGGTCCCCTGGGGCTCCCACCAGGAGTAACGGGGCTGCTGCCCTCCTGGAGTCCCTCGTGGTTCCTGCTGAGGGTTAACAGGGCTCCCTCCCTCCTCCCGCTGTGTGGAGGGCTTGGGGATGCAGTGTGGATGCTGCTGGGAGCTCCAGAGCTCCAGAACTGGTCAGAGAGAGGCACTGGCTATCATTTCAGCAGCAGCAATGCTCCCATCAAACTTGGAGTGGATAATCCACGCCCAAGCGAGAAGGGGAGGCATCACAAAGCTGCTTCCACAGCCAAGCACTCAGCCTGGCCAGATTCCTGGGGGGCAGCCCAGCAGGAGCTGTGCCCCCCTGTGCCCAGCTCCACCAGCCCCCCGGTACCTTGCACTTGAAGGGCTTCACCGGTGAGTGCACGATCATGTGGGTCTTGAGCGTCTGCTTCTGCACGAAGGTCTTGAAGCAGATGTGGCACTGGTAGGGCCGGACGCTGGTGTGGATCAGCATGTGCCGCTTCATGTTGGCCTGGAGGGTGAACTCCCGCCCGCACACCTCGCACTTGAACTCCTTCACGCCCTGCCAGGGGTGGGACAGCTGTGGGCCGGGGGGGAGCTTGGCCAGACCCCAGGCACCGGGGATACACGGGTGGTGCCAAGAGTGCAGAAGGGACCCCATGGGCAAGGGATGGGCTCCTTGTGCTGAGCACAGCACGGGGTGCATCTGAGAGCCCAGCAACATGCAGGGGCTGTGGGGTGGACAGGGTCTGTAAGGGCAGCTGAGTGCCAGCTCTGCTCTGAGGCTCAGCCCAATTGCTCCCCATTAATGAGCCCAAGGAAAGGGGCAAACACCCACACACAGCCTGTCCAGAGGGGCTGTGACAGCTCCTGGACAGGACTGCCCAGGTTACCCTGCAACAGGTCTAAAACTCCCTCCCTGAGGAAGGGAACCCCCAGAAGGGCAGGGGCTGGGTCCCAGGGACCCCCTCACTGCATGCCAGTGACCCCAGCTAATGCCAGCCCCAGGTGCTACTGCCCACCTGCACCACCCACCTCCTCCCAAGACTGGGGGCACTGGGACACCCCACCAGCACCCACACCCAGAGCTGGCACATCTCTGGGCACGATGAGGGCAGCACCCCAGAGCACCCTGAGCCCCTACCTTGTGCGTGAGCGAGTGCTGCTTGAGGTGGTGGATCTGGCTGAACTCCATCCCACACTCGGTGCAGACGAAGGGACGGACGTTCTGGTGCTTCAGCATGTGGTTCTGCAGCTGGCTGCGGTAGTGGAAGGACTTGCTGCACTCCAGGCACTGGTAGAGCGTGGGGCCCTGGTGCGTGGCCAGGTGCCGCTTCAGCTGGGTGAGCGTGGAGAAGTCCAGCCCGCACTCCACGCACACGTGGCAGCGCCCGCTCTCGTGCTTCACCTCGTGTGCCTTCAGCTCGCTGGGGTAGGCGAAGCCGCGGCCGCAGAAGCGGCAGCTGTAGGGCTTGATGTCGGTGTGCAGCAGCATGTGCCGCTTCAGGTGGCTGGTCTGAGTGAAGGCCTTGCTGCACACCCCGCACTTGTGGGGCCGCGTGCCCTGGTGGGTCAGCAGGTGGGTCTGCAGGTGGCTGGGCTGCTTGAACAGCTTGTTGCAGTGCGGGCAGGAGTGGGGCTTGATGCCGTTGTGGCCCAGGATGTGGGTCACCAGGTTGTACTTGGAGGTGTAGGACTTCTCGCACATGCGACACTGCCAGCGCTTCTGGCGGTCGCCCGCCTCCACCAGGTAGGAGTCGTCGATCTGCACGTTGATGTCCAGCCGGTCCAGCTGCGCCTTCCTGCTGTGCTCGCTGGTGCCACCAGCCGCCTCCAGCTCGCCCGGCTCCTGCCAGCCACAGCCCTGCTCGCTCTTCACCTGCTCGGGGGACGCTGGCGCCGGGGCCTCCGCCTCACCAGGGGATGGGGCACTCGCCTCGAAGGTGCCCACGGTTTGTGGGGCCCCCACAGTGCTGCTGGCCAGGTCGCCGCCCCTGCGCCGGCGCTCGGTGCCCTCCAGCTCCCGATGCCGGCGCAGGTGCCGCAGGCGTCGGGGCTTCCTGCTGAAGGTGCCCAGGTCGATCATCTTCACGGCACCGCTCTGCCCTGCCGGCTCCTGGCTGGGCTCGGGGGGCTGGGGCGCGTGGCCAGGTTGCCCCTCGCCCTCCTCATCCCCAGGGACCGGCACGTCGTACGGTGGCTCAGCCTCCACCTCTGCCTTCTCGCTCTTGACCTTGGGCATCAGCCTCACAGGCGGCCTCTTCCTCCTGCGGGCATGCTTCTCCAGGGAGGAGTCTGCTTCCAGGGCATCCTCGTCCTGCCCGTCCCCAGGCGCCTGCTCCTCGCCCTCGGGCTCCCCAGGCTCCACGGTGGCATCGTCCAGCTGCTCCCCGGCCAGCCCCGGGAAGAAGCCGGCAGGGGTGACGGTGGCCCCGAGCAGCTCATTGTCGGACACCAGGCCCAGGACGGCAGCCTGTGCCAGGGACAGCACCACCACGGCGTCCGTCTGCGTCCCGCACTCGCTGAACCGATCCATGTCTCGCCGCCGGCCTACGCCGACATGGCTGGGGAGGGACAGACATAGCCCTGAGCCCCTGGCTCACGCCAGCACCGACTCTGTGCCCCAAGGGCTCCCTCCAGCCCTCACTGCTCCCATAGGGACCCCCAGACTGGCACGGGTGATGCCAGCGTGGGTCCCCAGCACCACACAGCCCGGGACTTGGGGACAGAGTGGCCCCAGGGGTTTCCACTGCAGGGCTGGGAGGAGGAGAGAAGCTTGGATCCCTGCCCACTGTCAGCCTCTCTGGATGGGCTGTTAGTTCCTGAGGCTGGGGTTTGGCTGCTTGCATGCCCTCAGGCTCCTGGGAGTGACTCCAGGGAACAAATGCCTGCACGGTTTGGGAACCGGTCACAGCTGAGAGTGGCAGCAACAGCACAGGGCACAGGGAGCACGAGGGATGGGGCTCGGACCCAGCAGGAGCAGCAGGACACAGCCAGATGTGGCACAGGCAAGAGGCTGTGCTGGGCTCAGCCCTGGGGGCTGGCACACCCTCCCTGGGGATCCCAGCACCCACAGCATCCTCCCCCAGCAGCCAGTGAGCACAGGCAGGGACCTGGGAGCTGCCACTTCCTCCTGCTGAAGGAGTGTTCTCCTAAACACAATTATTCCTGCAGCTACAACAAAGGAATCTTGCGGGGGAGGTGAAACTGGGATAAATTCTGAGCCGGATCCTGTCACAGTCCCAGGAGAACCTGCCCAGCATGAGGAGAGGCGGGATGAACCTTTACTTTGGAGAAGGGAAACCCCACAGTGCCTGGGCATCATCCCTGCAGCCAGGTCAGCATCAGGGACACTGAACAGGGCCGGGGACATTGTGTGTGCTCCTGCTGACCCCAAACGTGTCCCCTCACGCCAGTGCCCTGCACACCCAAACACCAGCCACAGCACAAAAGGGCTGGGATGGGGATGGGATGGGGATGGGATGGGGATGGGATGATGCGGATACATCGGGGGGTACACCGGGGCTACACCGGGGCTACACCGGGGGGTACATCGGAGGTACCGGGTCCTGCTCAGCTCCCTCCCATCGGCTGGGCCACCACGGGGCTGGCCCTGACCGCAGCACTGGTGGTCAGACGGAGCCGGGGAGGGGACCCTGCTGCCAGGGGAAGGTCTCAGGCAGGGACCCCCGTGTGCCCAGGCACCCCGGAGCGGCGGCGGGTGGGGATCGGGGTCGGGACGGAGGGGAGGGGCGGATGCAGGCGGCAGGGAGGAGATGGAGAGGAAGAGGATGGGGGTGGGAGAGGGAGGAGAAGGAAGGGGATGAGGGGAGGACTGGTGCGGAGGCAGCGGAACANAGGGTTGGGAGGAAGGAGAGCGATCCGCCAGGGAGGCGGCTATGGGAACACTGAACAGCCCCGGGGCCGGACCCCCTTCCCCTGGGGCTCCCCCGAGCTGCCCACTGCAGGGAGAGCAGAAGGGACAGGGGACAGGGGACCCAGCTGCTCCCCCCAGCATGGCAGAGGGGTCACTGGGACCCCCCCCAGCATGTGCTGGGTCTGTGGCCCCCAAAACAAGCACCACGAGACAAGGCGGCTGCCAGAACAACGCACCCACACGTTCCCCACATCAGCAGCAGTCTTACAAACACCCCAAAACAGAGGGGAAAGTAAACGTGGGTTCCTGCTCTGGGTGCTGGGAAAGGGGCTGAGCTCCTCTCCTCAGCAGGGAAGCCAAAGCCTTGTGCTGCACAAACCTCTCTGCACCCATCCCATCACACACACAGCCCCGGGACACGCTGTGGAAAATCTGGGGTGCTCCGTGTGTGCGTGGATTTGGGTGCTCTGTGTGTGTGCGTGGATTTGGGTGCTCTGTGTGTGTGGATTTGGGTGCTGTGTGTGTGTGTGTGGATTTGGGTGCTCTGTGTGTGTGTGTGTGTATTTGGGTGCTCTGTGTGTGTGTGGATTTGGGTGCTGTGTGTGTGTGGATTTGGGTGCTCTGTGTGTGATTTGTGGCTCTCCAGAGCAGCAGCTGCACAAACAGCTCACAGGGAAGCAGAACAGGGCAGAGGCAGCTGCTTCACTTCCCGCTCTCACTTCCCTGTTCACGCCTTGGGATTTGCCGAGGCAGCTGGAAACTCCATTTCCCAACACACTGCTGAGTGAGGGAGGGGTCCCTATTCCAGCTCCCCAGGAAACTTCAGAGTGCAGAGCACTGCCAGCACCTCTGTGCTCCGGGGAGCTGCTGCCAGCCTGGCTCCAGGAGCCCAAAGAGAGCAGAGCCCCAGGAGCCCAAGGAGAGCAGAGCTCCAGGAACCCAAAGAGAGCAGAGCTCCAGGAGCCCAAGGAGAGCAGAGCTCCAGGAGCCCAAGGAGAGCAGAGCCCCGTGGCCACTGGCCCTGTGCAGGGCCATGCCCAGGGCTGGAGCAGAGGCCCCAGCCCTGGGCAGACACTCCTGTCCCAGCACTGATCCGGCAGTGACACCAGCACCTCCTCCAGCTCCTCCTGCTGCCCTGCCCAGCCCTGCAGACCTTTCACCCACCGTGCTCAGGGTCCCTCTCCAGCGCTGCTGCTGGGAGCCAAACCCTCCTCCAGCCCTTCAGAACCTCTGGTTTTCAAGTCCAGCCCTTTGGGCCAGGCTCAGGTCCCTGGGGTTCATTTCCCAGCGCAGATCCTCGCCTGCCCATCCTTCTCCCATGTGGCAGGGTCACACACCAATGCCAATGTCCCCTCAGTGTCATGGTGGCACGTGCCAAGCTCCCAGGGCCCTCATCCTTCTCCACCTCACCTGGGGCCAGCAGTGGTGGCTGCTGTCCCTGATCCTTTGGGGTTGTGAAATTTGGGGTTCTTTCATCATTTCTCCTCCCACTCCCACAAAACCAAGGTTTAGTTTTGGTGCAATCTCTCCTCCCGTCTTTCCCAACACATCAGGGAAGATCCAGGCTCTGCCCTGGCACATCCTGCAGACCCTGCCCTCCCTTGCCCTGGCTGCCCCCTCAGAGCCTCCACCAGCTCCTCACTCACCACCTGGTCACTTAAAGCAGTTTCTTTTCACGGCTTTCACTTCTTTGTGCTATTTTACTTCTCTTTTCCTGTCTTACTCCATGATTAGCCCCCCAAGTACTCACTTTGCTCTTATCCCAGCTCATCAGGGTAAGGGCAGCCACCTGAGCAGGTGCCAGAGCCAGAGCTGGCACCAGCAGCAGTTCAGTTCACCTGCACAGGTTCCCAGCTGCTGACAAGCCTGGTGCCACAGGAAGGTGAACATTTAGGACTTGCTTCTGGCTATCCCCTTAGCAGGACCCCATCGTGGGACCCCCACTGCAGGGCTCTCTGCAGGACCCTCTGCAGCCCCCCTGCCCCAGCGCCTGGGGGTCCTGGGACATTCCCCAGGGTCAGATGTGGTGGGGCAGACCTTGGGGGAAAAGCTCCCAAGGCACAGGATCGAGCCCCAGGACAAAGTAAGACTTTGGGCATGGGAGGTTCTCACTGGGGAAGGAAGCAGTAAAACTGTTCAAGACTTTTGACCAGGAAATTGCTGATAATGGATCTGATATTTGTGAGAAAACCTTTGATTTTATTTTCCTTTCTTTCTCAAAAGCAGCCTTCATTTAAATTTAATAAAGGGGAAAACAGGCTTTCATCTTGCCTGCAGATTTCACATAAAGCTGCTCATCCCCCCACAATTCCAAACAGAAAAATGTTGTTTTCCTGAAAATCCACAAAAATTATTCTTAAACCTGTTTGTCCTGCACCAGCCCCAGGATTTGGGGGTCACCTTGGCTGCACTGCCTGGCTCTGTGCTGGTGGTGTGTGCCAGGGGCTGACCCACAGAGTGGCTCCACACACTGTGGCAGAACCAAAACTGGCACTCCTCGCCCCAGAACTGACCCTGGTACAGAAGAACTGCTGTAAAAATGAACCAAAGCTCTGAGAAATGGGCAGGAGCCAAGGGGGCCAGGTGCTGCTGCCACAGAAAACAAACACCTGTTTAAATTCAGTCTGTCTCCACACCACATACTGTCAAACTACATTTCTAAAGGAAAACTTTTGTTTTAAGGAAAACTTCTCCAGAAAAAAGAAACCTCCACTGTCAGTGGATCAGAGCATGGCCAGTCCCTGCAATCCCCAGCCAGTGACAAAGGTGACACCACACGTGTCACTGAAGGGCTCCTGGGTGGAGGAAAAGCAGACTTTGGGGGCTTTGGCTTCACGAAACAAAGGGCACAACCTGGGATTTGCAGAGGGATGTTGATCATGGTTTTAATAAGAGCAGTTGGAAAACCAAGATGGGGAAAGCGAGGCTCTGGGAGAGACAAGGGCTCGTGGAGGACAGGGCATTATCAGAGCACATCAAACCCTCCCCAGCCCCTTCATGGGCACTTCCTCTGAAAATATTCCATGGAACTGGGATATTCTCACTCTGATCACTGTGTCCGCCAACCAGAGGTAAATATTTACCCCTCTGAAAATGTATGGTTATTGGCAAACTCTGACTGGGAGGGAAAAGGGAATGGCTTTCAAATACCCAGAGGTTACCAGTGCTGCAGAACAGAAGTGAGATGAGCACAGAGCTGCCTGGTTCCTCCATTCTCTGCCCAGGGATATGGATCCACCTCTGGGACCTGGGGTGAGAGGGCCAGGCTAAGGACAGCAGCAGGTCTCACTGCAGAGGGACAGAGCTGCCACCCCAAATGTTCTTCCCAGCACACAGGCACCTGTGCTGAGCTGTGACATCCCACTCCTGCTTCCTGTTCTGCTGGAAATCCCCTTTTTCCTCCTTCTGACACTGAGGCTCTATCCCCTCTGCTCCTCCATCCCTCTGTTCCTCCATCCCTCACTTCTCTATCCCTCTGTTACTCCACCCCTCTGTTCATCCATCCCTCTGCTCCTCCATCCCTCTGTTCCTCCATCCCTCACTTCTCNCAGCCTCCATCCCTCTGTTCCTGCATCCCTCGCTCCCCACCCCCAGTATCCTCTGCTCCTCCATCCCTCCAGTTGCTCCCTCATTCTTCCCGTTTCCCTGGCAACGCCCATCTCGAGCCGAGATCTGTCCCCTCTCTCCCGCTTATCTTTCTCCTCTCTCTTTCATCTCTCTCCTAATCTCCCTCTCCATTCTGAACCTCTGTCCTCTGCTTCCTTTCTCTCTCTCTCCCTTTTCATCTCCCCCAAAGCCTTCTCTATCTCAGGGTTACAATTATTTGAATCTCACTTTAAAGAAATGATTTGTTTAATTAACCAGGGGGCCCTGGCCCTGCTCCCACAGCCCCATGCCTGGCACGGGACCTCTGCCCACACCCCCAGTGCCTCTTGGCAAGGGACAATGGGGTGACACTGCCCTGCCACCCCATCTCCAGCCCCTGACAGCCCTGACCTCCAGCCCCTCTTGTCTGGACCAGGTGATCCCTGAGGTCCCTCCAAACCTGTGATTCTGTCACTCCATGATCCCAACACAGAGGTCAGCAGCTCCTGTGCCACAGATCACCCTCAAATTCTGTGTCAGAGCAAAACAAGGGGACACTAAAATTCATGTGAAAAAGGTGTTTCCTGAAAATCAGAGTCCTGATGGCATCCATTTTGGCATGGGGTAGTGGAATATGGGTGGAAGAGCAGCTCTGGGCTCCCAGGAGCAGGGAGCCTGACCCTGGCTCGGGGTCATTTCCACAGGACTCCTGTGTTTGGCACAGCCAGGAGCCCAATGGAGCAGCCCCGTGGCCACCAGCCTGCCCCTGCTCTGGGGAATCTCTTTAGGGAACTTTGTATGGGCTGAGCAGAGCAAATGCTGGAGCCAGCATTCCACTGTGGCCAGGGGGTGGAAAACCTGTGCTCTGTGAGCAGTCAGAGGTGCATCAAAACTGCACCAAAACCTCACCAAAGCTGCATCAAAACTGCCCCAAAACCTCACCAAAGCTGCACCAAAACTGCCCCAAAACCTCACCAAAGCCACACCAAAACCTCACCAAAGCCGCACCAAAATGGCACCAAAACTGCACCAAAACTGCACCAAAGTTGCATCAAAACCACACCAAAGCCCCACTGAAGCTGCACCAAAGCCACCAGTGGTTCATGCCCAGGGTGGTCCCAGGCAGGGAACATTTTGGGAAGGGGATTCTTCTTGGCCCCACCTGCCTTCCCAAGGAGCTCCTGTTGCTGTGCCACAGGGCTCAGCATCTCCTCCCTGGCACTGATCACGCTTCAGGCCTGATCTTCCAGCCCTTGTGCCCTCACAGCCCTTCCTGAGCATGGCACCATGGCACCAGGACACCATGGCACCATGGCACCAGGACACCATGGCACCAGGACACCAGGGCACCATGACACCAGGGCACCATGGCACCAGAACACCAGGGCACCAGGGCACCAGGACACCAGGACACCATGGCACCATGGCACCAGAACACCATGGCACCAGAACACCATGGCACCATGGCACCATGGCACCAGGACACCATGGCACCAGGGCACCAGGACACCAGGGCACCAGGACACCATGGCACCAGGACACCAGGACACCAGGGCACCAGGGCACCAGGACACCAGGACACCAGGGCACCAGGGCACCAGGACACCATGGCACCAGGGCACCAGGACACCATGGCACCACAACACCATGGCACCATGGCACCAGGGCACCAGAGCACCAGGGCAGTGGTGACAACGGGCTGAGCCCTGGTGGCACCTGGAGCAGGACCCTGGGCCCAGCCTCTCCTGCTGAGCCAGCAGAACCACCGTGGCCTCATGGATGTGTGTGAGACCCTTCCTCCCTCTCCTGGGGAAGGGACTGACCCCTGGCACCTCGTGTCCCTCTGACCTGCGTGCAGGGACCGACCATGGCCAGCGTTCACGACCCAAAACCTGCACGAAAAATCCGCAAAAATCTCAAAACCACGCCAAAAAAATCCCTAAAAAATTCGAAAAAAATTTTTTAAAAATCCCAAAAATTCCCCAAATGCACACCTGGCACGTCCCACGTGTCCTGAGGGGCTCCCTGTGTGAGCCCCCATTCCCCTTTGGAACAGACACAGCCCCTCCACTCCCATCCCTGTGTGTGCTGCTGTGGAGAGCTCCAGGATCTGCCTTTGGAGCTTATGGTCATCCCTAAAAATGCAGCTGCTCCTGAGCCCAGAGGCAGGAAGAGCCTTTAAATCAGTGTAGGGTGAGCTGGGGGAGAGGGGCTGCTGCTGCCTGGACCCCCCTGGCAGCACCCACAGCCCAGGCAGCACCGACCCCAGACCCTCAGGGGTTTGGGACCAGCAGAAAATTCGGCACTGCCAGGAGCAGGGAGGGCCCCCAGCCCTGCTGCTGTCCCAGCCTGGCTTCAAAGGCTCCACACACAACCCTCGCTCTGCCCTGGAAAACAATTTTTGCTTTTAAATGAAATAAACAGGGAAAGAAAAGACTTTCAAGTTCCTCCTTGCTGTAACGGCTTCTCCCTGCACAGTCCCTTTCCTCTCCGAAAATAGCCGAGCTATTCAAAAGAGATGCGAGAAGAAAAAAAGGAACTGAATAGAGAAAAAGGGAAAGAAAAAAATGGAGCCCCAAGGGGGTGGAGAAAAACAGAATGAAAAGACAGCAAAAGTAAAGAAAAGGGATGAAAAATAAAGGAGGGGGAAGAGAGAGACAGACAGAGGAGCTTTGAAAGGAAAGAATGCTGCCAGCCTGAATACAGGGAGCAGGAAAAAAGGGCCCTGAAAAGAAAGAGCCGGCTGGAATGACCTCTCATTCAGGGCTGTGCCAATCACCGCCGCGATGGAAATCCTTTCTTCTTCCCTGCATTCTCTCTCTTTCCAGCGGGGGCAGAGGGAAGAGGAAGAAAGGGGAGCTAATTCTCAGCATAGCAGAAAATAAATCTGCTCTTTGCGAGGACCCTGAAAGGCGCTGAGGCGCTGACAAACCCGTTCCCAGCTCCCAGCAGTCACACACGCAGATGGGGCAGGAAGGGAACGGGGCTCAGCAGTGCTGGAATGCTCACTGTTCCTCTGGAAAAAGAAGGAGTAAACTCCCCAAGCCAACAAATCTGTAGGAAGGACTGTGAATTCAGGTCAAGCCCCCCAAACCTTGCAGGGAAGGATCAGGGGTGGCTGTGGCAGAGGTGATGCTGCTGCTGTGCTGGGTCCTGCAGGGGGCACAGGGTGTGCAGCCCCTGCTGCCCTG
The DNA here is from genome assembly GCA_013397075.1 of Rhabdornis inornatus. NCBI lineage: Eukaryota > Metazoa > Chordata > Aves > Passeriformes > Rhabdornithidae > Rhabdornis > Rhabdornis inornatus. The sequence goes on along the minus strand of VWZS01008400.1, from coordinate 187,272 downwards.
CAAGTCCCAAACCCACAGAACCCTCCCTGGCCCGGAAAGACCCAGCAGGGTCTGTGAGTCCCAGCACTGCCCTGGTTCCCTCAGCATCCTCAGCAGGGGAGGGGGTTAACAGACTCCTGTGTGTGCAGATGGACCCAAGAGCCCAAAATGAACCAAGCTGCAGGGGGACAGCAGTGCTGGGATGTGGGACAAAGGGAGAGAGAGGAAAACACTGGAGATGGAACCCAGCAGGACAGCAGGGGGACAGAGGCAACAGGCACCCTGGTGTCCTGTAGGGACCCAGGTGATGCCATCCCACCCCAAAGCACCCGGGGCTGAGGGTGAATGTCCTGAGCCCCTGTGGCATCACTCCTGCTGGACACAGCTCCTGCTCAGCATCCCCAGCCCCGGGGCTAATCAGAAACTGCTGGGACTTCGGGCCAGAGCCATAAATGTGACCAGAGGTCTGAGGAGACAACACACAGGCAGGAGGAGTTCAGGAATCCTGGTGTGTGTGACCCAGCTGGCTGTAAAAGGGGAAAACCAACCCAAAATGGTACAAATGGGAGATGTGTGTCACCCCAAAGGGAACAGACTGCCTGGTGGGATGTCAAAGAATGCTCAGGTGCAAGGCAAGATCCCCACGGAGGGAAGGGTCTCACTCAAGGGTGTTACTTTCAAGAGCATTGCTGCCCTTATGCTTGGGAACAATTTCAGCCCAGTTTTGATACTGCCATGTGAGGAGCAGGTCTGTTCTGCAGGACCCACCTGTGCCTGTGTCCCCAGGCTCCGTCCTGTGCTGGGCTGTGAGGACAGAGCACTGCAAACACAGGGCTGGCCTAGATCCACCCACGGCACCATGCCCAGCCACAGCTGAAGGCAGTGAGGAGGGGAACTGCCCCAGACCACGAGCGATCTGACAGGTTCAGTCTCCCCACACTGGGAAGCACCCCGAGCCCTGCAGCTGGACAGATGTTAGCCCTCACAAACAGGGCAAACAGGGAACCCCAGCACAGCCCAGCACAGCACAGCTCAGCTCAGCCCAGCCCAGCTCAGCTCCCCTGCTCTCCTACAGCTCATCCCAGGCAGGATGAGGCCGGGGGTCCCTGCAGGGCTGGGGATGCTGCTCCCCCCGGGGATGTTGTGTCCCCCCAGCCGAGCATGGCTGAGCTCTGCCACAATCCCCACGCCTGCTGTCCCCTCTGCACGGCTGGGTAACAGGGTAATCATAGCTGAGGGGCTCTAATTTGAGTGTGATAATTAATACTCAGCTGGGTAATCCTCCACGTGTGTGTCTGCCAGCCAGGCAGGTGCTCCCAGCTCCAGGCTGTGCTGGGACAGGAGGGGGCTGCAGGGCAGGGGACACCTCATGCTCTGTCTGCTCCATCAGCTCCGCATTCTGAGGCTGTTCTGGCTCAGAGAAACTGCCCTGTGAGCCAGAGCCCAGGGACAGCCCTGAGCACAGCTCCAGCAGCACAGCTGAAGCAGCACGGGGGACACCCAGCTCCAGCTCTGTGCCTCAGGAATCACCCCTGGCACGAGGAACTGAACGCAGCCCACACAGCCCAGTCACAAACACGGGGACTGCCACCTCCTGCAGACGCCAGGTGACCGCAGGGGACAGACCCAGAGCTGCCCACCATGGGCAGAGGAGGTGTGGGCAGAACTGGGGAGCACTGAGCCCCCTGCACCCCCACCAGGCACTGCACCAGCCCACCTGGCCATGTCCCACTCCCAGCTTTCCAACAGCAAGGCTCTTTGAGTGTCACAGCACTGCAGGAACAAACCCAGCTGCACAGCTGCCAACACCACTTCTACTTTCAGATCCCCGAGGTGGGAAACGTTTCGGATCCTTTTCTGCACAGCTGAGCAGGTCAGGGGCGAGTGTTTGGGAGGCTGGGCTGGACAGATGGAGCAGGAGGCACCGGACAAAGGTCCCTGCTGGTGGCAGCTCACGAACCCCAGCTCAGGACTGAGCCAAGCCAGGTGTGGAATATCCACATAGCCACCCCCCAGGGCCCAAAGCCAGCTGTGCCTGCTGCCCCACAGCACCAGCCCATCTGCAGGGCAATGTCTTTGACAGCCACAGCAGCACAGGACTGGGCTGCTTTTCCCGGGGTGGAAAAGCAGACACTCAGAGGTGTCTGCTCTGGGGATGCTGTGCTGGCTGCACGCTGCTGCCAGGTCACAGGGCCAGGGTGAAATGCAATTCCTGCTCATTGCACGTGTGCTTTTGTGTCATCACGCTGTGAGAGCTCCTGCAGCGCTCCTGACTCCAGGCAGAGGCCAGGATTTTGTACAAAAATACACATATTTATCTTCTGAAAAGGAGCTGAAAGGACAGGGTGTGTCAGTGGTTGGACACTGACACGGACACAGCCCAGCACACCAGGAGCAATGCCCCGGGCCCTGCAGCTCCTGCCTGTCCCATTCCTGAAAACTGAGCCAGTGCTGGATGAACCTGGCCTGGGAGCTGCTGGGGGCACTGGGGGATGGATCCCCCTGCCATAAAGTGCTCGTTGGGTGATACAAGGAGATGCAGTGGGCAAATCCTGCTCCTGAGCAGGAGGGTGGGGAAATCTGCACCATTTCCTCATCCTAATTAATATTTCCCGAGGTCTCAGTGAGGCTGGGCTGTCTCTGCCCTGGTTCTGGCAGCCCTGGCTCGCCCTGGGTCTGTACCACTTGCCCTCCCCTGTTCCCATCCCAGTCTACACAACCCCTGTACTTTGTGCCCTTCCTTCTCACAGCCAGGAAGTCCCATAAACACACACAATATTCAGCTGTTGAAATAATTCCCCTCAATGTGTCCCTTGCTGATAATCACAAAGCCAAAGCAAAGCCCGGGAGCCCCCATAAATCAGGGCTAGCTCTTGACAGGGAGCTCAGGGATGGCCTTGGGTGGCCAAGGCAGATGGGGATGGATGTGAAGGGATTCAGCAGAGGCTCTGAGGGACAAGACCCGGCTAGCCCTGCCTCTGGGAAAGCTTTTGTTCTCCAGAGGGCACAGAGCTCCTCTGACTGAGCTGGTGCCCCCTCAGCCATGGGCACAGGTGGGCTGGAATCATGGAATCACCAGGGCTGAAAAACCCTCTGAGATCACAGAGTCCAACCGTGCCCCAGCACTGCCAAGGCCACCACTACAACATGTCCCCAAGTGCCACGTCCACACAGCATTTGAACACTTCTAGGGCTGGTGGCTTTGTGCACAACCTGATGGCTCTGGAGCAGAGCCAAGGGCAGTGCCAGGAGGGCAGGTCAGTCTGTGCCTGCAAGGGCGACCCAGCCAGCTCAACAAATGAACAAAGAATTGACTGGCATGGAGAAGGGAGGTGTTTGAGTTGGGAGTTTAAAATGCCCACATTTTGGATGGCAGAGGGGTCAGGATTCAGAGTAGAAAGTTCTTGGTGAGGAAGGAGACCCTCACAACCCCTGTGGGCTGACTGGGAAGGGAAGCAGCTCCCTGGAACATCCATCCTAACCACAAAAACAATTCTTCCCAACAGCAGCCACCAGCCAGGCTGGTCCTGAGCATCCCTGATCCACCCTGCCAGTGCTGGATGTCCCTGATCCACCTGGCCATGGGCAGCATCTCTTGGGGAGGTTGGGATGAGCTGGCCAGGCTGCTCTGAGGCTCCTGTGACCTCAAAGGTGCTTTTAGACCAAAATGACTCCAGGGTTCCAAGGAGAAGCTCTCCCTTGAGGGCAGCCCATCATGGGCTGGACAAAGGGCTCCTCAAGGGAAACCTCTGCTCTCCAGCCTGCTCATGGATTCCCAGTCCTGAGCCCAGGGGAACTGGCAACCACCCAGCCCCCGGCTGAACCCACAGCCGGGGGCTGGTGCTGCAGGATGTGGGGAGGGCCCTGGGATGGTGGGTGTGGGAACAGACCGGAGGGGAGAGACGGGAAAGGCAGCCAGGGAGCACACCAGGATTAAAACATGAAAGCAAAAGAAGGGGAGAGACAGAGCTGGTTAAACCAGGATAACGTGGGGAGGGACAGGGAGAGAGGCAGGGAGGGGAGAATGGCCTGACACACCGAGAACGGGCATGAGACAATGCTGCTGCTGCTGAGAGACAGGAAAGATAAATTTAGAGGCAGTGGTGAGCACTCTTCCTCTGGAAGCTCTGCCTGTCCTTCCTCCCCCTCTTCCCCTTCTCCAGGTCACCCCCAGCACGGGCTGGTGTGGCTCTGATGGCCAGGAGCCAGTCCCAGCTGTGCCCAGGGAGGGACCCAGCCCTGCTGTGGGGCTGTGGGTCACTGAAGGCTCCCTGCAGAGCACGGGCAGCCCATGCCATGCCATGCCATGCCATGCCATGCCATGCCATGCCATGCCATGCCATGCCATGCCAGCCCAGCCCAGGAGATTCCTGCTCCCCAGCAGCTCCCAAGCCCAGCATGTCAGGGTGAGCACTGCCCAGGCAGGTCCCCATGGAGGAGAAGTGGAAGTGAAACAATGAGCAGTCTGCGTGCTGCTTCCTCCTCCCTGCCTGCTCTTCCCGAGCAGAACTGCCCAGAATGGCCTGGCTGGGTTTGCTCTGCCAAACCCTGCCTGTGGCAGGGGCTGCACAGGAGGAGGCTGCAGCACGACCTTAGGGCTCCTTCCAGAGCCTAAAGAGGCTCCAAGACAGACAAGGGACAAGGAGCTGGAATGCAGGAAGAATGGCCCTGACAGAGGGCAGGGAATTGTCACAGGGTGCCCAGAGAGGCTGTGGCTGCCCCATCCCTGGAAGTGTCCAAGGTCCAGCTGGATGGGGCTTGGAGCAGCCTGGTGTTGAATCTCCTTGTCCTAGCAGACCTCCCTACCTCCCACAGCCACGGTGTTCCCCAGCACCCCACCATCCCTGGGTTATCCCTGGAGAAGATCCACCTGAACTTTCTGCAAGTTTGTCTTTGCTTGGCACAACAGAGCACCCAGACACTGGTCACTTTAACTAAAAACTGGGACACTTTGCAGGGAACATTGTCCAAACACTCTGAGGACCAGGAGGTGACACCACAGGGACACTGCAGAGCCACCCACAGGTGCTGGCATATTGTTCCTGTTAATTTTCGTTAGAAATACTCAACTGTCACTCAAACAACAGATGGACAGCTGCAAGGAAAGGCCAGGAAAAGTCAAAATCCTGCTTCTCCCTTTAAATTAAAGTTTGGCAGAGAAGGTTCATCATCACTTGCTCCCTTAGGGGGAAGAGCCCTGTTCCTCCAGGTGAGCAGAGCAGCCTCCCTGGTGTCCAAACACGGCCCCAAACACACAAATACAGAGCTGCCTGCACAGCTCAGCAGGAGCACCCCCTTCCCCACTGACAGGGCACATTGCACTGTGTTTTGGGTAGAAACTGGCATGGAGGGAAAGCACACGGTGCCAGGTCTTCTCCCACACCAACCCCACTGTGACCCACAGCCACTGCCAGGACGAGGGAGAAGGAGAGCAGGGTGTGCTGGGGCTGAGGAGAAAATGTGGGACAGAGGAACAAAGGGAAAACACGATCATGGTCTCTGTCCCCAAGGTCAAGCCCTTTGGGAAGGGGACCAGGACTCATGCTGAGGACTCCAGCCACAGGCAGCACAAAGGATGGGACTGGGCAGTGCTGGCACATCACAGCCCTGCAGCATCCTTCCAGCCCCACCATGGCACATGTGCCCTCAACAGGCATTTGGGGCACTCAGGAGCTGCACCTGAGCCCAGACAGGTGGACTCTGAGCCACGGATGTGATGGGGCTTGGGAAACCAAATCTGGGAGTGGGTGGCAGAGGGCAACAAAGCCCCTTTGACACAAGGCTGCCCCTCATCCCCACACTGGCACTGGCCTGGCAGGGTGCAGGGACATGCCCAGAGACTGGGCTCAAGCAGAGCCTGAGCTGGAAACTTCTCCTCAAGGAACAACTGTAAAATAAAGGAGTGCAGGCAGCCTCTCTCTCATGGGTTGTGATGCTGGCATGTTCCTGGCAGTACAAACCCACTGCTTTGTAGATTCCTCAGTATTCCCAGCTGGAAAGCAAAGCCAGACAGTGCCTGTGCTCCTCCCTCTCCACACCGTGATTCCCAAACTAGTTGATAAATTAAAATGGCCCAATAAAACCACCTGAAATTAATACTTTCTCAGGGATTAAACCAAGCCCAAAAATCCAACACGATGAGCAGTGACCCACACAACTGGAGATGCTCCAGTCCCTCTGCTGCAGGGATCCATGTCTGACCCTCTGAGTCACCCCCAGGTTTGGGTGGGGACATGCCCTGGGGTGCAGCAGAGCTTCAGCTCCTATTTCCCATTTTGGGGGGACACAGTGTGACCCATAAAGAGGGCACTGGTGAAAAGTTGCCTGCAGGAGAGGAGCTGGGCCCAGGTGAGCGGAATGTGCCTGATCCAGGGCTGCTCCTGCAGTGAGGATATTGTCACCCAGGGTGGGAGCAGGGCATGGGCACGGCCTGGCCAGTGCTGGCCCAGCTGCTGCTCTCCGTGGCCAGCCAGGGACTGGGCACCCTGGCACCTCCAAAGAGAATGGCTGGTGCCTCTCAGTGACTTCTCAGGGTCCCTGTGAGAGCCATGCCTGGAGTCTGCCTCCAACCCAAAATGTGTTTGTTCAGTGCTGTGGCCAGCCTGAACACCCACAGGATCCAGCCGTGCCAATGGGAACCACTTGGACCCACGGCTCGGTGGGGCCAGCTCAAACCTGGGCTGGAGGAGTGGCCAAGGCAAGCCTGGGAGCATGGGGTGGGATGTGGGAGTGTGGGGTGGGATGTGGGAGTCTGATGGAGCTGCAGGCTTTGGACCTGGGGGTGGTTTACAGGCTCCAGCCTCGGGGGAATTGGGATTTGGAGCTGGGGATCAGGCTCCAGTCCAGTGCAGGTCAGGATCTGGGCTGCCCCTATTCCCCCTGGTCACCCTTCTCTTCCTACACAGCTTCTCACAAGAAAAATGCTAATGCTTGACTGAGTAATTAATGATAATTAATTTATCCATTACCCCGTTATGACCAGAGCTCTGGAGGATTTTCACACAGCTCCCCTCGGTCCCTTGCTTGGGCACAGACCCCAAGGGTCCCCCCAGCCCTCAGGGAGCCCCCCCGGAGCACCGGGAGGTCGCACAGCAGGACACCCCGGTGTGTTCGGGGACCAGAGGTGGAACGGGACCTGCCCGGAGTGGGAAGAGCCCACAGGGTCACCCCCATTGAAATCCCGCTGCATTTCCCTCCCCGGAGCCGCTGCGAACATGGGGAGACCCCACCCGGGACCCTTCCCGCTGGCCGGTCACAAACACCGGGAAACTCCCGAAACTTGGGACCCAGGGCGCGACCCCCGAGCATCCCTCCGTGCGCTGCTGCCCCCTCCCGCAACAGGTCAGGGCCCCCCGCCCCGCGCCCTCCCCGCAACTTTCCCGGCGGACAAACTTTGTGCGCGGCCACGGGGAAAGTTCCGGGGGGGTTT
>VWZS01008400.1:154107-178974 GCA_013397075.1 Rhabdornis inornatus | reverse complement strand
TTTTTTTTTTTTTTTTTTTTGTGCTCGTGGTGAAAACTGAGCCCCCTGCTCTGTCCCCGCTGCCACTGCCAGTGCTCACATCCCCCACAGCCGGTCACATCCCTGCTGCTGCCCGCCGGCCCAGCCTGGATGGAGCCTCCTGGAGCCCGGTGGTGTCACCTGTCCCCAAACTGCCACTTCCCTCGCCGCATTCCCAGCCCGGCCTCGCCCCGCACGTGGCCTGGAATTGCCTGCACAATTATTTGTCAATCCCGGCCGGGAGAGACGAGGCGCAGGGACATTCGCTGCTTTGAATTGCCGTGGGTGCCCCAGCCTGGAGTGTGCCTGGAGCTGGCACCGGGCAGGGCACGGACCGGCACACGGGGAGGGGCACGGAGGGAGGCACGGAGCACGGAGCACGGCACCGGGCAGGAGCCGGGGTGCGACACGGAGCGGGAACAAAGCAGGGCGGGACGCGGAGCGGAACACAGAGTGCGCTGCACCGTGTGACACGGAGCGGAACCGGGAGCGGAACCGGGAGCGGCACCCGGAGCGGGGCCGGGAACGAGACCGGGCCAGCCCCGGCGCCTCCGGCTGTCAGCAAGCAGCGGCCCGCCCGCTCCAGCCAATCAGAGCGCGCATTCAGAAGGAAGCGGCCACTTCAGCCAATCAGAACGCGGATTCAGGAGGATGCAGCCATCTCAGCCAATCAGAACGCGGATTAAGGAGGCAGCTGTCTCAGCCAATCAGAACGCGGAGGCCCGAGACTGCAGCCGCCTCAGCCAATCAGGACGCGCTGTCTCCTGCTCCCGGTCACTCCGTGGCTCTTCCCATTCCCTCTCCCCGTTCCTCCCAGCCCACCGAGGCGCGCACTGACCCTTCTCTCCCTGCCCTCGATGTCCCTCGCCGGTCCCGCCGGCCTCGAGGAGCCGTGTCCGTGCCCCCCGGGTAAGGGCCCGTGGCTAGCCGCCGGTGCCACGCGGGGTTGCCCCGCCCTTTTCTCACAGTCGCCAGCACGGCGCGCTGTTGCCGGTGTGTGACCGCGCTGGGGGGCAGCGGGGCCGGGCAGCGGCCGGTGAGCTCTGACCCCGCCGGTGCCCACGCGCACGCCCCCTCCGTGCAGACAGAGTCGCTGCCCCTTTAAAAGAGGGCGTGGCCTAGCACATAGCCCCGCCCCCTGCGCGGCGCGCCGGTTCCGGCGGGGCTGGTGCGCCCCCTGGCGGCGCGCGCGGGGAGCGGCGGTCCCGGTGGTCCCGGTGGTCCCGGTGGGGGCAGCGGCCGCCGCATCCTGGCTCCAGACCCGCCCGTCTGCCCCGTCGGGCTGCGAGGAACGGCGGCAGGCCCGGTGCCGGGGAGCCCCCGCCTAGGAGCGGCTGTGATCGTTACCGCGGCCCGGCGGGTCAGCCCGGCTCAGCCCACCGGAGCCCGGTGCGCTTCCGGGGCGGCCGAGGGGCTTCCTGCGGCGGGTGTGCGGCCCGGTGCTGCTGGCAGTGTTGCTCCCGGCCCGAGGCGCCGCCGGGATGATCAACGCCATCCTCGTGTTCAACAACCACGGCAAGCCGCGGCTCGTCCGCTTCTACCAGCACCTGGTGCGCCACCGGCACCGGCACCGGGCGGGGCGACTGCCTGAGCCCGGTGCGGGCCCGGGACCGGGGGCAGTGCGGGGCTGCGGGCACCGGGGGGCTCCCTGGGCGGGGGTGTCTCGGTGGGTGCGGCACCTGCCGGTGTCCCGGTCCCGTCCTTCAGGATGCCCCGGGTCACCCACGGGTGGCATCGGGACTGGCTGTCGCCCGGAGCCGCGCGGTCACGGCGGTCCGGGGACAGCGGGGGACAGTGGGGGATAGCGGGGGATAGCGGGGGCCGGGGGACCCACATCCGTGGGGGCCNTGAGCTCTGACCCCGCCGGTGCCCACGCGCACGCCCCCTCCGTGCAGACAGAGTCGCTGCCCCTTTAAAAGAGGGCGTGGCCTAGCACATAGCCCCGCCCCCTGCGCGGCGCGCCGGTTCCGGCGGGGCTGGTGCGCCCCCTGGCGGCGCGCGCGGGGAGCGGCGGTCCCGGTGGTCCCGGTGGTCCCGGTGGGGGCAGCGGCCGCCGCATCCTGGCTCCAGACCCGCCCGTCTGCCCCGTCGGGCTGCGAGGAACGGCGGCAGGCCCGGTGCCGGGGAGCCCCCGCCTAGGAGCGGCTGTGATCGTTACCGCGGCCCGGCGGGTCAGCCCGGCTCAGCCCACCGGAGCCCGGTGCGCTTCCGGGGCGGCCGAGGGGCTTCCTGCGGCGGGTGTGCGGCCCGGTGCTGCTGGCAGTGTTGCTCCCGGCCCGAGGCGCCGCCGGGATGATCAACGCCATCCTCGTGTTCAACAACCACGGCAAGCCGCGGCTCGTCCGCTTCTACCAGCACCTGGTGCGCCACCGGCACCGGCACCGGGCGGGGCGACTGCCTGAGCCCGGTGCGGGCCCGGGACCGGGGGCAGTGCGGGGCTGCGGGCACCGGGGGGGCTCCCTGGGCGGGGGTGTCTCGGTGGGTGCGGCACCTGCCGGTGTCCCGGTCCCGTCCTTCAGGATGCCCCGGGTCACCCACGGGTGGCATCGGGACTGGCTGTCGCCCGGAGCCGCGCGGTCACGGCGGTCCGGGGACAGCGGGGGACAGTGGGGGATAGCGGGGGATAGCGGGGGCCGTGGGACCCACATCCGTGGGTGCCCACCCACCGCGTCCTCCCGGCAGGCAGAGGAGGTGCAGCAGCAGATCATCCGTGACACCTTCCACCTGGTGCTGAAGCGCGATGACCACATCTGCAACTTCCTGGAGTGCGGCAGGTAGGGCCGTGCCGGGTGTCCCCTGTCCCCGCGGGGTGCCGGGCTGTCCCCCGAGCCCCTGAGCCCTGCCCCTGTCCCCACAGCCTGTTCGGTGGCTCGGATTACAAGCTCATCTACCGGCACTACGCCACACTGTACTTCGTGTTCTGCGTGGACTCCTCGGAGAGCGAGCTGGGCATCCTGGACCTCATCCAGGTGTGTCCCTGCAGGGCCCAGCTTCCCTTCCCTGGCACCGTTCAGGGGTGTTTCGTGCCCGTGGCATCCCTGTGCCAGCCTTTCTGAAGGGCCTGAGGAGCCCTCGGGGCCGTGGTGGGGAGGGAGGATACGTGGAGTACCTGAGCTTCTCCATGGGAGCAGTAGGGAAGTCAATCTGAAGGAATGTCTTCTGAAAATAGAAGCATAGAATGATTTAGTGTGGGAAAGACCCTTGGGAGCGTCAAGCGCAATCATTAATCCTGGAATCCTGGGATCTCAGGGATTGTCTGGTCCAGCCTTTCTTGGCAAAGCATGGACTAGACCATGCCCAACACCCTGGCATGTGAAAAATATCCAGTGTTGGGGAATCCCTCACTTCCTCATGGAGATTATTCAATGGCTGTTTCTTTGGAAAAAAATTTTCCTCTTGTGCCTTGTTGAAGTGTCCCCAAGAGGAACTTGTACCCATCACTCTGTCTTTCCATGTGACTCCTTGTATGGAGGGAGTTTCCAGCTTTGTAGCCACCCTTTAAACACCAGGATATTGGAAGAAGGTCCCCCCTGATCCCTCTTTTCTCCAGGCTGAGTCCCCTCAGGTCCCTCAGCCCCTCCTGGGGCTCCAGCCCCTTCCCCAGCTCCATTCCCTGCCCTGGACACGCTCCAGCCCCTCCAGGTCTCTCTGGTTGGGGGAGCCCAGAGCTGCCCCCAGCAGTGCCAGCACAGGGGACAGGCACTGCCCTGGGCCTGTGCCCACACTGGGGCTGACACAAGCCAGGTGCCATTGGCCTCTTGCCCACCTGGACACACGTGGGCTCACGTTCAGCCACAGTCACCAGCATCCCTGGGTCCTTTTCCAGCTTTCCAGTCACTCTGTGCCATGTCTGGAGTGTTCCTTGGGGTGGGTGTGACCACCTTGCCTGGTCTCTGTCTTCCCCAGGTGTTTGTGGAGACGCTGGACAAGTGCTTTGAGAATGTCTGTGAACTGGACCTCATCTTCCACATGGACAAGGTGGGTGGTGGCCTCGGGGCTGCTCCTGAGCCTGCATTTTGTGGCTGGGGCTGGCCAGGAGAGTGAGGGGATGGCTGGGCTCACTGTGGGAGGGACAGAGATCCTGTATGGGAAGCTTTCAGCCCATGCTCTGCAGAAGCCACTCACACTGTGACCTCCCAAAGAGAGACCCGAGTGCTGAGCTGCTCCGAGCCCAGAGGAGCCGTGCCCAGCCCCGGGGCTGCCCCGGGGCCGCCTGGCTGTGGGCAAGTGACTGATCTGTGCTCCACAGCCAGCGCTGGTGCAGCTGGGCAGACCGTGACTCCCCCTGGGAGTTATCGTTTTATTACAGCTGCAGGGGAAAAAAAGGGAAAGGAACAATGGGAGTGTTTGGAATTCCAAGTGCTGGGTAAACTCGGGTTTGAGCCATAGTCTGTAATGCTTCCTCTCGAGCTGGATAGAGATCCTGGGCGGAGGCTGTCTCCTTTGATCATGTCCTGGGCTGCAAGGTTGAAGATAACTAGGAATAGATAGCCAGGAATAGGCTTGGAGCAGGGAGAGGCTTGGCTGGGGGTGCTGGGCTTGCGTTGCTGTTGGCCAAGATTTTCTTGCTTTGCTGAAGACAAAAACATGTCAACAAAAAAGAGCACCGGGGAAAAAAATGTGTAAAATGCTCCTTTTCCAGCTGGGGAACTGGCAGGGAAGGGGAGTGAGCAGGTCTGGTCTGTGTTACCAGCTGCTGAGGTTGGGCTTTCGTTTCACCATTTGCCCTACTATAAACTTTCCAAAATGCCACAACATCTTATCAGCAGAAGTGTTTATCAGAATAGGAGGAGGTGTATCAAAGCAGCTGTGGGAGAAGTGTTGGCAGCTGCCCAGGTCACCTCTGCCCACAGCTGGGGGAGGATATGCTTGTGGGCACTGACTCTGGCATGGGCAGGACCCAGCAGCTTTCCCTCAGCCTTACTCTCAGCTTTCCATGAGCTCTGCATGTAAAACTCTGAGCCTCACAGCCAGCCCTCAGGCTGGGCACGTCACCCCTTTGCCAGCAGCAGTGGGGTCACCCTTCCTCTGACCTCTCCTGCCTGGAAGAACATTCTCAGGGACAGGAATCAGGAGTTTCTGATAGACCCCAGCTCCACTATCAGTCACTGCAGACTCTCCCAGCCCTGTTTACTTCCCATCCAGTGCTGCTTCCCAGCTTGGACTGGAGTCCTGGCCGTTATCAGTTGGCCCTCCTGTCTCTTTCTATATTTGGCCCATGTTTATTTCTCAGATGTGCTCATGTTCCTGTGCTCCCAGGAGTCCGGTTGCAGAGGGTTGCAGTGTTTGGGGTGCTGGGAATGTGGTGGTGTGTCCTGCTGGGCCCTGGTTGCCCCCCGTGGATGCCCAGGCAGGGCCATGGACAGGGCTGTGAATGTCCCCCTGGGCAGGGGATGCTGGGGTGCAGGTGCAACTTTGGCTGCATTCTGTAATTTTTGTTTTTTTGCCTTAAGTTCCACCTTGCACTACCTGCAGCACACGGGCCACAGGACCAGAGCTGTGGTGGCTCTGGGGTCCTACTCCTGCCATGGGCTGATGGAGGGGACATTGATCAGGCTCCAGTGACACCAGTGCTTGTAGCTGTCGGCTTGGGGAGCCCCAGGCTCAGAGCTGCAGGGATCCCGTCACAAGGGCAGGCTCAGGGTGGGCTATGCCCAGCTCTCAGTCGTGCTTTCCACCTTGGAGGGGAGCGTGAGCTGCACTCAGCAGCTGTGGGGTCCCAGAGGTGACACAAATTGCTCAGGAAGTGATGTGCTTTGGCTTGGAAAACAAAACTTGCTCAGGATTTCTCCCTGTTGGTTTGGAGCCAGCTTGGGCCAAAGCCAGATCTTGAAGGAACGTTTCCTGATGCTCCCATATCCTTTTTGGCTATGGGAGCCACTTGCTCCAGCTGCTTCAGCATACACTGGGACTGGGCTGTGGGATGGGGGTTCCAGGGCTGGGGAGGGTCCTTGGGGCTCACGCTGTGCCCTGCTGATCCCACACACCTTCTGCTGCTCCAGGGCCTGTGGGGAGCCCTGGGATCACCTCACTGATGTCTGGGGTCACCTCCCAGAGCTGGGACTCCCTCAGACCAGGTTCTCTCTCGCCTTCATTCCCCCTGGGATTGTCCTGGTGGTGGTAGTACAAGGTGGTAACAAGTGCAGCTTGGCTCTGAAACCATAAAACAATCTCATAACCCGATGTATTTTTACATGGAAGTGAAACTGGCACCCATAAATCGATTATCTGTGCTGGGAACTGCTGACTGTGCAGGGAATGCTGAATTGAGCCAGCTGCAGGAGCTCAGGGTGGTTGTAGCCACTGGCACAAACTGGCTGTTGCCTTGGGGCTGATTGCAATTCTTGGGTTGCAAGTCAGCAATGTTCCTTTCCCTGCTTTGGCTGTGTGATTGCACTGCCCCTGCCTGGCTGCTCATCCTTGGAGTTGAGGGATCCCAGGAAAGGAGCAGACTCCCTTGGCAGTTCTGTGCTTTTTCTGTGCCGATGTCACAGTCCTGACCTTCCTGAGGGACAGTGGAGAGGCCAGGCTGTGGCCTGACTTTCTGAGAAGGAGCTTCTGGGGACAAGTGTCCTGCCCAGTGAGGACCCTGCTGCCTGCTGGGGTCATCTCTAGGACACATTCCTGCTGTAACCTGGCTCCTGGCCATGCAGGGAGCAGCCATGTGTGGGGATGGCACAGCCAGGCTGTGCCCAGTGGGATGAGCACATGTGGCTGCTCCAGGGGCTGCTGTATGCCCAGTGGGTGTCATCTAGAGCGGGGATACGGGTGATTAATGGAGCTTGGGGGCTCCCCTTGGCCAGCCTTTCACTCTCCAGGCAGTGGAGGGATCAGGGGTAGATTTGTGTCCCTTGGGGAGGTGCTGGTCCCTGACAGGACTGGGCTCTCAGCCTTCTGTTCCCTCCCTCCCTCCCTGGCAGGTCCACCACATCCTGCAGGAGATGGTGATCGGTGGGATGGTGCTGGAGACCAACATGAACGAGATCGTGGCACAGGTGGAGGCCCAGGGCAAGCTGGAGAAGGCAGAGGTGAGCAGTGATGCTGCAGCTCTGCCCTGCAGGAGCTGACCCTGGGCTGCCAGGGGGGTGGCCCATGGGGACAGGGATGTCCGGGGCATTGCCAGTGCCTGCCTGAGCCCTCTGGATGGGGTGGGGACATCCCTGCCCAGGGGTGCTGCTCAGGAGTGCAGGGAGCTGCCGGTGTGTGGAAGTGGTTCTGCCAAGGTGAATGACCCCAGGCCGTGACAGGTTTATAAAAGATGTGGCTGTGGGTGGGGCTGGTGGTCACGGTCCCTCTGTCCCCAGGGAGGCCTCTCAGCTGCTCCTTCCCGTGCTGTGTCGGCCGTGAAGAACATCAACCTGCCCGAGATCCCCCGCAACATCAACATCGGCGATATCAACATCAAAGTGCCCAACCTGTCACAGTTCATGTGAGCAGCCCGTGCTGGGGGCTGCCTGCTGAGCAGAGCTGGGGTCCCTGGCTCCTCCCGGGGCTCTGCCCGTGTGCACGCGGGGGCTGATGGTGGCCGAGGGCAGGGAGCAGTGGCAGGGCTCAGAGAATGGGCTGGGGGGTCCCTCCCGCTGGACCTGGGCTCAGTTCTGCTCTCTGGTCCCCCAACAAGGAGGGTGCCCTTCCTTCTCCCTGTCCCTGCAGATGTGCAGCCTCTCCTTGCTGTGGGGAAGGGTTGGCTCCTGCCTCTCCTGGGATTCTTGGCATTCCCAGTGGTGAAAGTGTGCCTGTAGAGCTGGCTCTGTCATCCTCCCAGCCATGGCTGTCCCCTGCTCTCTGTGATGGGCCCTGGCTGGGTGGGGGTCACTCATGGGTGCTGCTGTGTGCCCTGGGGACAGTGAGGGGACATGCTGGAGCAGGGATGTGGCAGCAGGAGGAATGGGAGCTGAGTGACCTGGGGGACGGGCAGGGTCAGGCCAGGCTGGGGCTGCTGGAGTGTGTCCCTGTGTGCCAATAAACTGCCCTTGAACCCCTGTCTGTGTCTGCTGTGGGTGCTGCTGGATGGGGAGGGGGCTGGGGGGGGGGGTCTGTGCAGCCCTGGGGGGCCTTTGGCTGGTGGAGACCCCGGGGGTGGGAAAGGGGGCCCCAGATGCCCCAGGGGAGGGCAGGGGGCTCAGGGCAGGGTGCCTGGCTGCACCCTCTGCTCTCAGCAGGTAAGGAGAGGGTGATGGCCCTGCTCAGGCTGTGACAGCAGTGTCCCCAGCTTTGGGCCTTTGGTGGCAGGTCACCCCTGAGCTGCCCTGAGCTCTGGCAGCTCTCTGGGTGTGTGGGATCTGTGGGGCTGGGGTCCCCTGAGGCCAGGGAGGAGCAGGGCTCGTCCTGGGGTTCAGAGTGACCCTGCTGGGCTCTGTCAGCCATGTGCCCCATGCCTATGACTCAGTCGAGGCTCCATTTGGCCACCAGCCCCTGGGGCTGGCCAGGGGCCCTTCCTGTGCTCCCCAGCTGTGCTCCGGGTTCTGCTTCCACTTCCCCTGGCAGGGAAACCTTGACTCTGCCTGGAAGGAATTTTCCCCTCCCTGCAGCTTAACCCTTCCCCAGCTGGCCACTAGCCACATCAGTGCTCCTGAAGGTCAGGAAGCTAGGCAACCTGCTGCGTCCTCTTCTCTGCTGGCTTTCCTCCTCCTCCTCCTGTAGGTGAAGGGTGCAGGTGAGTCACTGAGCTCGGGCCGTGTTGTGGGGCTGGGACGCGGAGTCCGGCAGGACCGAGACACTCGGAGGGGACGCTCCGGGCTCACCTCATGGCGAGGGACTTGGCGAGGTGCTGGCAATCTGCTCTGTGCCAGGCCGGGGGTCCGGGGACTGGGCTGCCATGGGCAGTGTCCGTGTCCGGCCCCACGCCACAGCATTCCCCTGCTGTCCGTCCACAAGTGTGCTCCCCGTGCACCTCCCGTGTGCTCCTCTTCACCTCCCGTGTGCTCCCCGTGCCCCTCCCGTGTGCTCCTCTTCCCCTCCCGTGTGCTCCTCTTCACCTCCCGTGTGCTCCCCGTGCCCCTCCCGTGTGCTCCTCTTCACCTCCCGTGTGCTCCTCTTCACCTCCCGTAGCTCCGGCCCCAGTGCCCCGTTCTGGGCTCGCCAGAGCCGCAACCCCGCAGCTCTGCGGGACGGGGGAGGCTGAGCACCGTGACCGTGACCGTGACCGTGACCGAGCCAGCGCAGCCCCTCTGCGCCCCGGCCGCTCTCTGTTCAGGCTGGGATGAGCCGGGGCGAGCCCCCAGCCCGTCATTTCCCCTCCCGAGCCGGTGGCTGTGGCTGTGCCGGAGCCGGGACCCCGCGCTATGTCCCGAGGGGCAGCGCTGGCTCGGTCCCCAGACCCGTCCCTACCCCGGAGCGAGCCGGGGATGCGGCCTGGGAAGGGCTGTGCAGGGCAGGGCTCCCTCCGAGCCCTGCAGGCGGTGGGGCTGGATGCTGGGGCTGGCTCCTGGCCCCCGGCCGCTGCCTGCCCCAGCTGTGCTGGGCTGTGGCACGCACGGGTTTTGCTGGGCTAGCTCTGCCCGCCGGAGCGTGTTCCCGAAGCCAGGCCCTCTCCCCTGCACCCCTTTCCCTCAGAGCTGCTGCAGGATGGGGGGAGCCCATGCTGTCCCCTCGCCGGCCGGCGGACAGGAGGTTAAGGGGGCGAGAGCTCCGGGTTCCTGCCCCGGAGCTTTGGAGGAAGCTTTCCTTCCCCTGGAGCTGCGAGCGGGAGCTGAGACGGTCAGTCGGGCGGAGGACAGGAGGACAGGCAGGACAGACAGACACACGTGGGGCGCGGGGAGCAGGACCAGGGCGGGGGGGACCCCGCTGCNTGTGGAGGGCTCTGGGGGGGTGTCAGGCTGTGGGGTGTCCCCACGGGGGTGACACCCAACATCTGTGCTTCTTGTGGGACGTGGGAGATGCATGTGCTGCTGGCTGGGCTCCAGAGGGGTTTTCTGGGGGTGGGGACAGAATCCTGCAGGTGCTGGGGGACTCCAGGGTGCGGGTGCTGTGTCTCGCCCCAGTGCTGCTCCCTGTTAACTCCATCCAGGCCAGCCATTGGCACCCTCCCAGCCACCTGTGGCCTGTGGGGGACTGTCCCCAAAGCCCTTGGCCAGAGCCCGGGTGGGGATGGGACAGAGAGCCAACAGTGACCTGGGGGGATGGCTGTGCCTGACAGGGAATGGCAGGCACACCAGCAGAGTGGTTTGTGACAGGCACGGTGGCCCCGGTGGGTGCAGCTGGGTGTCAGGGACAGGGCAGGGCACCCTGAGGACGCCATTTATCCTGGCTTGCCCTTTGCTCCAGCTCTGGCTCCTGGCAGCACCTGCCCCTGTGTCCCTACGGAAAGACCTATTAGATCTTGGGAACAGGGCCTTCTATTTTTTTCCAGTATGCGACAGGATATGCCCTCCCCACCCTACCTTGGGTTCACCGTTATGAACCCAGCCCCCGCGGGGACTTCACATGTGCCCACAGGGGCTGGGTTCACAGCGGTGGAGTTTGACCCCAGGGCCTCCACGTTTGTGACCCTGGACTTTGAGAGGGCTGTGGGCAGGGGGAGCTCCTCCCAGGTGTCCCCTCTCACATTCCCCCGCCGCTGCCAGACCCCTGGGCTGCACCCCATGCCCCCTGCTTTCCCTGGGTGGGGCAGCCTGTGAGCTGTGCCCCTCGCAGGCAGGGGTGGTGTGGACCCTCTGACAGTGGCTCAGACTCTGCCACTCGAGGGTAGATGGGGTGACACTGAGTCTGTGTCTGGGCTTGGCTGATGGGGACACACGCTGGGCGCTGCAGTGTGGTGGGGACATGGCTGCTGGCTGTGACCACCTGCTCTCTCCCTCCTTTTGCAGGGCCAGGCCAGCGCTGGGGGAGCTCGCCGGGGGTCCAGGCCCAGAGGTCCCCGATGGTGCCAGCCCCCACGGCCAGCTCTGCCCCTGCAGCGGCAGCGCTGGGCGTTGGTGCTCCTGCCAGCCTGGGGGGCGGGCGGGTGGAAAGCTCATCCCAGGGTCTGTCGCCACCCTGAGCCCCATGGCCATTTAATCGTTCACCCATTAACTTGGACTAATAAACCCCGCGGAGTGAGAGGCTAAAAGCCGTGCTTGCACCAGCACCGTGTCTGCCAGTGCCACTCCTGCTGCTTGCCATGGCAGCCGGCTTCTTCATCAGCAAGACCGTGGGCATTGTGGCCATCGTGCTGGGCGTGGGGGCTGTGGCCACCATCATTGCACTCTCGGTGGTGTATGCCCAGGAAAAGAACAAGGGGACATCAGATGTGGTCACCAGCACCACAGCCAGCCCCAGCACCACCACCCCTGCCCCCAACAACCCCTGGAACCGATGGAGGTTACCTGCCACGCTGAAGCCGGAGAGCTACGAGGTGTCCCTGCAGCCCTTCCTGACGCCCGATGCCAACAACATGTACATCTTCAAGGGCAACAGCAGCGTGGTGTTCGTGTGCGAGGAAGCCACCAACCTCATCCTCATCCACAGCAACAAGCTGAACTACACCATGCAGGGCTCCTTCCACGCCACGCTGCAGGCAGAGGGTGGTGGTGCAGCCCCTGCCATCTCCCGCACCTGGCTGGAGACTACCACCCAGTACCTGGTGGTGCAGCTGAGCTCTCCCCTGCAGCGGGGCCAGCGGTACCGGCTGTCCAGCAGCTTCACTGGGGAGCTGGCCGATGACCTGGCTGGCTTCTATCGCAGCGAATACACCGATGAGTCAGGCACCAGGTAGGTGGAGGGCAGGAGACTGGGTGGAAGTCACAGAGCCGGCCCGATGTGGTGGTGGGAAGGGGAGTGGGGGGCACAGGGCTGGCATGGAGCAGTGGAGGGCATGGGGCTGGAACGGGGCAGTGGAGGGCATGGGGCTGGCACAGGGCAGTGGAGGGCACGGGGCTGGCATGGGGCAGTGGAATGCACGGGGCTGGCTTTGGGGTAGTGGAGGGCACGGGGCTGGCACAGGGCAGTGGAGGGCACGGGGGCTGGAATGGGGCAGTGGAGGGCATGGGGCTGGCTTTGGGGCAGTGGAGGGCACGGGGGCTGGAATGGGGCAGTGGAGGGCATGGGGCTGGCGCAGGGCAGTGGAGGGCACAGGGCTGGCTTTGGGGCTCCTCTCCTGCCAGGACCATAGGATGGGTGCATAGAGCCTCTGTGCCACCCTTGCATCCTCATGCTGCCCCGATGGGGATGGGAGAGAGGGGAATGGGGGGTGCAGCCTCCACAGGGACCCCTGGCACTGATGGGCTTGGCTCACAGGCAGGTGGTGGCCACCACGCAGATGCAGGCAGCTGACGCACGCAAAGCTTTCCCCTGCTTCGACGAGCCGGCCATGAAAGCCAACTTCACAGTGACCCTGATCCACCCCACCGACTATGAGGCCATTTCCAACATGCCTGTCAAAAGTGAGTAGGGTGGGGGACCCCGTTAGGGGGCTGGGGGCCTGGCAGAGCTGTGGGGTGATCCTCTGTTCTCCACAGACACCAGGCAGCAGATTATTGATGGGGAGACTTGGAATGTCACTGAGTTTGGCACCACGCCTCGGATGTCCACGTACCTTCTGGCCTTCATTGTCAGCCGGTTCAGCCATGTGGACAGGAACTTCTCGGGCACACTGGTAGGATGGGCTGGGTGCACCCCCTGCCCACCTGGGTGGCTGAGCTTGGGCCACTGACGAGTCCTGCATCCCTCCTCTGCAGATCCGCATCTGGGGCCGCCCCGAAGCCATCAGGGAGGGCCAGGGCGACTATGCACTCAGTGTCACTGGCCCCATCCTCAGCTTCTTTGAGGGGCATTACAAAACGGCGTACCCGCTCCCAAAGTCTGGTAGGTGCTGCGGGGTGCCCGGGGCACTGGGTTGAGGTGCCCACTGCAGGGGGGAAGGCCCAGCATGCTGTCAGCAGGGCACTGATGGGATTCCCCTCCACCCCCAGACCAGGTTGGCCTCCCTGATTTCAATGCGGGCGCGATGGAGAACTGGGGGCTGGTGACCTACCGGGAGA
Source organism: Rhabdornis inornatus (assembly GCA_013397075.1). Taxonomy (NCBI): domain Eukaryota; kingdom Metazoa; phylum Chordata; class Aves; order Passeriformes; family Rhabdornithidae; genus Rhabdornis; species Rhabdornis inornatus. The sequence continues at coordinate 165,997 of VWZS01008400.1, read as the reverse complement.
ACTCCCTGCTCTTCGATGCTAATTTCTCCTCCATTAGCAACAAGGAGCGGGTGGTGACCGTCATCGCCCATGAGCTGGCACACCAGGTACCTGCTGCACCCCTCGGCCCCTCCCCTGGCTGATGGCTGGCGGCTGAGGGAATTCTGTGCCCTCTGCAGTGGTTTGGGAATTTGGTGACGCTGCGCTGGTGGAATGACCTGTGGCTGAACGAGGGCTTCGCCTCCTATGTGGAGTACCTGGGTGCTGACTCTGCTGAGCCCGACTGGAACATTGTGAGTGCCAGGGATGATGGGTGTGGGGGCAGGCAGGGGAGCAGGCACCTCGGGGGCTGCCCCGGTGCCAGGCGGTGCACGCAGGGCTGAGGCAGGTGCTGGTGCCCCTCTGCAGAAAGACCTGATGGTGCTGAATGAGCTGCACAATGTGATGGCCACAGATGCCCTGGCCAGCTCCCACCCGCTCTCCTTCCGCGAGGATGAGATCAACACCCCACCCGAGATCAGTGAAGTCTTCGACAGCATCGCCTACAGCAAGGTGTGCACGGGGGTCCCTGGGGCGGGGATGGTCTCTGAGGTGTCCCTGGCTTCTCTCACCTGCTGTCCCTGCAGGGAGCGTCGGTGCTGCGGATGCTCTCGAGCTTCCTCAGCGAGAACATCTTCAAGGAGGGTCTGCAGGTGAGGTGCTGCTGGTACTGGAGGGCCCAGTGCAAGCCCAGTGCAGGGTGGGCATCCCATGGCAGAGACCTTCCTGGGTGCTCTAGGGGTGTCCCACACCCCAGACTTGCCCTTGCTCACGCGTTTCTCCTGGTGCTCTCCCACAGTCCTACCTCCACACCTTCTCCTACGACAACACCGTGTACACTGACCTCTGGGTCCATCTGCAAGAGGTAGGAGGGGCCTGGTGCTCCTGCAGCGTCCCCAGCCCTGGCTCTGGGGGGCTGCATGCTGTGACAGGGTCCCAAAGCTGGCTGAGGGTTGCAGCGCTGGCCAAGCCCCACGCTGCCCTGTCTCTGCCCCTGCCCATGGTGACCGGCGGTGCTGCCATCCCTGCAGGCGGTGGAGAAGAACAACGTCCCGCTGCCCGACAGTATCAGCAACATCATGGATCGCTGGACGCTGCAGATGGGCTTCCCTGTGGTCACTGTTAACACCCTCAATGGCACCGTCAGCCAGAAGCATTTTCTGCTGGACCCCACCTCTTCTGTGGACAGACCCTCTGACTTCAAGTGAGTGTGGTGGGGGCTGGCTGGGAACTGAGGGGTCAGGGGATGAGGGCCAGTCTCACCAGCTGTCTGTCCATGGCACAGCTACGTCTGGATCGTCCCCATCACCTGGATGACAGGCAATAGCCAAGGGAGTGGCAACTACTGGCTGACTGGAGTCTCAGGTATGGTGTGTCCTGTCCGTGAGTGGGGGTCTTGCTGCCACCTCCGCTGCCATGGCACTGCTTGGGGTTCCCAGGGAGGTAGTGCTGGTGGGGGCTGAGCCTGGCCCTCCCTGGCGAGTGGGGGCACAGCTCTGGCAGAGCCTCCTGTCCCCTTCCCAGACACCAACAACGACTTCAGGCTCAGCTCCAGCTGGCTCCTGCTGAACCTCAATGTCACTGGGTACTTCCGTGTCAATTACAACCAGGAGAACTGGGATCAGCTCCTCAGCCAGCTTAGCACTGACCAGACGGTACATGGGGCGCTCTGGGCTGTGGTGTGGGACCCCATTCACACCACCCTGCTCAGGCTGCCCTGAGACACTGACCTTGCTCTCTCAGGTCATACCTGTGATCAACCGTGCCCAGATCATTGATGACGCCTTTAACCTGGCCAGGTGAGCCCTGCCAGGTGGTCTGGGTGCCACAGGGGTGAGGGGCTGGATGGGGTGGATGCCTGGGGGTGGCCAGTGCCAGTGTGGCTGGGGAGGTGACGCTGCCCTCACCCCTGACAGGGCCAAGTACGTCAACGTGACCTTGGCTCTGAACACGACACTGTTCCTGAGCCGGGAGACGGAATACATGCCCTGGCAGGCAGCGCTCACGAACCTGAAGTACTTCCAGCAGATGTTTGACCGCAGCGAGCTGTTTGGGGACATGTCGGTGAGTGCTGCCACCCCGCCGTGCTGGGGGTGAGGGGACAGAATTGCCCTCACAGTGGTGTGGGGGCTGCTGCCAGTGTCACTGGGCCCTGACTCCCTCTTGCCCCCAGAGATACATAAGGAAGCAGGTGACCCCTCTCTTCAAGTACTACGAGAACATCACCAATAACTGGCGAGATCTCCCCAGTGGCCTGATGGCCCAGTGAGTACCGTGGCCCTGGGGCTGGGCTGGATCCCTGGGGTCTCCCTGACTGCACTGGGCAGAGGGCACAGCCCTGCCTGCAGCTGGCACTGGCCAATGGGTGCCCTGTGCTGGTCCCCAGCCCTCATGGCCTCTCTCCCCCAGGTACAATGAGATCAATGCCATCAGCACCGCCTGCTCCTACGGTGTCACCGACTGCCAGCAGTTGGCCACCAACTACTTGAGCCAGTGGCAGAATACCAACATCAACCCGTGAGTCCTCGGAAGCCCCGGTGCTGTGTGCGTGGTCAGGCTGGGCACGGCTCAGGGCTCCTGGCACTGATGGCTCTTACCCCAACAGGGTCCCCCCGAACCTGCGCTCAGCCATCTACTGCAGCATGGTGGCCACGGGCGGGGAGGATGCCTGGGATTTCATCTGGGCGAAGTTCCAGAATGCCTCTGTGGTGTCTGAGGCTGACAAGCTCCGCACAGCCCTCTCCTGCAGCCCCCACCCCTGGATCCTCAACCGGTGCGTGTGGGGTCTGGCTGGCACCGTGGCATGTCCCCACCAGCCCATCACCCCGTCACATGGTGTCAGCTGCCCCCGCCAGCCCCTCACCCCTTCATCGTGCCCCTCCAGGTACCTGCAGTACACCCTCGACCCTACAAAGATCCGCAGGCAGGATGCCACCTCCACGATCAACAGCATTGCCAGCAACGTTGTGGGGCAGCCCCTGGTTTGGGACTTCATCCGTGGCAACTGGAGGACCCTCTTCACCCAGTGAGCACTGCGGGGGACTGGGGGCACCCCTGTCTGCCTGCACCCCTTGGGGGTGGCACTGTCCCTTCCCCTGTCCCCTCCCCCCTGGCTCAGCACACTTCTGCTCTCCCAGGTATGGGGGCGGCTCTTTCTCCTTCTCCCGCCTGATTTCATCTGTGACCCAGCGCTTTTCCTCAGAGTTTGAGCTGCAAGAGGTGAGGCTGGACCCTGGCAGAGGCCGGGGGACCAGGGACCCCTTTGCTGCCCTTTGCCAGCAGCCCTTGAGAGGGGATTTCCTGCTCCTTGTGTGCCCAGGGATCCAAGAGGCTTCTGTGCCTGTCACGGGCTGCTGGGTGCCTGCTGGGTGCCTGCTGGGGTGGTGGCAGGGGTGCCCCAGGGCTGTCAGAGTGCTCCTGGGGGCTGTTGGGGTGCTCCTGGAGGCTGCTGAGATGGTGCTGGGGGCCGTCAGGATGATGTTGGGTGCTCCTGGAGGCTGCTGGAGTGGTGCTGGGGGCTCACAGAGCCCATTGGGGTGCTCCTGGGGGCTGTTGGTGTCCTGCCAGGGAGCAGCCGGGAGATGCTGGGGTAGTGCTGGAGTGCTCACAGGGGTTCTCAGGGGCTATTGGGGTGTTCCTGGGTGGTGTCGAGTGGTGTTGGGAGCTGCTGGGATCTGCCAGGGGTTGCCAGGCCCACCCCCTGCCTGCTCCAGCGCCATCTCTGCCTGGCAGCTGGAGCAGTTCAAGAAAGACAACGAAGACATCGGGTTTGGGTCGGGGACGCGGGCGCTGGAGCAGGCGCTGGAACGGACCCGCGCTAACATCGACTGGGTGAAGGAGAACCAGGCGGCCGTGATGCAATGGTTCAAGGATCACAGCTCCTAACAGGAGCCTGCACTTCCCTGGCCACCAGGACGGAGCCTGGCCCGCTCCCGGCTCTGCTCACTCCATCCCCGCGGCCCCCAGGCCCCTGCAGGCCCCTGCAGGCCGCAGTCCCGCACTGACGCCTGGATCATGACTGCTGGGAACACGGGGGGCTTGGGAGGAGCGGGCTCAGCCTGCTGCACTCCAGGGGTGTAAATAAAACTTGGGGTGTAAATAAAAACGTGCCCGGTTCCCAGGGGCACCCTGGGTTCCGGGGCCGTGCTGAGTGACAGGCTGGGCGGGGAGGGCCCTGCAGGCCCGGGGCAGGCCCGGGGCGGGCCTGGGGCTCGGAGCCCCCCGGGCTCTTAGGAGCCTGGTGCTAAGTGGCTCCGGGGGCTGTGCTGACGCCAGCCCCAGCCTCTGTGTCTGACAGCTGCATGTGAGCTCTCCTGCTGGGCCCTGCTCAGGGGACTGGCACCGGGACCCCTCTGCCTGCCCCTGATCTGGGCAGGTGCTGCAGGCCCGGGCAGGGCCATGGGGGTGGCTGTGACAGGAGGGACTGTCCCTCATGGGCCACCCCGGGCCATGGAGGGACAGAGCTGTCCTTGGGAATGGGGAAGGGACAGGACCTCCAGTGTCTCTCATGGGCTACCCCGGGCCATGGAGGGACAGAGCTGTCTTTGGGCACAGGGAGGGACAGAACCCCCAGGCAGGTGGGAGCTGGGGTTAGTGGGGCTGGGGACAGCCTGGGTGCTGAGTCCCTCTGCCACCTCAGCCCTGAGGCACACCTGGGCTGTGGGTTGGGCTAGCAGCGGGCACCGAGCCCCTGGCCCGGGGCAGCACCTGGCTGTGTGTGGGGTACCAGGCTGGAGGGTGCTCCCAGCCCTGCCCGTGCTGGGGCGCAGCCAGCAGGTTCTGCCGTAAGGAATGGGGGAAGCAGCACTGCAGGGTGGCTTTAGGGGAGATTCTGGTGTCTGTCCCACCCTGTGCAGCTCTGTGGCATGTCCGTGCAGCAGGAGGAAGCCATCCTATCACCTGTGGCTGTGGCATATCTGTGGGGAGGCTCCAGGGTGGTGTGGCTGGGAATCCTCTGAAGCTCTGGGTGCATCCCAGAGCAGGGGTGTAGGGGGTGACCCCCCAGGTCTCTAAGCCCATCTCTGGATCCCCAAGCACCTCTGGGGCGGTGTTGTGTCTGGCCATGGTTGGGGACTGTTCTGCTGGCCACATCTGGGGGTAACCCCGGCTTTATTTGTGCCAGGGTGCGGGGCGATGCCCCTGCACCCACCTGGAGGTGCCAAGCTCCCCCAGGCTCGCCCCGCTCCGGGCGGGCAGCGGGAGCCTGGGAATGCCGGGCCCATTTGCAGAGGTGTCAGATCTGACTCCTTCGGTCCTTAATTGGCCCTGCCGGCGCTGGGAAGTGTGTGGACAGCCATTCACACGGCCGTGAGAGATGCTAACGTGCCGCCAGCCCCGCAGCAGCACCGGCTTGCCCCGCACCGCCGCTCCCCGCACAGCCGCTCTGCCGGCGGCCGAACCCGGGACTTGACCTTCCAGAGCCGGGACCCCGAGCCCTGGCACCCAGCAGGGCCCCCGCAGCTCCGTGCCCTCTGCCCCGCTCCCTGCCTGGGAGGTGCGGGGTGTGCGGGCTGTGAGGGGGGTGAGGTGTCCCCCCTTCCCAGAGACATCCCTGCTCCGGCCGTGCTGCTCCTGCCCCCGCAGTCCCGTGGATGCAGCCCCGGGCGGCTCCAGATCAGCCGAGGGGTCTGGGGAACCCAGCGGGCTGTGCCCCTGCTCGGTCTGCGGGTCCCTGCGGGTTGGGGTGCCCAGGGCACTGGGGTGCACCCGGGTGGGTGCCAAACTCTTGAGGGGGCCAGGGGCTGAGGGAGAACCGGGGGTGAGGGGGGCAGTTTGGCAGCGCTGACCCCTGCACCAAACACAGCCCTGGGCACTCACCCTGGGCCCGTCCCAGATCCCCAGATACCACACAGGGCTCTGGTCTGGGAGGTGCTGGAGCAGGGATGGCAGGTCCCCAGGGAGCAGGGATGTGTCCTGGGAGGGCCCCAGAAAGGCTGGGGGCTCCGGGGGGCACACCTGAGCTGGGCATGGCCCTGGACATGTCACCTCATGGCCCTGCACTCTGCTCCACTGATAGGGGCTGAAGGGATGGGGGTGAGGGGCTGTGGAGTGTCCTGCTTTCACCAAAAGCTGGGAATAAAACCCTCTAACACTATGATTTCAGTATTAGAAAGCAGCATTACTTTATTTCAGTGCTGGGTGTGCAGGCGATATTTCCTACTACACACACCACAGCTGGCTAACAGACGAGTTTAAATCTTTGTAAGTTATTTAATTACACTTCCCAAAACTCCCACATGATGCTAAACATTCCTGCAAATGCTTTTGTGTATTTATATCACTTTTTGGAGCTTATTTATGTAAGTGTAGGGGTCTTTTGAGGGTCTGTGTTGCTCATTTGGAGAACACCCCATTCCTCAAATTAATCCGGTTTTGGTCATAGGCCTCCAAAAAAACTTTCTTCTCTTTGAATACATCCTAGCTCAGTGGTCTTGCCAAGATACATCTTCTTACCGACATTGTTCAGGCCCACAGTCTTTAAGTCTAAAATAACGACTTGCACACATTAATATGGGACTAAGCGCTTTTGGCTGAAGCTGAAGGAATTCACAAGACTTACACGCTATTTCTATTTGTTACAATCAAAGATTTTCCCAACCCGGCGGGGGCTCTGACCCCGCGGCCGGTGCTGCCCCAGCCCAGCACTTGTCCAAACAGGGAGGTGGGAAGCGGCTGCAGCGGGTGCAGAACTCATTACCCGGGAGCTCATCAGCTAATGCGACCCAGGAGGGGGCCGGCAGCGGGGAAGGGGCCGAGCCTGGCCCGGGCCATGGGGTGCAGATCCCCCACCAGACACCCCTGCGTGCCCACACTGGGCCTGGATGTTGGAACTGGGCTGGCCCTGGTGGCCCCGGGCTGGGTCGGTGCTGGCCACTGCTCAGATGTGCACGCACGGTTTGGGGGTGCTGTGCCCCCGGCTGTATCCCCTCAGCTGTGCCCCCCAGCTCTGCCCCCCAGCTTTGTGGGGATCCTGTGCCCCTCACGTTCCCCAGGGCTTTGCACGCCGCGTTTGGGGGGTCCTGCACTGGCTGTGCACACCCAGTTCGGGGGTGCTGTGCCCCCAGATGTACCCCCGGCCCAGGCTGTGCACACCAGCTCCGGGTGTGCCGTGCCATGCTTGCTCCCTGATGGATTTTCCGTGCCTCGGCGGGGCCGTTTCCCGGGAAACCTTCACACCCGCCGGCCCCAACACCTGCGGGGCCTGGGAACGCGCCGGGGGGGCTCCTCCCAGCCCCGGCCCCGGCCCCGACACCCGCGGCCCGTGGGGGCTCCGCTGCCACTGCCAGCACCGGGCAGCCCACAGGGACCCTTCAGGGGCGCTGGGAGACCGGCACCCCAAAACTGGGTTGGGAGTGTCCCACAAAGCCCCGGGGGCAGCTCCCTGTCTGGGGTCCTCTGCAGGGGGACACACAGGGACACGCCAACGCAGACCCACTGCAAACCCCACTGAAGCCCCATCAGAGCCCCACAACACCCCCCTGCACCCCCAGTGCAGCCGTGCTGCAGCCCCACTGCAGCTCCCCCCATGCAGACCGACAGACCCCGCTGCAGCTCCCGTGGGGGTCCCAGCCCCGTCCCCAGCCCCTCGCGGGCCCGAGGGGCAGCACCGAGCACTTTCACACCTCTGGGGTGAAATTCGTCACCCCGCGTTCACAGCCGCGGCCCCGGCCCCCCCCCAGACCCCCGGCCTTTGAAGTGCTGCTCCTGCAGCCACCAAGGTGCCTCTTCACACCGCGGGGCCGGCATAAAGCCGGGGCGATCGGGAGCCACTGGCACACAGGTCCCAGCCTCCGGCGCTGCCATGGCTCACGACCACACTCTGCCCGCCACCGCCCCTCTGCAGGGCTGGGGCGACCCTCCGGACCCCCTGGGCTACAGCAGCAGCTCTCCCGCAGCATCGCCCGACTCCTGCGGCCTCGCGTCCCCCGCCGCCGCTCGGGGACCCTGCCGCGGGCACGGCGCGCCCCGGCCCCGGGGCAGGAAGGCGCTGCGGGGCGGCGGCGGAGCGGGGGTCCCGCGGCAGAGCGCCAGCGAGCGGGAGAAGCTGCGGATGCGGCGGCTGGCGCAGGCCCTGCTGCGGCTGCGGCACTACCTGCCCCCCGCGCTGGCACCCGCCGGGCACACCCTCACCAAGATCGAGACCCTGCGCCTCGCCACCCGCTACATCGCACACCTCTCCGCCCTGCTGGGGCTCGGCCGGGGGGCGCCGGCCCCCCGACACTGTCCCCTGTGCCCCCGGGGCCTGGGGTGCTGCCAGGACACGGACCCCCGGGATGCTTCGCCGCCCGGCGCTGCGGGCTGGGGGTCACCTCCCATGGCGGGGACCCACCCGGAGCTGCACGGGGCTCCCGGCATGGGGACGGGAGCCTGGGGGTCACCTCTCTGCAGCCCTGCTGCGGGCACTGCCCCAGAGCTGCTTGGGGGTCCGGAGACGGGGTTAGAGACCTGGCGGTCACCCCCCTACACCCCTGCTGCAGCGACCCTCCCAGATGTACTTGGGGGTCCGAACATCGGGATGGAGACCTGGGGGTCCCCCTCCTACGTCCCTGCAACCGGGACCCCTCCAGAGCTGCTTGGGGTTTCTAACATCCAGACGGAGACCTGGGGGTCACTCCCCTACATGCCCATAGTGGGGACCCCCTCAGATCTGAACAAGGCTGTCACCTCCACTGCGTCCCCCTGGCTGACCCCTCCCCACTCTGCAGGGGCTGCGGCCCCCCCGGATCTCCCTGGTGATGCCCTGGACACGGGACTGGTGCTGTCAGAGTTCGTGGGCACAGGGACAGTCACCCAGGTACGTGCTGGTGGGGATCGGGGTCACTCAGCATGGGGCTGGCATGGGGCAGGGATCAACCCCCCTTGGGGCGGCCTCAGAGTCCTCTTGGTGTGGGGCAGCGCAGGAACTGGTTTTGGGGTAACAACAGCCTTGTCTGGGGTCGGGAATGGAGGGGTGAGCCCTGCTCTGTGCAGCGGGTGAGGTGGATCCCCCAGCCTGCCCCATCTTTCCTGGTGCTTTCCTCCCTCGTGTTTGTGGGGATCCCATTAGTGGGGACAGAATGGGATCCGTCGTCCTGTTTGTCCCTGCCCAGGAGCACTTTCAGAGGGTGGGCTGCCACTGCCACGACCCCAGCCCTGCCTGCACCTCTGTCTGCCTGCTCACCCCGTCCCTGTCCGCTCGCCCTGTCCCTGCCTGCTCACCCTGTCCCTGCCTGCTCACCCTGTCCCTGTCCGCTCGCCCTGTCCCTGCCTGCTCACCCTGTCCTGCCTGCTCACCCTGTCCCTGTCTGCTCCCCAGGATCTCTCTGCGGACCTGCTCTCGCTGCTGGAGGCTCTGTGCCCACCACAGCCCAGATGAGTCCCTGGGCCTGGAGCACCCACAGCCCCACGATGCCAGTCTGTGTCCCTGCAGCCCGGGACACGCAGCCCTCGGGATGGCTGCAGGAATGAGCTGCCCCGCCGCAGCCTGGAGCCGTGCTGGACGCGCCGGGCGGCGGCTGGATGTGAATAAACCCTTGTGCCCTCTCTGAGTGTCCGTGTGGCTGCTGCCAGGACCTGGGCACGGGATGGGGTTTGGCGTGCCTGGGGTCTCCTCGCTGGGCTGCAGGGCTGGGGGCTATGGGGAAGCCAGGCACCAGCTGGGAGAAACCTGGGGAGTATCAAGAGAGACACTGTCCTTGCCCTGGGGTCTGACCCCACCAGGAAGGGCTGAGGATCCCCAGCACCCTCCAGATCCAGCTTCCCCACCTGGCGGTTCTGGGCCTGTGGGAACTCCCAATGCACAGTGAAATGGGTAGATTTGGGGTCCAGCTCGGTGTGGGGATGGGGCTGAGCTCATGGGCTGGAGACCCTGCCAGGAGCAGACTGTGGGAGCCTGTGATGGGGACCCTACGTCCCCAGCCCCCTTGGTGGCTCCCTGAAGTCTGGGGTCCCCATTAGCAGGAGGGTGTTGGGACCTGGCAGCCATGTGCTAATGTGCCAGGGGAGCATCCTCCCAGCTCTGGGGTCTGGGGTGAAGGGCGGGGGGTTAATGAACCCCATGGAGTGTGAAAGGACTCTCTAATGAGGTTAATATCCTCTCTGGGGCAGAGGAGGGGGGTCACAAGGGAGACAAGCCTTTGAGGTGTAAAGCAGCCCCCTGCCCTGCCCTCTCCTAGGCTGCAGCTCTCCAGCCAGGGCTGAAGGGACCTGGGCACATGCTCCGGCCAAGGGGACACTGCCATGGGGATGATCACAGTCTGGGGGAGCAGCTGGCAGTCAGAGGGCTGGGAGGAGGGACCTGTGGGTCTCTGGGCCCCCCAAACTCTGCACCTCAATGCAGCGAGCCCTTGCGTGCTCTGATACCCAGCCCTGGCAGCAGCAGTGCCAGACCTGGGGGGCACTGGCAGCACCCCCTGGGCTGGGGGGCTCCCTTCCACAGGTGTGGGGCACATCCCACTGTGTGAGCACCGCACACGCTTACGTGTGTCCGTGTGCCGTGGGTGGCAGGGGAAGGACCGTGCTGTTCCAAGCTGCTGGCTACGTCAAGGACCATTCAGAGCTGCCAAGGGCGCCCGCGCCACAGCAGCTGCAGGTGCTGGCTCTCTGCAGGACCTGTCCCAGCACCTGCCCTGATCCCTCTCGTGCCCCGGAGCAGATGCAGGAGACCTCAGCACAGAGCCTCGGCACTGTGTGAGCATCAGCCCTGCCATGGCCGGGCTGGGGAATGCCAGGCAGGACACCCTGGATGCAGGTGAGGTGGGGGAAGGGGGTGTCTGGTCCTCAGGGTGTCATTGTTGGGCTGGGTGGTGTCACCACCCCAGGCAGGATCACGAGGGGTGCTCTGGGCAGGGAGAGGGGCACAGCAGTAATGGCCAGAGGTGGGCGGCGTGTTGGGGTCAGCTGCCATTGCCTTCCTCTGCCCTGCTGGGTGCCAGGGACCCCACAGCTCTGGGGACATGGACAGGCTCTGGGCGCTTCCAGAGGCTCTGGGGTAGCAGCAGGATGCAGTGAGCAGGCAAGGATGGAACACAGGGAAGCGAGCTCAGAAATGTGATGTCGGCACTGTGGCCCTGGGCAGGGGGCTCGAGGGGACAGGACCCCCGGTGCTGAGTGTGGCCTGCCCCTCCCAGAGCCCCCAGCTCAGGGCTGCCACTGCCCCTTTGCCCGTTGCGGCAGGTAGGGGCCATCCTGCAGACCCTGCAGTGGGAAACACCAGTGTGGAGCCCCCCAGCATCACCCCCCCCGAGTGGGGCTGTGCCTGGAGCCCCCCCGAGGAGAAGGGCGAGGAGCCCCTGCGCCTGCCCACCTTCTCCCCGGCCGCCCAGGTGCGTGTGGCCGTCACCTTCGCCCTCTTCGCGCTCTCGGCCGGCTGCAACCTGGCGGTGCTGCGGGCAGTGGGGGGCCGGGGCAGCGGCCGGCGCCCCCACATCCGCCTGCTGCTGCGGCACCTGGCGGCCGCCGACCTGCTGGTCAGCGTGGTGGTGATGCCGCTGGACGCCGTCTGGAACATCACGCTGCAGTGGCGGGCGGGCGACCTGGCCTGCCGCCTGCTCATGTACCTGCGCCTGCTGGCCATGTACGCCTCGGCCTTCGTCACCGTGGTCATCAGCCTGGACCGCCAGGCCGCCATCCTGCGCCCGCTGGCCATCGCCCGCGCCCGCGCCCGCAACCGCGCCATGCTGCAGGTGGCCTGGATCCTCAGCGCGGGGCTGGCCGTGCCACAGGTACCGACCCGGGCTCCTCCTGCCCCTGTGACAGAGCCCCAGCCAGCCCCGGGTCTGGGGACACTGCCAGGGCTGCTGCCCTGCAGGGTGGGCGTGGAGAGCGCTGTGGGGTGGGCACATAGAGCTGGCAACAGAGTGGCAGTGGCAGGGGGGCCCCTCACCCCGCTCTG
>VWZS01008400.1:132774-144862 GCA_013397075.1 Rhabdornis inornatus | reverse complement strand
AGGCTCTGTGTCCATGTTTTGGGGAGCTGTAGGGGTCTGTGTGCATGTTTTGGGGGGCTGCAGGCTCTGTATCCGTGTTTTGGGGGGCTGCAGGCTCTGGGTGTGTGTTTTGGGGGGCTCTGTGTCCCTGCTCCTGGGGCTCTCCAGACCCCGAACTGGTCTGAGCCCACAGCTGTCCCCATTTGGAGCAGGGGGGATTGCCCCCCCGAGCCCCCTCTGATGTTCATGACCCCGTGTTGAGCGCACATCTGGGAGAGCCCGAGGGCACATCTGGGCACGGGAGCGCTCTGTGCCGTGCAGGACGAGCTGGGCTCCCTGTGCCTGCTCCCCGGGCACAGCTGCCCTCAGGGCCAGGGCGATGCACCGGGACCAGCAGCCGTGCGCTGCTTCTCTGGCCCTCCTTTGTCCCCACATCTCACATCTGGGCAGGAACCAGCAGCTTCCTCCGCTTTCCTCGGCGTCTCTTTCAGAGCAGTCCCAGCAGAAAGAGGGAATTCGGAGGAAGGGAGAAATGGTCACAGATGCGCCCGGCCACCACCCCAACCCCCACGGTTCAGCACTTCTGCAGACCATCACAGCTGTGAGGGTGTTTGTCATCACACCCTCCGTATCACATCAACACTTGGGGAAATTTCTCTTGTGGTTAATAAAATATAATCTAATATTGCAGTGCTCTTCATCCAGAGATGATGGTGACAATGAGAATCAGAGCCAGAAGAGAAATTAAGACAGTATTATTATTTTAGGGAGCATTTGGCAAACCCTATGGCAGGTTCCTCCTGACTTGGTAACACAGACACTGCAGTACCTGCTCAAACTGGCCATAACCCCCCCAAAATGTATTTATCTGTCCATTTTCTGATGCATGAGCACACCAGTGTACTTGTCAAAAATAAACACATGAACTCCTAAAAGCAAGATAATATAAACACCTTAACAAAATAAACATCTTAAAAATAAACTCCTGAAAGCCACAAATTTAGAAGAGACGAGTCGTGGCGTCAGGGCAGGAGGAGCCCAGGCTGCCCAGCAATGGGGGCAGAGGAAGCCACCACCTCCCCCCGCTGAGGGGGGTCAGCTCTGCCCCAGGGAATGCCCAGGGATGGCAGCGAGGAGGGAGGAGGTGGCTGTGGGGAAAGAGGGAATGTCCTGATGATTGCAATTAGGAGAATGTTGGAAGTCAGGGTTGGGGAGCTGACACCCCCCTGAGAGTGCCTCTTCCTCCTCTGGCCCCTTGCTGCTCCTGGGAGCTGTCACCTGTGCTGGACCCCCGGCTGGAAAGCAGGAATGACCCATCCTTGAAGACGTTCAAAGCCAAGAGTTCCCTTTCCTGCTCCAGCAGCCTGCACTCACCAGCTGCCAGGTGCCCATGGGGTGGGAGATGCCCCAGCAGGGAGGGGAGCACGGTGATGCCAGCTCCTTTATGCCAGTTCTGGGAGCTGGAATGGCCCCTGCATGCTGCCAGAGGGCCCCAAATCTGCCCCAGCCGTGCCCTGGCTTTGCGGAGCCAATGTGTCCACCTATCTTCATCCTCCTTGTCTTCCTCACCAGTGTCTCTGCCATCCCTGAGATGCCATGGCAACGGGGCCGCAGGGATGGCTGTGGAGAAGCTGCAGCTCTGAGCAGGGCTCTGAGCCACGGGTTTGATCTCAGCAGTGCCCGTGCAGCCGTGGGGGCAGCAGGATGGGCTCCAGACATGGTCAGTTGGCGACAAAACTGGGATGGGGTGGCTTTGAGGTGGCTGGGTGCCACCGCAGGGTGCTGTGCCCACTTGGAGCAGCCCTCGCAGGGTGTGGAGGGCTGGGCAGTGGCTGCTGGTTATACTGGTCCCCTGTGGCGTGGCTGGTACTGGTACCCTGAATCCCCACCTGGGCAGGGGCTCCTTTATCGTGGCAGGACAGAGGGGGCAGAGGTGACAGAAGTGTGTCACTGAAGAGAAGAGCAGAGGTGCTGGAGGCTTTGTGGGGCCATCCCAGCACCTGGATGAGCAGGCCAGGAGCTGTCACCCCTCTGTTAGAGCCTGCTGAGGTTGTGGTTAGAGCCTGGCCCAGCCTGGAGAAGGGGGAGCTGCTCCCTGGGGCTGTGACGGGGCTGCCTGCTCTCTGTGGGGTGCAGCTCTGCTTCCCAGGGCATTCCAGGGGCTGCAGCCATGCCTTGAGGGGCTGAGGCTGTGGGAGCAGGGTCAGGATGGTGGGGGGCTCTTGGCTCCATGTTCTCCTCTCCCCTGGCTGGGCAGAGCTGGGTCTGTCTGCTGGGGAAGGCTCTTGTCCCAAAGTCCCATCTCCTGCACCTGTGGGCTCCCGGCTCAGGCACAGGGGGTGCCAGCGCAGCCTCCCAAGGGCTGAGCCAGCCCCGTCTCCCCGGGGGCACCCGGGACTGGCAGGTTCTATTTCGGGTGCTTTGCCGAGGGCTGTGTGAGTTATTCCTGCCAGCTCATCCCTGCACGGCCGCCGCTCCAGCCTTTATAGCCACGCTCCCTCCCTGGGGAGCTCAGCGTTCTGGGGGGGCTCTGCATTCTGAGGGGGCTCAGCATTCTGAGGGGTGTCTGCTGGCTCTGCTGCTGCTGCTCCCTGGGGCACTCCAGGGCCCTGGACCTGTGGGACACCGTGGGGCTGCCCTGGGCACAGGGGGTCCCAGCCCACCAGCCATGCCCCTGCTGGGGTTTCATGGAGGAGAGGGTCCAGCTGTGCCCACAGCTCCTTGTTTTCCCCTCAGATCTGAGCAGAGCTGGAGCCTGGCTCAGGTTTGTACCTGCTTTAATTGGGACCCTGATTTCTCCTGCTGGAAAATGGGAATGCTGGAGATTAATCTGCTAAAATCCACAATGTTAGTGCCAGCCCTGCCACCTTCTGTGGCCATGCAGTGCCACATTCTGCTGCTCCTTGTCCCCTCTGGTCCCTGGCTTTGGCCTGGTGGTTGAGCTGGCGATGATGGGACACTGCCCAGCACAGCAGCACCTCGACCAGGCTGGGGAAGCAGCAGCTCACCCCAACCCGGGCCACCAGGAGGGATGGATGGAGGTGTCTGTGTGACCCCACATCTGTGGCATTGCTGAGGGCACGGGGGCTGGCACAGATCTCTGGGACCAGAGCGGTGTCCAGGGGACCTGAAGTGCGTGATGCAGTGGTGATGCAGTGGGTGATGATGCAGCAGGTGATAACAATGGTGATACAAAGGGTCATGCTGTGAGTGATGCAGTGGGTGATGCAGTGGTGATGCTGTGAGTGATGCAGTGGGTGATGGAGTGAGTGATGCCGTGGGTGATGCAGTGGGTGATAACAGTGGTGATGCAGTGGGTGATGCAGTGGGTGATGGAGTGAGTGATGCAGTGGGTGATGCAGTGGGTGATGCAGTGGGTGATGCAGTGAGTGATGCAGTGGGTGATAACAGTGGTGATGCAGTGGTGATGCAGTGGGTGATGCAGTGGTGATGCAGTGGTGATGCAGTGCTTCTGGAAGAGACTGCATCACCCAAAAGCAGCTGCATCATCACAGGGAGCGGCTCTGATGTCTCTATAGCAACCGTGGGGTAAAAATAGTGCAGCAGCTTTAGGGAGCTGTCAGGGCCTGGCAGGGATTGCTGCAGGGATGGCTGCGTGGGGAGCAGGGGCTCAGCAGGGAGCAGGGCTGCCCTGTGGGGCTACTCTGGGGCCCTCGACACCCGAGGGAAGGAGGGAACAGGGAGTGGGGTTCAGGGTGTGGGGTTCAGGGTGTGGGGCTCAGGGTGTGGGGTTCAGGGAGTGGGGCTCAGGGTGTGGGGCTCAGGGTGCGGGGTTCAGGGAGTGGGGCTCAGGGTGTGGGGTTCAGGCAGTGGGGCTCAGGGTGTGGGGCTCAGGGTGTGAGCACAGCAGCACAGAGCCCCTGACTGCTTCTGCTCTGACTCCCTGCCTGTGCCCTGTCCCTGCCCGGGCTCCCTGTTGGCACAGCAGGGTCTGTAGGGCACACGAGGGGAGGATTCCCTGTGCCCCCATCGTGCCTGCGCTCTCACTGCTGTCGTGGTGAACTCGGAACCAAGGCTGGACCTGGGTCAGATCAGCAGCCCTGTGGCTCTGAGGCCACCATGGCCCTCACAGGTGGCTGTGCCTGCTGTCCCCTCTCTGAGCTGGGCACTTCCATGCCCCTCTGAGGCCTTAACAAACTTTCAACCTTTCCCGTAGGGAGTAGGGTTTGGAGATGGGTGGGATAGGGATCTCTCCAGGCTCTGCTCCACAGTGTGGGGAGCTGGTTTGGCTCAGACTAACAAATGGTGGGAAGGTCTTAGAGTAGGACTGTGGTGCTCTGTGTCACTGAGCAGCCAGAGCTGCTCCCCTTTGAGTCACTGGTGGTGTTTGCTCGATTGCTGGGCCTTGGAGAGCGGCAGCTTCCATCCCTGGGAGCCTGGGCTGGGCTCTGGGAATGCTGTGGGGCCGGGAGGGGGCAGGTGATGGGCTCTGGGGATGCTCTGAGGATGCTCTGGGGATGCTCTGAGGATGCTCCGAGGATGCTCTGAGGATGCTCTGGGGATGCTCTGGGGATGATCTGGGGATGCTCTGGGGCCCTGAGCCATCCTCCCTCACTGGGAGCAGGGCTGGCAGCTCTTCTGGTGGCCAGAGGGGCAGGGGATGGTGTCTCTCTCCCTGTCCTCACCCTTGGATTCTTGTGCCCCTGTGTCCATCACTGGACCCCCAGGTACCCCTGTTCCCCCCCTTCCCTCTCCCAGTGCTGCAGCTGCCGTTGCCTTGACAACACATCTCTGTCCCTGCCCTCCTCCACGATCTGCACATTCTTGCCCCTCCAGGGTGGGTTTTCCCCCTGGATGTGCTCCAGAGGAGCAGCAGAGAGCTCCTTACACCAAAAGGCTGGAAGTGGCCTCGGTACCAGGGTGGAAATCACCAGATCCTGGCAGGAGGGAATGAACATCTGTGGGTGGCCGAAGATGAGGCCACTTGTGCTGTAGTGGGTGAATCACTGAATCCTAGCATGGTTTGGAAGGGACCTTAGAGCTCATCTCATTCCCAGCCCCTGCCATGGGCAGGGACATCTTCCACTGTCCCAGATTGTTCCAAGCCCTGTCCAGCCTGGCCTTGGGCACTGCCAGGGATGGGGCAGCCACAGATTCCTGGGCAGGCATAGAAGGGGTGGAGTGACAATGCAATTTGTGTGATTATTTACCAATTAAGATGAGAGTGTGGTGTGATGGGGCAGGGAGAAAAAAATGTTTGGACTCTCTGGGCACTATGTTTATTGCTTGTGGAAATGGGCAGTAAATTCCTTGTGGTGTTGGGGGACTTTCTGGGGATTTTCTGGTTTTTGGATAGGTGATTCCCTGCTCTGAGCTCCTGGAATCGCTGCTGCAACTCTGGTGCTGGCAGAGTGTCTGCCTTGCCATGGGATGGGGATGCAGACCACAGCTCTCACCCAGCACTGCCCTCTGTTTTCTTAACATTATTAAACTAAGTTTTATAAATATTCCTGAAAAGAAAATCAGTGCAAAAATATTCCATTCTCTCGTTTTACTTTTTTAAATTTAGAAACTCTTTTTCTCTCGAGAAGCCACTACAAGGCTCTTTGGGTTGTGTTTAACTCCTAATTGTGATGAATCCCCACTGGGAACAGCAACAGGAAAATGTCCCTGGGATTGGTAAGGTGAGGGGCTCCAGTGTGAATTGGAGATACAGCCCAGGAAGGATCTGGGCAGGTGGATCCTAACTAAGCCAAAGCTGAGGGGTGACATTCAGCCTGGAGAAGAGGAAGCTCTGGAGAGCTCAGAGCCCCTTCCAATGCCTCAAGGGGCTCCAGGAGAGCTGGAGAGGGACTGGGGACAAGGCATGGAGGGACACGACACAGGGAATGGGGACTGGGAAAGCGGAGGGATGGATGGGATATGGGGAAGGAATTGTTCCCTGGCAGGGTGGGCAGGCCCTGGCACAGGTGCCCAGAGCAGCTGTGGCTGCCCCTGGATCCCTGGCAGTGCCCAAGGCCAGGTTGGACAGGGATTAGAGCAACCTGGGGTGGTGGAAGGTGTCCCTGCCATGGCAGGGGATTGGAACGGGATGAGGGGATTGGAATGGGATCAGGGGATTGGAACGGGATCAGGGGGTTGGAATGGGATCAGGGGTTTGGAACGGGATGAGCTTTCAGGTCCCTCCTGACCCCAAGCCCACCGCACCCTCAGTGACCCCGCACACGCCGCCGCTGCCGTGCCGAGCCTGCCGGCAGCTGAGGAGCGGGGGCAGGAGAAGATCCGAGTTTGCACTCCTCGGAGTGCGTGTCGGAAGAGAACGGATCCGTATTTAATGACAGAGCAGAGCAATAACCTGCAATTAGCTGCGCTCGGTGCCGGCGGGGGCGGCGCTCCCCGGCAGCCCCGGTGAGCGATCTGCGCTGTGCCCGGAGCCGCTGCCCTTCCCGGGCTGGCACTGCCCCCCTGCCCCCCTGGGGACACCCTGGCCTGCCCTGTGCCCTGCTGGGGGCTCGGCTGCTGCTCCCTTTGTGTCCCATGTCTGTGGGGACCCCCTGAGCGCTTGTGCCCCAGCAGCAGCAGCGGTGCCAGCGCCTGTGGAGCCGTTGCTGGGCAGGGACAGGGACAGGGACAGGGAAAGGGACAGGGACAGGGAAAGGGACAGGGACAGGGAAAGGGACAGGGACACGAGGGACACGAGGGATACGAGAGACAGGGACACGAGGGACACGAGGGACAGTGCACACGCGTGTCCCCGCAGCCGTCCCTCGCCCTGTGCCCGGCTCCGGGTGCTTGGCCCCGGCTGCCCCAAGGGCTGCGTCAACTTTAATATCTGCGCTGAGTGAAATTTCCTGGTGCGGCTTTCATGTCCGCTGGGACACTTATGAAATATCCGGCTCCTGTGTTTTTTTCTGAAGAAGTGGAATTTCCTATTCGGGACTTTAATACCAGGGCTACGTGCTCGGGGCTCGGGGCGGCAGCGGCGCCGGTGCTGGCTCAGCCATTGCCCCCCTGCCCCGGCTCCCGGGGAATTCGGCTGCCTCAGGAGTTTTCCGGTGGCGCTAAGCTTTCTTTTCATGGCTGATCACCCCACCTGCCACGGGGAAAAGCCAAATACACACTGACAAGCCGCCGGCGACTGTTTGCAGAGGGATCACATGAGGTCCCGGCCCCCCGATGAACCCCTCATGCAGAAGCGGCGGTCGGAACGCAGGCGCTCCCGTCTGGGGCTCCTGAAGGCTCCAGGCGCTCACCCCACCCATTTCGGGGCTCACGGGAGCTTTGGGGACTCACCTTGGCCAGTGTGGGGCTCCCCGAAGCTCCGGGTGCTCCCCAGAGCAGAACCCCAGTGCCATGACCGCTCCGGTTTTGTCCCTTGACCAGCTCGTGGTGGCATGGCAGGGACAACTCTCCTCCACCCTCACTTCATCTTGCGGCTCCCCCGCCACCTGCGCACGTCCCCGGGCAGCGGGAGCAGCCGGAGGGGCTTTGGGGGCTCTGTGCAGAGCAGTCTTGGCACCCCCGAGTGTCCCGAACCCGCTGAACCCCCTGCCAGCGCCCACTGCGGTGTCTGCCCAGAGCTGTGGCGTGCGGGGTCACTCCTGCCCCCCTGGCCTGGCTGCGGAGTCACTGCGGGGACAAAAAGCCATCGGCGAGGGGTGACAGAGCCCCGGCCCAAATCCCGACCCTTCCCTCCCTGCTCCGAGGGTTTCAGGGCTGCGGCAGAGCCCGGGATGCCCGGCCGCGGCAGAGGCTGCAGCCGGGGGGAGCCCCCAGGGCACAGCCCGGCTGTCCCCGACGGGAGCCGTGCCCGGCACGCGGCAGTGTGGCCACCAGATGAGCCCGGGGGGCCCAGACTCTGCGGCCGTGCCTGTGAGTCTGTCTGCGGCCAAGCCGGGGGTCAGCATGGAGCCCAAGCTCAGGAGCAGCAGGGTCTGGCTTTAGGGGGTGCATCTTTAGGGGGCGGTTTAGGGGTGCCAGGCCAGCCCGTGCACGCAGTGCTGCCATGGAGCTGCTCCTCCACTTCGGGCCCTGCCCTGATCCCCGCACCTGGAAATTCAGGAGATCTGGGGCAGCCACCCCTGAGGCTCGGGAATGCCCCTCCAGCCTTTTCCAGCAGCAGGGTGTGCAGGGAGCTGCAGGGCAGTCCTGTGGGGTGGCAATGATTTGGGGCTGCAGTGGTCGCTGGCTGTGGGGCTCATGCGGGGCCAGGGCAGCCCTGGGGTGTGGGCAGTGCAGCCGATGGGTTTGGGCCAGGCCAGGCTGTATTCCCTATGGAAAATCCTCCTCCCTGTGCTGGTGCTGGCTCTTCCCTCACCCCCCAGCCGCACATCCATGAGCAAGCACCCCAGAATGCCAGCGTGCTCTGCAAAACTTCAGTGGAGGCAGGAAAGATCTGACTGATGGGAATAGCTGGAAAACTGGGAAAAAGAGGATGGGCGTGTGAAGGGACTCCTGGGTGCTTGAGAGCAAGGGTTTGTCACGCGGGGCAGCTCCTGCGGGACCCTGGCAAGCCCAGGCTCGGCGGGACATGGGCTGCAGCACCCCAGGCTGGGTGGGAGCACGGGGCTGTGCTGACCAAACACCCCCCTACCTCATCCTGGGGTTCGTGCCCTTGTCCCTCTGCAGTGTCCATCATCTCCATCTGCTGTGGCTGGAGATGGCTGACAGGAGCTCACCTAGAAAACCAGGGAAATGTTGGGAATAAATCGTTTTAAACGGGAACGATTCCGGGCACAGGAAAGCACAGGAGTTTTACAGTAATTTCTTACTTTTTATAATTATTCTTCACGTTAATCCCAGAGAACTCCGAGCCGACTTCACTGAAACACAAGCAAACAGTAACGCATTAGAAAGCTTTTCAAGACCTTTTCCAAAAAGATGCATTTTCCTGCCGGAGACCTGCTGCAGGTGCTGAAAGGGAAAATCCTGGAGCGATGGGACCTGCCGGCTTTTAGTGAGAAAGACACTTCTGTATCCCCTGCATTTGCTCTGCGGTCGGTTTATCCTGAGCCAACATCTGGAGCTGCACAGGCACGGATGCCGGAGCCGGGATAGCCCGCGGGCCACCAGGGGCCAGCGTGTCAGGACGGTCGCTCGTGTCACCCGCACACCCTTATCAGTTCTCCGTCCAACAGTTAGAGTGAAGAAGTTGGGCTGGAAAAGTGATAAGGGCACGAGAGTGGCCTCAGGGGACGCTCCCCGGTGTGACCCGCAGGAAGCCGGAGCGGTACCGAGGGGAGAGATCGGGGATCACCGAGGGGAGAGCTCGGGGTGTCACCGGTGCCTCTGCTCGCTGTCTGCGGGGAGCGTCGCGGGGATCTCGGGGTGCTCAGCGCAGCCTGCCCTCAGCGAGTGCCCCGCGCCCCTGGGCTCCGTCTGCTCCAGCCCCCCGGACACTCCCCATTGACAACTTTCATAACTCAGTCCCCTCCCTGCGGGGAGGGACCGTCCCCTCGGGCCGCGGGGCTGAGCCGGCTCCCGGCCGGCGGGGCGCGGGTGGGAGCTGCCCGCCGCCGGATTAAGCTGAATAAATCGCGGGGGTGCAGCCGGGCGGATTCGTCTGACGCTGCAGAAAGGCACCCACGGTCCCCAGCCGTGCTGCCGTGGGACTGGGGGTGCCCCATTCCCGAAAGGCAGGAGAAGCCCATCACAGGTGGCGGGGGAAGGGTCTGCTACCGCTGCTCCAGCTGCTCCGAGAGGTGCTGGGCGCCTGTGCCAGTGGTGATGCCCCGTGCTGTGCCCCAAGGCAGCTCTGCCTGTGTCACCTTGTGCCCACGCTGTCCCTCACGTCTCTCCGGAGCCGTTCCTTCCATCGAATGCTCGACGAGAGCAGCTGAGCCTGGTCTCTGGTCAGTCGTGGGCATTCCTTGCCACGCAGTGGAACCAAGGGTGTCTGGGGGGCCATGACCAGCCCTGGCCACCAGCACCTTCACTCTGGAGTGCCCCAACCCTCCTGCTTTCAGCTCCAGTGGAGCAATCTGGATCTCCGCTCCCAGCCTGGGCGTGTGTGAGCTTGCCGTGGCACGGGGCTGCTGGGGAACGGTCCTGAGCCAGGTGTGAGGGGACCTGGGCTGGGCCAGAGATTCTCCTGGGGTGAGTCAGCGGCACAGGAACCCCTGGAGCTCGGGGTGGTGCCAGGCAGGTTGTCCTGGCTCAACTTCCCGATGGCCAGGGACTTGCTGCCCTTGGGTCCTGGGTGTACGTGGCGTTTGGCAGCAGCAGTGACAAGGGTGGAGGTGACAAAGGCGCTGTCAGTCCCAGAGCCTTGTGTTCATTCAGGTGCCCTTCATCCTCCCTGTCCTTCTCTCAGCACCTCCTTCCTCCTCACTCCCTGCTTCCCAGGGCTTTGCCTCCCTTTCCCAAGCATGGAATGAGCACAGGATGACATTTCAGGTGGAAATAGCACATTTTTTTCCCGAACTCAAACATCTCTATAGCTCCTGTTGGAGGAGAGTGAGCTGTGGGATCTCCTGCATGCGTGGGACATCAAGGCCTGTATTGGCCATGGCCACAATTGATTCTGGTTTTGGTCCAGGTTTATTTGCTGCTCAAAGGACAGAAGTTGGTGATGGGGCCAGTACACCTGGCAGGGTGCAGGGAGGCAGCTGGAGCCGCTCGGCAGCACTGTCCCTGTGTCCCCCAGGGCTGGGACACTGTCCTTTGCCCATGACCTGGGATCTGACCAGAGCCACCCCAGAGGGTAGGGGGGGGGGGATGATGACAATCGTGTCCCCTCTGTTTTGGATGGTGAGAGAGAGGATTACAGCAAGCCAGGGCAGCAGCAAAGGGCTGTAAGAGCAAGGGGTCAGTGGCCAACGAGCACCCCCTGCCCAAGGACCCCCTGCCTAAGCCGGGCCATGGCCACAGCCCTTCTCCTCCCAGCTGTGATGAGTCTCAGGCAGTTTTGGGAAATCCTCGTGCTCCAGGGAGCAGCCAGCCCAGCCCTGCAGCGTTGCTGGTGGCTCTCAGGGTGCCCAGCACGGCTGAGTCCCTCCCCTCGGTGGGAACCCGGCATCCAGACAGGGCCTGCGGGTCTGGCTGCAGCCAGAGCCAAGGCTTTGATGTCCCCGAGTGGCCACTGGGCAAGCACAAAACCCCAGCCCAGCCCCGAGTCCCGTGTTGGTTTTGGTGATTGTGCAGCTGAGCGGCTCCCGGGATGTGAACATCCAGTGCAGAGTAAACAAGGATTGTTCCCAAAAACGGGCGCTTGGCACGGGCTGCTCGTTCCCGTGATGGCACAAGGGCTGCTGGCCCCAAAAATGGGGCTGGGGGCTGAGCAGCTCCCATCAGCTCCCAGACCAGCAGGGTGGGACTGTCCCATCCTGTAGGATTGTCCCATCATGTAGGATTGTCCCATCATGTAGGATTGTCCCACCCTGTAGGATTGTCCCATCATGTAGGACTGTCCCACCTTGTAGGATTGTCCCATCATGTAGGATTGTCCCATCCTGTCCTGGCTCTGTGGGAGTTGTGAGGGGCTGCTGCCTTGGGTGCCAAGCCAACCTCTGCCCCTGCTGCTCCCATCAGCAGCTTTGTCGGTGCTGCCTGCCCCCATTCCTGTTGTTAAAGAGTGAGAGGAGGAGAGGCCTGGCGGGGGCCGGGGAATCCCCCTGGGGTGGGAGGAACTGGCAAATACCTCGGAACTCATCGCTCAGCCGGACGGGACCCCTGAGGGTTCGGAGGGCCCTGACGTGCCCCACAGAGCACAGCAGCCTCCTGTCCTGTGGGCACCTGGGCGTGATGTGCCAGGGCTGGCAGCGCGCCGAGACTCCAGCGCAGCTCCGTGCTCGGGACCTCACGCAGCATCTCCATCCCGCCCCCAAACCCAAACCTTCCAGCAGGCCAGGTGCTCCAAAATCTGCCCAGCCCGGCCTTAAACACTGCCGGGGAAAGGGGCAGGCACGGCTTCTGCCCCGGAGAGGGGCTGGGTGCGGGGCCGGGTGCGGGACCGGGTGCGGGGCCGGGTGCGGTGCCCGCGGTGCCCGCGGTGCGATGCGGCTGCACTGCTTCCCGCAGCCACTGGATGTCACCTGCAATATGGGCTCAAATATTGGCTCTGGCACCGCACATCTCTGATCCCGCACATCTCTGACCCCGCACATCTCTGACCCCGCGCAGCTCTGACCCGGCACAGCTCTGACCCCGC
>VWZS01008400.1:114487-125220 GCA_013397075.1 Rhabdornis inornatus | reverse complement strand
CCCCGAGGGTGGCTCCTGGCAGTGCCCGGCTGCCCTCCTGTGTCCAGGGCACGGGCCAGCAGCACTCTCGGCTCCCAGACACGGCTCCTGGAGGGCCCATCCCGCTCCCTGCACCCCCAAAAGCAGCTGGGGCACTGCCAGGCTGAGCCCGGGGTGCACAAACACAAACAGCTCCGGGGCTGCTGCCCCAACCACCCAGCAGAGACCCCAGGGTGCCAGGCGAGCCCTGCCCCGCCCTGCAGGGTGGGTAGGGGCTGATGGATGGACCCACTGCGCTCCTCTGGGTCAGCCCACCCCATCTCCAACCTCGGGAGCATCTCCAGACGATGCTGGGGGGGCTGGCAGTGACACAGGCAGCGGGCATCAGCTCTGCCTGCAGGGCTGGGCTGCCGGCGACTGCTCCAGAGTGTCACTGCCCTCCTCAGCCTGTGATCCTGTCACAGGATCTGGGACAATCCTGGCCTGAGAGCCCGGGCACTGTCCCAGCAGAATTGCTCAGGGTTTGGCTGCAGTTCTTGCTCACACGCACGGTGTGAGTTTTCATCCACAGCTGTGGCTGCCCCTGGATCCCTGGCAGTGCCCAAGGCCGGGTTGGACATTGGGGTTGGAGCAGCCTGGGACAGCGGGAGGTGTCCCTGCCATGGCAGGGGTGGCACTGGCTGGGATTTAGGGTCCCTCCAACCCAAACCAATGTGGGGTTCGATGGAACTTCTCAAGCTTTAGCGCTGGAATGTGGGGGTGGGAAGGCTGGGGGCAGCTGAAGCAGAAAAGCCATTCCTGCCCCCACCAGGAACACGATGGGGCCTTTGTGCCTCCTGTGCCAGCGCTGGGGAGAGAAGGACGCACAGAGCAGTGGGGAAGTGGACTCGAGTCACCATGGCAACCGGGATGGAAACATCATCAAAATGTGTCAAACGAGGGGAATCACAAAAAATAGAAACCCAGCGCAGTGTGGGCAAACACTGCAGCTCCATGGGGCTGCTCCTGGCATCCTCCCCGTGCTGTGCTGGTGCCACCACCAGCTCCAGGTCCTGCTGTCCCTTGGGGCATCTTGTGGCCCCCAGGGCACCCCTGAGTGCCCCCTGACCCTCGGATCAGCTGGACAGCCACTGGCTCCTCAGCCCGGGGCACCAGCCCGACATTTCCAGCTGCAGGGAGGGCACAGCCGTGCACAGACACGTCCAGCACCTCAGCTGGCACCGTGTCACCTCGGCGTGAACCCCTCCGCAGATAATTAATTTGTAATAATAAGCCAAGTGCTTGTTTCCAGCTGTTTTGTGGGTTTTTAAAAAGTAAATGAATTTGTAAACAACTTGTGCTATTTTATCTGTCACTTATGCTCCCAGGATTTGTAATTTTAACGCATGACATCAGTTAATCACAGTTCTCTTCCAGCAATAGTTTTAATTAAAACCACTTTCCCTTTTTTTTGTCTCATTCAGTGCTGTCACTGAGGGCTGCCAATGGGATCACAGGCTGGTGGTCGTTGTTGGTGCTGCTTTATACTCAGCACCGACGTGAGGAGAGGAGTAGGGATGGAGCTGGGATGGAGCAGGGATGGAGCAGGGATGGGAGCAGGGATGGAGCTGGGATGGAGCTGGGATGGAGCTGGGATGGAGCAGGGATGGAGCTGGGATGGAGCAGGGATGGAGCTGGGATGGAGCTCAGTTTCCATTGCTAACAGAGCCGGGAGCTCCGCAGTGACCCTGCCCCGGCTGAAGGAGTTCAGTGCGAGCGCTGGAGCAGGAGCAGCTTTGTCAAATCATGAGCTGTAATTGCCTGAACTTCACGGCCGACATCACACGCCGCTCAGTACAGACACGGCTCCCGATTCCCAAATCCATCCCAAAACAAACAGCTCCGACACCTGATCCGCTGTTCCGACTCACCAGAGCTCCCTGCTCTGACAGCTCGCTAACGAGCATCTGCAGCGCCAAGAGCGGGATGAGCGCTGGCACCGCTGCTGGATCCGCAGTGGTGCCGGGATCCGGCCCGGATCCAGCCCGAATCCAGCCCAGAACCAACCCGGGTCCATCCCGGATCCAGCCCGGGTCCAGCCCAGAACCAACCCAGGTCCATCCCGAATCCAGCCCGGATCCAGCCCAGAACCAACCCAGGTCCATCCCGAATCCAGCCCGGATCCAGCCCGGGTCCAGCCCGGATCCATCCCGAATCCAGCCCGGATCCAGCCCGGATCCATCCCGGGTCCAGCCCGAATCCATCCCGAATCCAGCCGGGATCCAGCCCGAATCCAGCCGGGATCCATCCCGGATCCCGACCCGGATCCAGCCCGGATCCCCGGCACCTGCTGGTGGCAGGACAAGCTGTCCCTGTCACCTCAGCGAGAGCCGGGGGTGTACATCAGCTTCGGTGCCCTCCAGCCCCCCGGCCCCAATCCCGGTGCCGATGCCGTGTCCTGGCCCGTTCCCGGAGCAGTTCTGGCACGGCCGGCGGTGCCAGGGGAGGCATCGAGCCGGGCCCAGGTGTGCCAGCACCTCTGCCCGCGCTCTGCCGTGCCCCCCTGCCCGGCCATCGAGCGGGGTCTCACCACGCGAGCAGCACATCCTGCCCTGCCCACCCTCTCTCCATCCCTCCATCCCTCCCTCCCAGCTCCCGGGGCTGGCTCCATCCAGCACGGGCACATTTGGGGTGTTGTAGGGTCCTGCCACCCTTGTCCCAGATTTACTTTTCCAGCGGGTATTTAATTTTCTTCACTCTTGGCAGATTAATTTGTTGGGGTTTTTTAAAAATCTCCCCTTTTTTCTAAACTGCATTTTAGTTGGCCAAAGTGCAGCGATGCTGAGGTCGGGTTCACTCCTCCCCCAGTCCTGTCCCCGGCCGGGTGCTCCTGATGATTGTGTGCACACACCCAGGGATGGGTCCAACGGGTGGCATTTGGCATCCTGAACATTTTTAACTTGGAAAATGGGAAAAAAATCAAGCGATGACAAGCGCATTTATTTGTGCAGCCGACGCTGCCAAGGGCTGGGGTTTAAAGGCGTATTTTTGCCATTTACTGAAGTCACTTGGAACAGAGAGACCGAATCCAACGCGGTGACACCTCCGACGGCTTGGAAGGGCTCCTTCAGCTGCAGCAAAGCTCAGCAGGTTTGACATTTGAAACTCCCTCATTCCACTGCCAGGCAAAACCTAGGGCCTTTGCACTGTATTTTTCCTGCTGTTCCTCAGTGCAAGAATTCCTGCTTTTTCTGGTTTCACACCATTATGAACACACCAGCTCAGGGAAAAAATAAAATTGTGCTGTAATGATAAAATTGGCTTTGGAATAGCAGAAATCTGGCTTGTCCATGTGGTGCCAGGCTCTGGGGAGCTCTTGGATACCAGGGCTGCAGTCTTTGTGTCACTGCTCTGAACACAAAAACACCGGGAAAGTGAGATTTTAAAGGATTGTTTGATGTTCGGCTTTGCAGGATTAATTCCTAAACTAAACAACAATCCCCGAGGCGCTGCCTGAGGCAGGAGGAAACTCTCCCCTGCACGCGCTCCCCTTCTGCACTGCTGCTGCTCCCCAGAACCTGCTGCTGCAGGGGACAGAGGTTTGTCCCCCTCCCTGCAGAGCCAGGGGACGCTCCCTGCCCCGGGTCCCTTCCTGCTGGCACAGAATTCACCTCGCGGGGCTCAGCCTGGGACAGGGCAGCGAGGCAGGGAGGATGCGGCGGGNCAGCAGCAGGGATGCAGCAGGGGGGATGCAGCAGGAGAGATGCAGCGCGCACCCTGCCACCCTTTCCAGCATCCCGCCCTGCTGCTGCTGCCTCCCCTCTCCGGCCACTTTGCCTCGTTTTCTCCTCCCGGGACTGAGACAGGTCCTGCCAGGTCTGCGTGAGGCTGAGGGACCGGGGGGAAACCCTGGGCTGGGGGATCAATGAACAGCTCCAAGCTGGGAAACCACGGGGCGAGAGCTGCAGGCTCATTAGCTCTCATTAGCCCTCATTAGCCACGGACTCCCAGGTGCACGAGAGGCTGTACCGGGACAGGCAGCACTGCTCTGGGAGTTTCTGGGTCATTTCCAGGCATAAAAGGCGCAAACGCTGCCCAGTGCGTGCAGTGGGGTCTGTGAGCCCTGGGACATGTCTGGGGGCAGGTGACGCTGCTGCACAGAGCTGGGCATTCCCGGGGGAACCTCCCTCGGAGCTCCGGCTGTGCATGGAGGACGAGCAGAAGTCACGGGTGGGATCCTCTCAGAGGTGATCTCAGGGCAGCCTGTCCGGGGCCAGGTGAGCTCTGCGCTGGGTGTGCTGCTGAGGATGCTCGGAATGGGGCGGCTGGAATGTGCTGGCACAGCTGGAATGTGCTCTCAGGTGACGCCAGCACCTGCCCTGAGCCGACACCCCGGTGGCACCTCCTGCTGTCCTGTTTTGGCTTTTTTGATAAGCAAGTTAGAGGGAAGGAAACGGGTCACTGCTGCTGAGGCTCCCGGGTTACATAAACGCCGGTGGGGTGACCCAGGTTGTGCAAGAACCTGGCTTGTCTGAACAGGTGCTGTGGTTGGGGGAATGGAGGCAGGGACCTGGAAACAGGTCAGTTCAGGTGAGATATGAGGAAGAAATTTTTCCCCATGAGGTTGGTGAGACACTGGCACAGGTTGCTCAGAGAAGCTGTGGCTGCCCCATCCCAGAACTGTTCAAACCCAGGCTGGATGAGGTTTGGAGCAGCCTGGGAATGTCCGAGGTGTCCGTGCCCATGGCAGGCGATGGGATGAGAGGGATTCCAAGGCTCCTTCTCACACAAACCATTCTGTGATTTTATGAAACAGATCTGCCCGGTGGCAGGAGGCACAGGAGAGCATCCTTTAGCAGGGAATGGCAAAGCTGGAATCACCGTGGCTGCTCGGAGCTAACTCAGCTCTGTGTGAGTGAGAGAAGAGCGGCCAGGCTGCGGGAGGATCTGGCCTGGCATGGAGAGCAGGACCGGCTTTGTGTGCTCTGCCTCGGGAAGGATCCCTGAGAGCAGGAGGGGTCCCGGGACAGACCCAGGCACACCGGGGGATGGAGCGGGACCTGCAGGGGCTGCCGGTGGGTCCAGGGAGGGGAGCAGGGAGGGATGGAGGGGAGCAGGGAAGGAGGGAGGGAAGGATGCCGCTGGCTCTGGTGGGTTGGAGCAGGCTCTGCTCTCCCACAGCCGCATTTTGCTGCCGCCAGCGCTAACTAGGTCAGGCAGGACGAGCCGTACCTGTCCCTGCGGCACGCACCGGCCCGGGACAGCGCCGGGAGTGGCACCGGTGACACCGCTGACTCCAGCGAGCTGCAGCAGCCCCCGAGCGGGGCCGGAGGGTGCGGGAGCCGTGCCCCAAAGCCCTCGGGGAGCCTTTGGCACAGCCCTTGGTGCCTCCACCGTGCCCGGCCGTGCACAGCGAGGCAGAGAGCAGATCCCCTACAGCCTCTTCCTCCTCTCAGGGCTGAGCAATGCTCTTGCTAAAAACAGGAGCTATGCTATTTTAAATACCAGCTCGCGGGATGATTCAGTGTCTGCTCAGGCAGACACGAGGCAGTGAGGATGTTGGTCTTCCAGCCTTATTTTAGGGGGAATCTCTTCCTTCTGTGCTGTGTCCCCAGCGATGTGGTGAGATGGAAAACCCCAGGACACGGGACAGGGGCCAGAGGCTCTCCTGAGCTGGGAGCAGGAGGTGCAGCTTTCCAGGAAGGGGGGGATGTGCTGACCCCTGCGGCAGGATCGCCTCTCCAAACCTTCTTTGGGAACGGCCTGCAAAGCCTCCGGTGTCCCTGAGCTCCCACAGCTTCCTGCACCTTCAGAGCTGCATCTTCCCTGCCAAACTGTCATCATCTTGCTGCTTTTCCTTGCCCCATGTCTCCAGCACATGCTCCCTCCTCCAGACGGGGGGATGAAGGCACTGGGGTGCCCCAGCCCTGGTTCCTGAACCCTCCTTTCTGTCCTGGGGTAAAACCCTCCCTCCAGCTGCTGCCAGAGCTCGTACATGGGTAATGTCACCGGGAGCAGTAGGCTTTAGTAGAAAATTCCCTCTTTCAGACGTGATTGATTTGGATTCCCCCCAGTCCTGGTTTCCAGGCACCAACGGCTGCTGGAAACGCTCTCCTGGTGACAGAAAATCCATGGGAAAGCAGGCAGCCTGATGAAGTATTCATGGGGATTTTTATCTCTGGTTTTTACCCGCTGCAGGAAAGTCAGCTTTATTTTTAGTGAATGATGGATCCAGCAGTAACACAGGAAAAATATTCCATCTCCCTTCGAACTGCATGGGAGGCATCAGAGAGGGCCCGTGCCAGGGAATGGGAGCTAAACAAACCATCTCCTGAATGTTTCTTGGCTGATTCTGGGATCATTAGAACACCTGAGTGAGGCTGTGCCCGATCCTCTGCTGCCCCAAGAGCTGCAGCCCGTGGCTCCCAGGCAGCTGAGCCCTCGGTGATCCCTGCAGTGTTCCCATCAGCTCCCTAATCCCCAACCTGCCTGTCCCAGAGAGAGCAGGAGAATGAATCACAGCTGATTAATTTGTCTTATCCAGAAGAATCTCCCTGAATTGGCAAATGTTTTGTTTTGTTTGTATCTATGATGGACGGGGAAACATCCCTCGGTGCCCGGCAGCTGCACCCACGGCTGTGCCAGCCCTGCCAGAGTGAGCCCTGGGAGTCCTGGTGTCACTGAGCCCTGACAGGACACTTACATCTGCCTTCAAATGATCTTAAAACATTTCTGAGCCAGCCAAGCTCGGCCATTGCCTTCCCGGGGTTTTCCCCAGCGCCTTTTCCCTGCGGGCACTGCTCGCTGCCCGGCCAGTGCCGAGATGTGCTCTGTCAGCACAGATGCTTAATCTGTTTAAAAATAAATCCACCACTCTCCTGTGACTGATGGGAATCTGTTACAGCAAATCCCACTGCAACGTGGAGCCCGGGCACGGCTGCCAAACTTCAGCACTTTCTTCCTGCTGGGCTCCAGGGCAGGGCTTGTGTCCCTCTGCTGGGCCTGGAGCTCGCTGTCCCCTGCCCTTGTTTGTGCCCTTTGCTGGCACAGTGGGGACAAGGAGAGTGGGGCCTGTCCCTGCTCTGGCGGGGATGAGCTGTCTGAGGGATGTGGGATGGCCGTGCTGTGGCCTGGGCTCCCCACCCTGCCCTTGGGGACAATCCCAGTGCCCTGTGAGCAGCTCAGGCTGGGAGTGACTGTGCAGCCTTGGCCCTGCAGCAACTGCACAAGAAGGCAGTGAGTGACCCCGTGTGCTGCCCTGTGACACCAGGTGCGAGTGCCCAGCTGCACACAGGGCCTGTCTCACCCCCAGCCCAGGTCCTGTGGCTCCTGCAGCTCCCTGAGCCATCACCCACAGCAGGTGCCCGAGTGTTTTGTTGTGTTCCCAACCGGCTGGTAGAGAGACAGGGAGAAAGGATTTCTTGGTGACAGTAAGGAATGAGTCAGTTCCAGAGATTTGGATATTAAATCCTTAGTTAGCCACGGACTTTGGTGTGCAGGAACCCAGCAGGGCTCTTCCCAGGAGTGCTGGCAGCAGTTGCAGTGCTGGCCTTGCTCCCCCAGGCTAATCCTGGTGGCCCTGGGGATTACCTGGTGGCCCTGGGGATTACCTGCTCGGACACGGCGTGTCCAGCCCCAGGACAGATTGTCCAAGGTGATCCAGCTGTGCCAGCAGCACCTTGCACTTGGGCGTGCATGCCCAGCTTGGAGCCAGGTGATGCAGCCAGGCATGGGGATGGCTGTGCCTGGTGGTACCTCGTGCCTGCAGGGACAGGAAAAACTTTAAAATCCCTAATCCTCGGCATCCAGGCGGTTTCAGAGCTGTTCTGTCTGTCAGGTGGCAAATCCCACGTGGAGCAGCAGGGACCTCGGCCTGCAGAGTGCAGCAGCACACGGTCGTGGAGCGCTCTCCTGGCTCCAGCCCTTCTGAGGGCTGGTAAAGCTCAGCAGTGCCCAAAAATACCCGGCTGCCAAACCCCTGGCGTTTGGTGCTGGTGAGGGGCTGGGGTGGCCCCGAGGGGGTGCTCTGGACACATCTCCTGCTCCAGCAGGGTTCCCACCTTGTCCCTGCTTCCTCGTGCCCCCAGTGTCCCCCCTGTCCCTGCTCTGTGCTGGCCATGGCTCCGTGTGGGGCAACCCCAGCCCCTGCCAGGCACAGCCCGAGGGCTGGGGCATGCTGTCCACGGAGATGGCAACGACTCACAGTAGCCCATGGCAAACCTGGCTGTGGGCATCGTCCTGCAGCCCTGGGGACACTGCTTGGGGGGCACAGGGCCTTGGGGTGGCACAGTGGCTCCCCAGTGGGGTGCTCGGTGTCTCTGCCCTCTGCCTCCCCTGTCCCAGAATGGAGATGGTTGCTCTCTGTGCCCAGGTACCAGGGGCTGCTTCTGGGCTGGGCAGGTGCTGTGGCACTGTCCCAGTGGGGCAGGGTGGCACAGGGACATCTGTGGCCAGCTGGGGTGCACAGAGCTCTCAGAGACACCCAGCAGCCAGGCTGTCCCCCTGCCCCTCAGGGTCAGGGCTGTGTGGGGATGCCTGGGGCAGGCTGGGGTCGCCTCGGTGCCATGGGGAGGCAGGTGTGACACCTGAGTGCTGCTGTGCCTCTCGCTGCCAGGGGCAAGGAGCCCAGCAAACCCTGGCTGGATGCAGTGTGAGGAGGCAAATCTTCCCCTCCATCTCTCAGGAGAGGAAGAGGCAGCCCAGGCAGGAGCCAGGAGCGGTGGCAGAGCCCTCTCCATGGGCTCAGGAGCGACTGAGAGCTGCTGGCATAAATTACCAGGCTGTCATCCCCGGTGCTGAGATTCCCAGGGAACAGCTTAGCGGTTCGAAGGGCTGCTGGAACAATTCTGCATCACATGGTCGCAGCCCCAGAGCTCTGACGTTAAGAAGTGTCAACGCTGAGGTGATTTCTGCAGCGGGGCTGGGGCGCGGGGTGGCCCCGTCCCCGCCCTGGCACTGACCCGGTGACAGAGGCCTCGGGCCGTGCCCCTCGAGGTGGCCTTGGCCACGTGTGCCCGCAGTACCCAGGCAAAGCGGCTCCATCCTGGCAGTGCCAGCACCCTTCCCAATTCCAGCCTGTTCCCTCCCGTTCCCATGGCAACCTGTGACCTCACTGGGTTCCTTGGAGCTCCGCCAGCATTTTCAGCAGAATTGAAGCCAATGGCCAGGGTCGTGCTGCTGTCCTCCCTGTCTGCAGGGGTCTGTCACACCTGGGGCTCAGGTCAGGGCTGCCCCTGCTGCAGGACTGATGTGCCACATCGCAGGTGTCACACTCGGTGCCCCTCACGGTGGCACCTGGCTGCCCCAGCACCCCTGGCTGTAAAGTCCCTGGGGTACAGGGGGCACCAGGGCTCTCCCTTCCCTGCGCAGGCTTCAGCTGCAGCCGGTGCCCGATCCTCCAAGAGCCCAGGTCGCCCAGTCTTGCCCTGCTCGGCAAAACACACAAGGCCAGGATGGAGAAGAGGGATCAAGAGAGATAAACGGAAATAAATGGAGAAACTGGTCCCTCTGCCCTGCCTGGTGCTGCCGCTTGCCTCAAGGTCCTCCCCAAGGGCTCCCATCTGGTCTAGGGTCCCTCCTGGCCTGAGGATCTGGCTGTTCCTGGGGCCCCATTGCCCGGGGGTCCCTCTTGCTCTCGGGGCTCTCTGTGTCTGGAGGAGTGTCTCAGCTCTGCCCGTGCCTGGGGGTCCCTCTTGGCTGGGGGCTCCAGCCGTGGGTGGGATGCTGGGGGTCCCTCTCTCTCCGTCTGGGGTTCTCTCTCGGTCTGGGGGTCCCTCCCTCTCAGTCTGGGGATCTCTCTCCCTCGGTCTGGGGATCTCTCCCTCTCAGTCTGGGGGTCTCTCTCGCTGCGGGGCTCCCCCGCGGTGGGAGCGCAGCGCTGCCGGTGCTGCCGGTGACGGTGCTGGCGGCGGCCCCGGCATCCCGCGGCCCGGGGGCGGCCCCGGCGAGCGCAGCGCGGCGCGACCACCCCCGCAGCGGCGGCAGGGAAGGAAGGAGGCAGGAAGGAGGCACNCCCGCGGCGGGGGCCATGTGAGCGCGGTGCCGGCAGGATGCAGAAGGGGATGCGGCTCAATGACGGGCACGTCGCCCACCTGGGGCTGCTGGCGAAGAAGGACGGGGCCCGGCGCGGATACCTGAGCAAGCGGAGCGCCGACAACACGAAATGGCACACCAAGTGGTTCGCGCTGCTCCAGAACATGCTCTTCTACTTCGAGACCGACTCCAGCTCCCGGCCCTCGGGGCTCTACCTGCTCGAGGGCTGCGTCTGCGACCGCGCGCCCTCCCCCAAGCCCCCCCTCTCGGCTAAGGACTCCCTGGAGAAGCAGGTGGGCGACAGGGGGGGCCCGGCGGAGGGGGAGGGAGGATGGCCCGCGGGGGTCCAGGCCCCGCACCCCCGGAGCTTCCTGTGACCTGCCCCACGCGTGACCGGGGTGGGGAGGTGAGGATGAGGCCGGTCTGTGCGGGGGAAGGGGGATGATTCCCGGGCTTGCGGTGCCGGAGCAGCGGCTGGGTTCATTGTGGGGGTGTCCGGGGCACCCCCACTCCCCCTCCCATCTAATTAACCGCCGGTAATTAGCGCGGGGCTGTGGGGCGCCTCCCAGCGGCCGCGCTCGGCGCTGCAGAGCCCCGCGCCCCCCGGCCCGGCAGGTTCNGAGAGAGAGAGAGAGAGAGGGAGGCAGAGCAGGAGGGCCGCGGCTCCGCTCCGCTCTCACGGTCCCCGGTGTCGCCGCCGTCACTCGCCCCGCCCGTGCGGGCTCGGAGCGGCGGCTGCGGGA
>VWZS01008400.1:99807-114434 GCA_013397075.1 Rhabdornis inornatus | reverse complement strand
GCTTCCCGTGACCTGCCCCACGCGCGACCGGGGTGGGGAGGTGAGGATGAGGCCGTTCTGTGCGGGGGAAGGGGGATGATTCCCGGGCTTGCGGTGCCGGAGCAGCGGCTGGGTTCATTGTGGGGGTGTCCGGGGCACCCCCACTCCCCCTCCCATCTAATTAACCGCCGGTAATTAGCGCGGGGCTGTGGGGCGCCTCCCAGCGGCCGCGCTCGGCGCTGCAGAGCCCCGCGCCCCCCGGCCCGGCAGGTTCGGGATTTGGGGTTCGGGATTTGGGGTTCGGGGCAGCGAGGGGCCCGCGGGGCTGCCGTGGGGAGCGGCCTCGCTGTTTCCCAGCCCGTGTGGCCGCTCCGTGTCCCCGCGCTTTGCCCGGCAGCTGCCCCGGCCCGGCGGTGCCGGCAGCCGGCGGCGGGTGCTGCTGCTCGGCGCGGGGAGCTCAGGGCCTTGTTTTCAGGCAGATTTCACCCCGTTCCCCTCGCCACGTGTGCGCTTTGCACCTCCATCCCCAGCCCTGGCGGGGGGAAGAGCAGAGTGCGGGTCCCGGAGCCCCCAGTGCCTTCGGCGCTGCCGATGGCTGCGGGCGACCAGAGCCCCGGCGGGACCCGGGGGAAATCCAGGTGTCCCCCAGCCCCAGGAGTGCTGCGGTGCCAGCCGTGAGGGTCACAGCCCCTGCCAGGGCCCGGGGGTGGGATTGTCCCCACCTGCTGTGCCTTTCCCGGCTGGGCAGGGTATCCCTGGAGCAGCAGGGCACGGACCTTGGCAGCCCCCGCCGGGTTTTTCTGGGTTTTTTTTCCTGGAGCTGGGATGTGCCGTAGCAGCCAGGACAGATGGGGTGGGAGCAGGGAGGGGGAGAAGCGCTGGCATCCTGCTGCGGGGGGCAAATCCCCATCCACGGCTTCCAGAGCCACCCCCAGTCCCATCGGCGTGGACAGGAGCCAGCCGGACTCACCCTCTGACCCTCTGGGGGTGCGTGGAGAGTGGACGTGTGCCCTGTGGGTGCCCGGGGCACGGCGGCCCCGGCGGGGGGAGCAGCGAGGGGGTCCCGGCGCCGCCTCCCGGGCCGGGCACGGGCCCGAGGCACCGCGCGTTATGGGTCCGGCTCTGCAGGGCTTGCATAATTCCTGCCTGGCAGGCTCGGGGAGGCGCCGGGAGTGCTGCCGGCAGGATGGGACCGCAGGATGGGGCCCAGGGGCACCCCCAGGGCATCAGGCCCCTAATTCTGGCTGTTCCTGGCACTTGGAAAACCCTGCCGGGAGAACCAGGCGTGCAGCACCACTGCTCCCTGGCACACCCCTCCCTCCCAGCTGGCAGCGCAGGAATATTTCCTGTGAAATTTCATTTTTTTTCCTATTGTGAAGAGGAAAACACTGTGGGTTTTGCACAGCTGGGGCTCCGTGCAGCATCTCGGGGGCTGTGGCAGCAAGGGGGGGTTTGTAGCTGCGAGGGGTCACACTGCTGTGGTTGTCACCGCTGTCCCTTCAGTGACAGATGTTGTGTGCTCCCAGTTCAGCTCCATGAAGTTCACCAGCCAGGCTGCAATCAACCTTCCTGGCCAGGCTGGAATCGAGCTTGGAATCCAGGCTCTGGGTCCCCGTGTTTGTGCAGGAGGGATTTTCCACCACGCACACGCTGTGGGGAGGGTGTCACACCCCGTCTGCAGCTCGAAATGCGCGCAGGGTGCTGGTCCTGGCTGGGAGTGAGGGGCTGCTCCTGCCGTGGCGAGCGCATCCCCTGCCCCTGCCCCGCGTGGATCTGCCGCGGTTCAAAGCCTGCCTTGGAATTCTGTGTAATTCCTTCGGCCGAGCGGGGCTGGGAGCCGGAGCGCTGGATCCCGCTGCTCTGCAAGCTAATTAATGGCCCGGGGATGAGATAAGCGGCGAATATTGATGGTGCAGATCCGCAGCCTGGCCGGGCAGGTGGCACCCGGGGCTCTGGGCGGGCTCTGAGCTCCCCGTGCCAGGGAGAGCCTCGGCTCCGGGCTCACCTGAGCCCCGGCCGTGCCCAGCAGCCTCCACGGGAAGGTGCAGAGGAAATTTCCAGCACTGCCTTGGTCCCAATTAGCTGCGTTCTGAGGGTATTTATCTGTCTGTGCAGATCCAGCTGGAGCTCTGAGGACAGTGCTCCTTGCAGCACAGCAGCTCCAGGTTTGGATTCCTTCCTTGCTGGAGTGGAGCCTGAAAGGTTCCCAATTCTCTGCAAAGGAGAAATTTTAAGAGGTGGGGCTTTCAAACCCTCTCTTTTAACGTACACATATTTTGCTTTGGGGGGATTTTTTCCTTGGAACAACTGAATTTTAGCATTGGTTTATGTGAGAATAAGGGAGCAAAGACGTGTGGAAAACTGGAACACCCAAGAGGGATTTTCTGCCTCTGGAAACTTTGTTTTGTTTTTTCCAGAAATGGATTTTCTTTCCAACCAGTTGGATGGGGAAGATAATTTCCTGCTGGGTGAGGCCAGGCCGTGGCCTGGGGAAGGGTCTGTGGGGTTGGGCTGGGGTGGGGAGGCTGTGACCCGGCTGCTCAGGGCAGCGGTGCTGGGGGGAGCTGGGCTGGGAGGGGCCCCCCCTTGTCCCCCTTGTCCCCCTTGTCCCCCGCTGTGGGGTCTGGGCTGTGCCACCCCCCAGCCCTGCTGCTCCAGCCCCTGAGGTGCTGGGATTTGCTTTCAGGGGGTCACCTCTCCGTGGGCAGGCTGTGGGGTGCCCCAGGTGGGAGGGGCACGGCCAAGGTGAGGTCCTGGCAGAGGAGCTGAGCAGGTTCAAGGTGCAGAGCTGACCCGAGCCAGCCCCAAGGACAGGGGAGGCCCCAGCGCGGGGTGAGGGCTGCCCTTGGCTCATCGTGGGCAGCAGGAATCACAGCTGGGTTTGCTCACGGATCCAGCCCGGAGTTGGATTTAGGATCACAGAGGTTGGAAAAGCCCTCGGAGGGCTTTCAGTCCTTTCCCACTCCCCCAGCACGGCCAAGGCTGCCCCTGCTCCATGGCCCCAAGGGCTGCATCCACACAGCTTTTGAACATTTCCAGGGATGGGGACTCCAGCACCGCCCTGGGCAGCCCGGGCAGTTTCCAGCCCCCATCCCAGCGCTGTGGGCTGTTCCCGAGCAGGAGCCCCCGGACAGAGGCAGCGTGGTGCTGGGCCAGGCACGGCCCCTGCAGAGCCCTTGGCTCCAGGCTCAGTGCCCGGGAGCTGAGCTCTGCTCCCCCACCTGCGGCTGCTCCTGCCCAGGGATTTCCTTCCCCAGCTCACAGCGTTTTCCAGGGATGGGGCCGTGGAGCACCGAGCTCACCCTGTGAGTTCCCCCTGT
Source organism: Rhabdornis inornatus (assembly GCA_013397075.1). Classification (NCBI taxonomy): domain Eukaryota; kingdom Metazoa; phylum Chordata; class Aves; order Passeriformes; family Rhabdornithidae; genus Rhabdornis; species Rhabdornis inornatus. The sequence goes on along the minus strand of VWZS01008400.1, from coordinate 111,135 downwards.
CCTGTGGCCCCATTCCTGGCCGTGCTGGGATGTTTGGATGCCTTTAGGACTTGTGGCAGCCCCTGCCAGCCCGGCAGCCCCTGCCAGCCCGGCAGCCCCAGCCCTGTCCTGCTGGTGGAGCCGTTCCTGGCAGTGCCAGAGCTCGGGCAGCTCTCCGAGGGGCAGCAGTGGGGCCCCAGCCGTGCTCATCCCTGCGGGGGGCTCGCCTTGGTACCCCCAAAAGAGCTGTGGGAGTGTCAGAGGGGCCAGACCCCAGCAGTGCAGCAGGACCAGGCGGGTCACCCGCGGACATCCAGGCTATTCCAGACTTTGGGATTGATGTCCCAGGCACTGGATCCCCAGATCCCAGCACTGGCTGCAGGTCCGTGAGCATCAGCCGTGTGGGGCAGTGAGAATTCTTCTACCTGAATGTCATTCCAGGCAATCTGGTTTTCTGGGGACTACAAATCGTAATTTGTGGGCTTAAACCTGAACTATCCATCAGTGTTGGGGTGACACTGGGTTTTTAATTAATTAGTGTATTGAGTGATGCCATGTGGGGATTTCTGGGTGAGGGGGATGCTCAGTGTCGGTCCCAGTGATGCCTGCATGCCTGCCTGCCAGCATCACCAGATAAAATCAGGGGGAAAATTGATTTATTTTAATTATTTTACAAATATTTCTGCTCATGACTCTAGAGCCTGCTCCACGAGGATGATGCTCACCCCTAGTATCCATTTCCAAATATCCTGACAGCCCATACTGAAACAAAGAGGGGAAATTGCAGCCTCTGGGATATTTTTTCTTATTGTCAGCACGGAAATGAGCTGCTGGAGCATCCAACTCTGAGGTCCTGTTTTCCCAGAGCACACAGTATGTAGGTCAGGGATGTTAAAAGCTGCCATGGCTGGCTGTGGATTTTTAGACTCATCCATCCAGAGCAGGAAAATTCTCCTCCTCTTGCCCTTTGTGTCAGCTGGAATCACCATCAGCTTCACGACCAGGCGGGTGTGGATCTGCCCGCTCCGGGAGGGCGGAGGGCAGCGGCTCCGAGGGGCATCCCTGGGGGGGAAGGACCCCTGTGGTGGCACAACAAAGGCAGGGGAGGATGGCAGTCACTGCTGGGGGGGCTCTCTCGGGGTCCCCCCACGCTCACACCGGCGGTGCCCAGCGTGGGGGTGCCGGCAGAGCACCCACCCCCAGCCACAGCATCCCAAAGGGTCCGGTGGATTTTTCAGGCTGAGGAAACGCCCTCCAGCCAATCCCCAAAAATCCTGTGAGAGGTTGATTTTCTACTCTGGAGACAACGCGTCGCTTTAAAGCTGGTTTGGATTTATTTCGGGTTCTTTCTGCACATCGGGGCCTCGGTACCGCGCCCCCCCTGCAGCGGGCAGGGCCTGCGGGGACCCGGCTGGTGGTCGCGGGGCTCTGGTGGCCCGGGGCGAGCCGGGTGGCTGTGACCCGGCGGGCTCCGGTGGCCCTGGGGGTGCTCTGATGTGTCCCTTGGTGACCCGGATCGCTCCCGAGTTATTTCGGGCAGAATTTCTGTGTCCTGGGGCTCCCCGAGCGAAATCCCCGAGCTGCGGGTACCTGGGCATCCCGCAGGGGTGCGGGGTCTGTGTGTCCCGCAGCGACAGACGGACACACATCCATCACTGCGGGGTCTGTGTGTCCCGCAGCGACAGACGGACACACGTCCATCACTGCGGGGTCTGTGTGTCCCGCAGCGACAGACGGACACACATCCATCACTGCGGGGTCTGTGTGTCCTGCAGCGACAGACGGACACACATCCATCACTGCGGGGTCTGTGTGTCCCGCAGCGACAGACGGACACACGTCCATCACTGCGGGGTCTGTGTGTCCTGCAGTGACAGACGGACACACATCCATCACTGCGGGGTCTGTGTGTCCTGCAGTGACAGACGGACACACGTCCATCACTGCGGGGTCTGGGGGCTCCGGAGGCGCCGTGGGAACAGGGCAGGATGGGAACACCCCCAGTGAGGTTTTCCCACCTCTGCTGGTTTTGGCGAGAGCAGAGTGAGGGGCTGGGATGAGGGGGGGTCCAGTCCCGGGGCCGGGAGTTGCTGAGGTCACAAATGAACAAATAATGGGTGTAGGGAGAAGCAAAGCGACGCTGTGGGTGACTCGTGCCCTGCCCTGGGCGGCACAAACTGCCCCGGGACGCTGAGCTGGGGCTGTGGTGGGGCTGGGGGCTCATCCTGGGCTCCCTGTGCCGTGAGCAGAGCCCCTGCTGCTCTGCCCACCGGCCTGGTGCCATCCATGGCTCTGCTCCTGTGCCAGATCCTGATCCTCAGCCCCAGCGGGTGCTGGGGAGCGCTCTGGGGCTGTTGGTGGATGTGTCACCGTGATGGCAGACAGGGATCATCTTTTAGGCGGAGATAAACGGTGGTGGGAGTTTTATTATTCCAATATAAGATAACTTCCTCCTTGCCAGCACGCTGCACTTCCCGGGAATTGTGTGGGGATCAACTGGAGCAGCACATGGAGCGGGGGGCGTGTGCAGGAGCCAGGCTGGGATGGCAGGAGCAGCAGGGGATGGAGGAGCCCTGGCTGCAGCCTGGCCATGGGGGCTCACCCTCCTCATCATCACTGCGCTGCCAGCGGCCTGGGAACTGCACTGACAAAACCCTCAGGAGTTCCTGGGCGCAAACTGGATCACCTGGGCCAGGTGCTGATGTGTGGGAGGTGCCTCAGGTGGGTGAGGAGGGGCAGGGGCAGGGGCAGGGTGGGCACTGCCCAGGCTACCTGCCCCAGGTCCAGAGCTCCTGTCCTGGGCTCTGCACCCCTGGTTCTAACCTCGGGCCAGCCCCGGATCTGCTGCTTTCCCAGGGTGCTGGGGAAGGTCAGGACGCTCTAACCCAGTCTGGGCTGGGCTCTGAGCGGGTGCACTCACCCACAGCAACACAAAGGGCACCGTCTGTGCCATCCCCACGGGCCTTGGGGGCACACACACGTGTTTGGGAAGGACAGCCCAGGGCTTGCTGCCCTCCTGAGCAGTTTGGGAGACTCCTGAAAGTGTCTCCCCGTGTCTCCAGTCCCGTGGGACGCAGCCAAGCTCAGGTGCTGGATCACGGAGGGGGGATGTGCACACTGCGCTCTCGGGGTGCTCTGATCCTGCAGCACCGGGAGCTGCCGGGGGCACCAGGGCCTGGAAGGGGCTCCTCCAAACCTCGCTGGCGTTTAGGGGGGCATTTCCAGCCTTGCTAACCTGATGAGCTCTTCTTGATGCAGTTACAAGGGAAGGGATGTCAGGTGGGTGTGAAGCTGGGGGACAGAACAACACCCATAGGGACCACAGATTTTTGGTGAATTTTCCCTTGGAGCTCTTTGCAGTAAAAGCCTTTGGGAGTGGGAGGGAGGGAGGGAGAGGGGTGGGATGTGAAAGGCTGGGGAGCTGCTGCAGCTCCAGAGGTGTCCTGCAGGCAGACTCAGAGCTCTGGGCAGCCAGAGAATGGCAGGCTGGGCAAGGGATGGGTGATGGATGGTGGTGTTTGACACCGGGGTGTGTGATGGGTGATGGTGTTTGACACCGGGGTGTGTGATGGGTGGTGGCGTTTGGTCATGGGGATGGCTCCATGAGGAGAAGGCTTGTCCACGGGATCAGCAGCAAATGATCCTGCACTCAAAGGAGCCATGGCAGAAGTGAGGGAGCTGCATCTTCACCAGGGCCCTGCAGCTGCTCCCTAAAGCTGAAAGCTGTTTCTGAAGGAGGGCTCCCCTGTGCCGTGGGCAGTGTGGGCTCCTGGCTCCCCTCTGCTCCTCTGGAGGCGCTGGGTGAGCTCTGAGGGTGTCACCCCGAGCCCTGAGCCCTGGCTGGGCACGGGCTGGGGGTGCTGGCTCTGTCTGTGCTGCTGCACCGGCTGTGCCCTTTCTCCCCATCATCCCGGGCTCACCCCGAGCCTCCTGTGCCCGTCTGGGGGTCCTTGTCCCCAGCACCCCCGGGCCTGCTCGGGGGCAGGAAGGGGAGAGCGTTGGTGTTTGCAAACCCTTTGGCGTTTCCACGGCACAGCCCGTGTGCTGCCAGGCTGCTGCTCCTTGGCTTTGAGGCAGTTCTTACCTGCGAATGCAGGTGCCCCACGAACCCCGGCAGAGGAGCAGATGATGTCAGGATGAGCTCGCTCCAGTGGGTTTGGTTTAGCCCGGTTATTCCGGGCAGTATCCGGCACTGCAGCGTGGTACCTGTTTCCTTGGAGACTGCAGGGAAGCAGAGGAGCGGCACAAACCCGGCGGCGGCACCGCGCACAATTAGCACAAACACTGCAAATGTCAAGGGAGGCTAAAAATAGCCCCGCACCGCGGCCACCCCCCCCGAGCAGGACACAGGGACCCGGGCTGTGCTCGGGGTCACCTCCCGGGGGCTGCGGGGCTCGGGGTGTGCCCGAGGGGCTCCACACAGGCAGGGACCGCAGCGCCAAGGCATCACCTCCAAGGCCATCAGGTCCAGCATTGCCCTGCGGATGCGGGTGGGGATGCAGGTGCAGCTCAGCATCCCCGCTCCTCTGCCCCTTCCCCAGGTGAGGCTGTCCCCAGGACACGTTCAGGACTGCAGCGCCCTGGACTTGGGTGGGTTTCAGGGCATCGGGTGGATTTAGGTTTTCCTGAAGCTGGGTCTTTGCCCAGCAGGATTTCCCCTCTCCACTGGCACGGCTGTGCTGAGGGCAGCCCGTCGAGGCCGGGCTCCTGGCATTTCCAAACCCGTTTATTTTCAGTGGCCCTGCCTGTGGTGGGTCAGAAGTGTTTTGTGCCCACCCGTGTGGGGTGTGACCGTAACCCCTGTGCTCACCCCACAGCACTACTTCACCGTGAACTTCAACCACGAGAACCAGAAGAGCCTGGAGCTGAGGACCGAGGATGCCAAGGACTGCGACGAGTGGGTGGCAGCCATCGCTCATGCCAGGTGTGCCCTGTGCCCGTGCGGGTGGGGGTCGAGCTGAAGCCGTGCTGAGGGTGCCTGGGGGGGACAGGAGGAGCTGGACACTGCCAGCAGGCAGAGCAGGACACTTCTGTCCCCCAGCCCCATGCTGAGTGGGGGCTGTGTTCAGTGGTTCCCCTGTCCCCATTCCCATCCCAGTCCCACGGCACCGGCCACCCTGGCACTGCCTGGGACGCCCGATTCACCCTCAGGCTGTGAGCTCATGGGGAAGGGATTGACCCGGGATAGCAAACCTGCTCAGGAAGGGTTTGACCTGGGATAGCAAACCTGCTCAGGAAGGGTTTGACCTGGGATAACAAACCTGGTCAGGAAGGGTTTGACCCGGGATAGCAAACCTGCTCAGGAAGGGTTTGACCCGGGATAGCAAACCTGCTCAGGAAGGGTTTGACCTGGGATAGCAAACCTGCTCAGGAAGGGTTTGACCCGGGATAACAAACCTGGTCAGGAAGGGTTTGACCTGGGATAACAAACCTGGTCAGGAAGGGTTTGACCCGGGATAGCAAACCTGCTCAGGAGGGGTTTGACCTGGGATAACAAACCTGCTCAGGAAGGGTTTGTCCAGGCTCCTGGATTTGTCCAGGCTCCTGTGTGTGCCCTGGGAGTGCTGGCACAGCCACGGAGAGCAGCCAGGAGCCAGCACAGGGCAGGTGCCTCTCTGGGGAAGGAAGGTGCTGGGCTGGCAGCGAGCTGTGGGATCAGGTGGGAGCTGTGTGCAGGGAATGGGAGAAACCCCAAACCCCTCCCCTGCAGCCCCTGCCAGCCATGGGACTTTGCAGGAGCTCCCTGCTACACGTCCTTAAACTCTTGGAACGTGGCAGGTTGCAGAGGTTTGGCCACGGCTGTTTGGGGTCTGTTCTGACTCCGATTTCATCAAAGTTGTCTCTGTCTTTTCTGTTTGCCCCCTGTGGGAGCCCAGGTCCTGCCCAGGTGTGTCCTTAGGGAGCAGCAGTGTTCCCAGCTGCAGGAGCTGCCCCTGCTCTGCTCTGGGAGCCGGGGCCGGGCAGGAGCAGCCCTTGCAGAACGGCAGCCCCCGGTGCCAGGGGGGATACTGGGGGCGATACTGAGGGCGATACTGGGGGCGATACTGGGGGAGACACCAGGGCCATGCCAGGCCGATGCCAGGCCGATGCCAGGGCGATGCCAGGGCGATGCCAGGGCGATGCCAGGGCGATGCCAGGGCGATGCCAGGGCGATGCCAGGGCGATGCCAGGGCGATGCCAGGGCGATGCCAGGGCGATGCCAGGGCGATGCCAGGGCGATGCCAGGGCGATGCCAGGGCGATGCCAGGGCGATGCCAGGGCGATGCCAGGGCGATGCCAGGGCGATGCCAGGGCGATGCCAGGGCGATGCCAGGGCCATGCCAGGGCGATGCCGGGGCGCAGGGCAGCGGCTGCGGGGGAGGGACGCTCACGGCCGTGTCTGCTGCAGCTACAGGAACCTGGCGACAGAGCACGAGGCGCTGATGCAGAAGTACCTCCATCTCCTGCAGATCGTGGAGACTGAGAAGACTGTTGCCAAGCAACTCCGGCAGCAGATCGAGGACGGGGAGATCGAGATCGAGCGCCTCAAGGCCGAGGTGAAGCACCCGGCGCTGCCCCAGGGATGCTCCTGGGGTGACCCGTTGGGGGGGGTGGTGGCATCCCCGCGGGGACAGGGCCGCGGTGTCACCGCTGGGGTCGGTCTGCTTCTTGCAGTGACGCAGGGCTGGCCCTTGTCCCGCAGGAGGGGCGAGGGCACCGCCTGCCTTGGGGATTTTCCTGGCAGGAGCGGTGCAGGGAGAGGCTGTGGCTGTGCCACCCCGGCGCTGTGCTCTGGGGGGCTGGAGAGGACCCCTGGAAGCTGCTGCAGCACGGAAGGGTTGAGGCCAACAAGGAACACTGGGGAGCTTTCCTTGCCTCTTGTGGGGAAAGGAAACAGTCGCTGTGTGCCAGAATCCCAGAATAGTTTGGGCTGGAAGGGACCTCACAGACCATCCTGTCCCCCACCTCTGGAATCGCTCCAGCAGCTCCACATCCCTCTGGAGCCGGGATCCCAGAGCTGGGGCAGCTCTGAGTGGGGCAGAGGGCATCTTGTGATGCCCACATCCCAGGGGATTGCTGTGACCCCACAGATGCTGTGACCCCACAGATGCTGTGACCCCATGCACGCTGCTCTGTGGGATCAGCCCTGCCTGCAGCGTGCCCCGGGAGCTCTGGCAGCAATTCCCTCGGTGTCGGGTGTGGGAAGGGTGACACGAGGCCGGGTGACACACGCAGACAGCAGCAAGGTGCACAGATGACTCAGCAGACGCTGCCGAGGGACACGCGTGTCCCCGGGGCCCCTGGGAGGAGGAGGAGGAGGCGGCTCGGGAGATGCCTGGGGCTGGTGGTGATGCTCTCAGCACTGGGGGTGATGCTCTGAGCACTGGGGGTGATGCTCTCAGCTCTGGGGGTGATGCTCTGGGGCACTGGGGTGATGCTCTGGGCACTGGGGGTGATGCTCTGGGCACTGGGATGATGCTCTCAGCTCTGGGGCTGCTCTGTGGCACTGGGGTGCTGGGCAGAGGGAGATCTCTCAGTGCTGAAGGTGCTGCCTGGTGCCGAGGGGGTGCTGGCACCGGGGTGCCCCCTGTTTCCTGGGCTGTCCCCGTGCTGCCTGGCTCTGCCCTGCAGGGCTGTGCCCCTCCCTGCCGGGGCTCTGCCCCTCGTGGCTCGCAGCGCTGGTGGGGTGGGAGCAGCCTGGAGGGGGTTGTGGGGCTGAGACCTTGATGCCAAATAGCTCAGAGCCTCAACATCACCCCAGAAGAGGCAGTGAGGGTGGTTTTGCCTGTCCTGATGGCGGGCTTTCCCTTAAATTCTGAATTTAAGTTCAGTGCGCAGGTCAGGGTTCAAGTGTGCAGGTCAGTTACAATCCCTGACCGTGTGTTGGGGTGCACAAAATGCTCTAAAATCTCCTCTAACATCTGATCCCTCTAATGAAATGGGGTGAAGCAGATGTGTAAGAGCTGGATCAGTGACCACGAGCCTGTGGCCACCAGCTCTGGTGCATTCCTGCTTTTTCCAAACAGTCCAGACACCAAACTCCACCTGTTTTCGTCCTTTCTGTCCAAAATGGGGCATCTTCCCCCCAGCCAGCAAAGTCCTCTTTCCAAGCTGTTTCCTTCTGTTCTCTTCTGTAAAATCAAAATCCAGATCACATTTTCCCAATTCCCACGTTCTGGATGGCACATGTGCTGCTTTCTTGCCTTTTCCTGTCACTTTCCAAGTGGTTTTGGCCGTGGGGGCCGGGATGAGCAGAGGAGGGAGAGAAAGTACAGGGAGGAACAGTGAAACCCAAACTCGGGAGCTGCTGGCTCTGATCCCACATGTGCGGGAAGGGGCTGGAGGCTGCTCCCCGCCTGCACATTTTGGGGCCCAAATGCTCAAGATTTTCCTGCTGTTTTCTCTCCAAGTTGTGTGTATTGAGTTGCTGTGAAGGATTTTTTGGGAAGCAGGAATTTGGTTTGGATTGGGCACCTGTCAGGATTTCCAGGTCCCGGTCCTGGTGGGGTTCAGAGGTACTGAGGGGTACTGGGGAGCCGGGGACAGCTCCAGGAGCCCTGACAGCTCTGCCACATTTCTTCTTCTTCTGCTTCATCCACCCATTGAGTCCCCATCCCTGCAGGGACTGAAAACCACGTGGATGTGGCACTTGGGGACAGTGGTGGCCTTGGCAGTGCTGTGGTGGGGTGGACCTGATGATCTCAGAGGGCTTTTCCAGACCCTCTGTGAGTCTGTGATGCCCATCAGGACAGACCCAGCACAACGTGTCCCTGTGTCTGTCACTAAGCCAGAGGCTCACGCTGTTCCCTGGCACAGCAACAGCTCGGGATGTGCTCAGTCCTGGGATGTGCTCAGTCCTGGGATGTGCTCAGTCCCTGGGATGCCCTCATTCCCCCGGGATGCCCCCATCCCCCGGGATGCTCTCATTCCCCCGGGATGCCCCCATCCCCCGGGATGCCCCCATCCCCCGGGATGCTCTCATTCCCCCGGGATGCTCTCATTCCCCCGGGATGCCCCCATCCCCCGGGATGCTCTCATTCCCCCGGGATGCTCTCATTCCCCCGGGATGCCCCCATCCCCCGGGATGCTCTCATTCCCCCGGGATGCTCTCATTCCCCCGGGATGCCCCCATCCCCCGGGATGCTCTCATTCCCCCGGGATGCTCTCATTCCCCCGGGATGCCCCCATCCCCCGGGATGCTCTCATTCCCCCGGGATGCTCTCATTCCCCCGGGATGCCCCCATCCCCCGGGATGCTCTCATTCCCCCGGGATGCTCTCATTCCCCCGGGATGCCCCCATCCCCCGGGATGCTCTCATTCCCCCGGGATGCTCTCATTCCCCCGGGATGCCCCCATCCCCCGGGATGCTCTCATTCCCCCGGGATGCTCTCATTCCCCCGGGATGCCCCCATCCCCCGGGATGCTCTCATTCCCCCGGGATGCTCTCATTCCCCCGGGATGCCCCCATCCCCCGGGATGCTCTCATTCCCCCGGGATGCTCTCATTCCCCCGGGATGCCCCCATCCCCCGGGATGCCCCCATCCCCCGGGATGCCCTCACCCCGGGCAGTGCTGGGCAGCTGCTCACCCTGTGCCCACAGATCGCGTCCCTGCTCAAGGACCACGAGCGCATCCAGGCCAGCCAGAGCAGCGCGCCCAGCGACGATGACAGTGACATCAAGAAGATCAAGAAGGTGGGTGGTGGCAGGGGTTGGCACCCGGGGGGGCCCAGCAGGCACGGCAGACGCTCTCCCTGGGGGGCTGAAGGAGGTGTCTGAGCGAGTGCTTCTGTCAGCAGGGATTTTTAGGAGGAAAATGTGTTCTGCCCGAGTGGGAGCCCATCTGTTGGCAGGGCACTCCCAGCGTTCCTGGGAGCACGAGGTGTCCTCAGGCTGGCTCCTGCACCACCAGCCCCTCTGACTTGTGTTCCCGTGGCTGTCACAGCTTTTATTTTGGCAAAGGAGAAGCCATCATCACCCTGGCAGCATTCCCACAGGGAGCAGTGCTGGGGGCCGGAGCTGGGCACAGAGCAGGACGTGCTGTGGGTGCCCAGTTACACAAGGAAGGGATCTTAAACCTGCTTCCACTCCCTGTCGTGGTCTGAGACACCTTCCACCATCCCAGGCTGCTCCAAGCCCCTTCCAAGCTTCCCTTGAACGCCTCAGGGCTGGGGCAGCCTGTGCCTGTATTTAAATGAGCTGTGGGATTCTGGAGGGCTCAGAGCAGCACACACAGAGCCAGGGAAGGTCCCTGCCGGCCCCAGCGCTGTCCCCAACTGCAGCACTGCTCCCGCAGGTGCAGAGCTTCCTGCGGGGCTGGCTGTGCCGGAGGAAGTGGAAAACCATCATCCAGGACTACATCAGGTCCCCCCACGCCGACAGCATGCGCAAGAGGAACCAGGTGGTGTTCAGCATGCTGGAGGCCGAGGCTGAGTACGTCCAGCAGCTCCACATCCTCGTCAACAACTTCCTGCGGCCGCTGCGCATGGCCGCCAGCTCCAAGAAACCGCCCATCACCCACGACGATGTCAGCAGCATCTTCCTCAACAGGTGAGCTCCAGCCCGGGCTGGGAGAGCTCTGGGGCATCCCGGCAGCTCTGGGGCACCTCTGGGGCATCCCTGGGACATCCCTGGGGCATCCCTGCAGCTCTGGGGCAGCCCTGGGGCATCCCAGCAGCTCTGGGGCAGCTCTGGGACATCCCTGCAGCTCTGGGACATCCCAGCAGCTCTGGGCACCCGCTGCCCTGGCTCAGTGCCCTGGCTCACTGGGTGCTCAGTGCCAGGGCTCCCTGGGCTCTGCGCTCCCTGTGCCTCACCCTGTGCCTCCAGGGACCCTCTGCACTGCCCGGAGCAGCTGCCCCCAGCCAGCCCGAGGGCTGCCCCTGGGCTGGGATTTTGTCTGATTCCTCCTTATTTACCTCTCCTTCATCTGCCTGTTCTTGGTTTGGCTTAGTCCTTTGTCTTGCTTCCTCTCCCAGTGAAACCATCATGTTTTTGCACCAAATTTTCTACCAAGGCCTGAAGGCACGGATCTCCAGCTGGCCCACGCTGGTGCTGGGTGAGTGCTGCCTCCTCCTCCTCCTCCTCCTCCTCCTCCTCCTCCTCCTCCTGCAGCTCCACAGGCATTTTCCGGCCAGCACCAAAGCACACTGCACGCCGTGTCCTCACCTGGGCACGTCAGGCACGGAGCAAAAGCCCCAGAGTGACCAGACCCTGTGCTCTGGTTCTGCTGGGAGCTGGGAGGTGGCACTGGGCCGTGCACAGGGGGGTCCTGCTGGAGAGCATCTCTGTGTCCCCTCAGAGCCTCTTCAAACTCCAGCTGGGCAGAGCTGGGGGCACAGGAGCACCCCGGGGTGCCCTGGGGGGGATCA
>VWZS01008400.1:89324-99666 GCA_013397075.1 Rhabdornis inornatus | reverse complement strand
GGATCAGGGGGCTGTGGGGGATCAGGGGGCTGTGCTGGCCCCCAGCTGTGGGCTGGAGCCCCCCACCCACTGCCCTGCTCTGCCTGCAGCTGATCTGTTTGACATCCTGCTGCCCATGCTGAACATCTACCAGGAGTTCGTGCGGAACCACCAGTACAGCCTGCAGATCCTGGCGCACTGCAAGCAGAACCGGGACTTTGACAAGCTGCTCAAGCACTACGAGGCCAAGCCCGACTGCGAGGAGAGGACCCTGGAGACCTTCCTCACCTACCCCATGTTCCAGGTGACCATCCAGGCCCCCGGGGTGCTGAGGGAGGTGACATGGGCCATGCAAACCCCGTGCCCACAGCTGGCACTGGATGGTGGGAAGGCAAAGCCTGGGTGGGGGTGGCCTGGGGCTGACCCTGGTGGTGTCACACGGCTCCTGGGACCTGCCTGGGCCACCACTGCTGCTGGCTCCCCAGTCACCCCACACCTCTGGCACTGGGACAGGGACCAGCAGGGTGCTGGGCACAGCCCCACGTTGTTCCCCCTCTTCACTCAGCTTTGGCACAAGGAGCTTTGGAGCTTTAACTGCTCAGGTCAGGGTGTCCCTGCCATGGTGTCCCCAGCCGTGGCAGGAGCAGCCCAGGGTGGTCCCTGCTGTCCCCAGCCATGGCAGGAGCAGCCCAGGGTGGTCTCTGCTGTCCCCAGCCATGGCAGGGACAGCCCAGGGTGGTCTCTGCTGTCCCCAACCATGGCAGGAGCAGCCCAGGTTGGTCCCTGCTGTCCCCAACCATGGCAGGGACAGCCCAGGTTGGTCCCTGCTGTCCCCAACCATGGCAGGAGCAGCCCAGGGTGGTCCCTGCTGTCCCCAGCCATGGCAGGAGCAGCCCAGGGTGGGTCCCTGCTGTCCCCAGCCATGGCAGGAGCAGCCCAGGGTGGTCCCTGCTGTCCCCAACCATGGCAGGGACAGCCCAGGGTGGTCTCTGCTGTCCCCAGCCATGGCAGGGACAGCCCAGGGTGGTCCCTGCTGTCCCCAGTGCCCCTCTGACCTCTCTCTCTCTGCCTCTGCAGATCCCCAGGTACATCCTGACCCTGCACGAGCTGCTGGCTCACACTCCCCACGAGCACGTGGAGAGGAACAGCCTGGACTACGCCAAGTCCAAGCTGGAGGAGCTGTCCAGGTGAGAGCTGCTGATCCACCCCTGCGTGTGGGACGGGTCCTGGCGGCTCCTGGCCAGGGGCAGGGTTTCCCAGGGCTCCTGGATGCTGGAATGAGGGCTTTGGAGGCTGGGATGGCTCCCGGTGTCTGGTGCTGTGCTCTGTTCAGGGCTGCTGGGGCTGCCCCTTGGGAAGGCACCGAGTGTCTCCGCATGAGCGCTTGGGAATTGACCATAATTCCCTGGTTTTTATCCTCTTCCTCCCCAGCCCATGGACTGGAGTGCTCTGGATGTCAGTGCCAAACCCACCCGCACGCTTTGGGCTCTGTGAAGAGTTTCCATCCCTTTCCCTGCTCCTCAAGCAGCAGGGATGTCACAGGGGGCTGGTGATGGGGGGCTCTGTCTGCCCTAAACCTGAATTTGGTGATTTCCAAGCACTCACATCTCAGTATTTATCATCCTGGAGGCACAGTCTGGGCAGGTGCTCCGGTCACAGGAGCTCCTGGCTCTGGCTGGGTGGAAACCACTGCAATTCCCCCGATATTCCTTCAGTTTTGGTTTCACCTGGTGCAGCCCCACCGCACGCCCAAAGGGATTGGGAAAACTTGTGCAGACCCCACCCCAGCCGGGATTTTCTGCTCTCCATCCTTCAGGATAATGCACGATGAAGTGAGCGAGACTGAAAACATTCGGAAGAACCTGGCGATAGAGAGGATGATCATCGAGGGCTGTGAGATCCTGCTGGACACCAGCCAGACCTTCGTCAGACAAGGTCAGTGCCACATCCCTCCCTCTGTGCACGTGAGCCGCTGTCCCGTGTGCTCTGTGACATTTAAAAACATAACTCAGTTCTGAGTTTCCACAGCCCAGAGTCGCTCAGCTCGGGCAGTTCTGGCACTCCCGGGCAGTTCTGTCGCTGCACCGTGGCTGTCACCAACGCCCCAGCCAGGGAGGCAGGAGGAGCTCCGGAGCTCCTGGTCCTGCTGGATTGCCCTGGGATGGGGCCGCGGGGGGGGCAGGGACCCGGCTGGGGCCCCCAGCTGCTGGGTGCCCCTGACCCGGGGTGATGGCAGCCTTGGCTACTGTGTGCCCCTGACCCAGGGTGATGGCAGCCTTGGCTACTGTGTGCCCCTGACCCGGGGTGATGGCAGCCTTGGCTACTGTGTGCCCCTGACCCAGGGTGGTGCCAGCCCTGGCCACTGCGTGCCCCTGACCCAGGGTGATGGCAGCCCTGGCTGCTGTGTGCCCCTGACCCGGGGTGGTGCCAGCCCTGGCTGCCGGGACACGCTCGAAACTGTCCCGGTTCTGTCCCGGTTCTGTCCCGGTTCTGTCCCGGTTCTGCCCCGGTTCTCTCCCGGTTCTCTCCCGGTTCTCTCCCGGTCCTGTCCCGGTCCTGCCCCGGTTCTGACGGCGCTGTCCCCGCAGGGTCGCTGATCCAGGTGCCGATGTCGGAGAAGGGGAAGATCACGCGGGGCCGGCTGGGCTCGCTGTCGCTCAGGAAGGAGGGCGAGCGGCAGTGCTTCCTCTTCTCCAAGCACCTCATCATCTGCACCCGCGGCTCCGGGGGCAAGCTGCACCTCACCAAGGTGAGCCTGGGGGCGGCTGCTGCTCCCCGCGTTTATTTCTGTGGTCCTTGCCGGAGCTGAGTGTCCTGGTTTAGGTCGGCACTTCTTCTTTCCCCCCCTTCACGCCTGGAACCAGTCCTAAAGCTGCAGGATTCAATATTCAACACCAACCGAACAGACGATTTGGGCACATCACAGAGTCACCCCAAGACACTGAGTCACGGGAGAGATGAGAAACTACAAGATCTTGATAAAAGGGTTTACCCTGATTTGCAGCAGGAACATTGACAGTTTATTGTGGAAGAACCTGGAACCACAGCCCGGGCTGTCTGTAGCACTCCCTGCTTGCTCCCTGGGCTCCTGTGTTTATTTGGGGAAGTTTGGCAGTTAATTGAGCAAGAATCTTACAGAAATTGCTTGTTACTGGCATTAAATTATCAGTTTGAAGAATTACAGTCTGTGGCAAAGAGCTGATAATTGCAACAACAGACTTTGGGAAAATTAAATTTAAAGCTCCTATTAAATATAAACAAATTAGTTGATCAGTTTGACAAGGAGAACCCAGAGATCCCAGCAGGCACAGATTTTTTTCCCCAGTGGAAGCAGGAGCTGTGTGTGTGTGTCCCCCTCCCCTGGGCTGTGTGTGCCCCCCTTGGGGACATTGACCTGTCCCCATCCCTGGGGTGGGGGACAAGGATGGGGAAACCACCAGCCTGGGGGGGTCCCAGTGCTGAACCCCGATGGGTGGGGGCTGTTCTGGGGGGTCAGGGGATCCCCAGGGGCTGTTCTGGGGGGTCAGGGGATCCCCCAGAGCCCCAGTGCTGAGCCCCTGCCCCCCTGCAGAACGGGGTGATCTCCCTGATCGACTGCACGCTGGTGGAGGAGCCCGAGAGCACCGATGAGGACGGTACGTGCTGGGGAGGAGGGGGGGTGGTTGGCCAGTGGATCCAGTTCAGGGGCCAATAGATTCAGGGAATCCACAGTTGAGGTTTAATTAGATTAATTATTTAATGTGAGCCAAGCAGACCCACACTTGGACAGACCTGACCTTCCTGGGGCAGCCAACAACCCACAAAAACCTGAATAAAGCCCAACCCACAAAAACCTGAATAAACCCCAACCCACAGAAACCTGAATAAACCCTCCCTGAAACCAAAGTCCTTGCTGGGAGAGAGGGGATGGGAAAAGCTTTCCCAATCACTGTGGGGTTTTTCTGTTCCAAAGCCAAAACATCAGGACAAGACATCGACCACCTTGACTTTAAGATCGTGGTGGAGCCGAAGGATTCCTCATCCTTCACCGTGATCCTCGTGGCCTCGTCCAGGCAGGAGAAGGCTGCATGGACCAGTGACATCAGCCAGGTAGGAGCCAGCAGGGAGGGCTGTGGGGTGCATGGGGTGAGCAGTGACAGAGGTCCCTGCTGGGCTGTGGCATCGCTTTGGGCACGCAGGTGAACCCCTGGTTTGCTGTGTGCCCACTGCCCCACGCCTGGGTTTGCACCCCGGGAGCTTTCCTGGCCCTGTTGGGGTGTGGGGACGCACGGTGAGCAGGGAAATGTCAGCTCTGGACAAAGCCAAGCCCTGATCCTCCATCCTCCACCCTCTGTCTCCCCCAGTGCGTGGACAACATCCGCTGCAACGGGCTGATGATGAACGCCTTCGAGGAGAACTCCAAGGTCACCGTGCCCCAGATGATCAAGTGAGTGTGGACGGGGCTGGGACACGGCTCCTGTGGCAGCCAAACCTGCCAGGAGCCCCGGGACCAGTGTGACCTCCCTGGGACCCCCGGGCCTCCCCATGCGCTCCAGGGGCTGTTGCAGCGGTGATTAGGAGCGGTGATTAGGAATTAATGAGCTGCTGTGTGTGCCGGGGAGGTGGGAATGGAGGGGAGAGTTTACAGAAAAATACCAACAGTGAAGAGGGGGTCAAGGGCCAGAAGGGAGGGGCAGGGGCTGCAAAGGCTGTGCTGGGACACGTGTGGGACCAGGGGGGCTCTTCCAGCCCTGGGACGGGGCAGCACGGGGGTGTTCCTGCGCCATTCCCTGCTGCCAGGCAGGGGAGGGGTTTGGTGTGTGTGTGTGCACCTGGGGATGGCCCAGCCACATCCCTCTGCCTGCTGAGCACTCCTCCCATCCCAGGGTGTGGATTTCCAGGTTTTGCCCTGGAGCATTCCCACCCCGATTTCCATGGGGACGCCCTGTACCGACAGGGCTCCTTCCTGCACCGCTTCCCACGGTCTCGTGGTTTCGTTCCAGGCTGGAACCACAGATGTCTTGTTTCTCTGCAGGTCTGATGCCAGCTTGTATTGTGATGATGTTGACATTAGGTTCAGTAAAACGATGAATTCCTGCAAGGTCCTGCAGATCCGCTATGCCAGCGTGGAGCGGCTGCTGGAGCGGCTGACGGACCTGCGCTTCCTGAGCATCGACTTCCTCAACACCTTCCTGCACTCCTACCGCGTCTTCACCACCGCCCTCGTGGTCCTCGACAAGCTCATCACCATCTACAAGAAGCCCATCAGTGCCATCCCTGCACGGTGAGGCTGCGGCGCTGCCCCTGGTGCCACCCTGGGGCTGTGTCACTGCTCCCCGTCAGCTGTGACAGCCCCAGACAGGGGAAGGAGATGACCCCAAGCTCTGCAGGTGTCCCCCCAAGTGCTGCCCGTGGGGTGGTGGGGCTCATGTCATGCCTGGGGGGATGCCCGGTGCCAGCACGGGGGGATCCCCACAACCTCCCGGGCAGGGCAGGTGCCAGCTCAGCCTCTCCGTGTCCCTCCCAGGTCCCTGGAGCTGCTGTTTGCAAACAGCCAGAACAACAAGCTGCTCTACGGGGAGCCCCCCAAGTCCCCCCGAGCCAACCGCAAGTTCTCGTCGCCGCCGCCGCTCTCCATCTCCAAGTCGTCGTCGCCCAGCCGCCGCAGGAAGCTGTCCCTCAACATCCCCATCATCACCGGCGGCAAGGCGCTGGACCTGGCGGCGCTGAGCTGCTCCTCCAACGGCTACGCCGGCGTCTACTCCTCCATGGCCCCCTTCAGCAAGACCACTCTGGACATCAACAAGCTCTACGTGTCCAGTGGCTACCCCAACAAAATCCCAGACGAAGGAGAAGCGGCCTCGGAAAAGCAGGAGGAGTCGCTGCCAGGCAAGCAAAGTGAGTCCCTGTGGGTTTGGGGGGCTCTGGAGCAGAGGGGTCAGTTTAGGTGCGTGCACAGAGAGCTCCTGCCTCCTGAGACCTCCGTGATTTTTAATTACAAAACCAAAAACACCACCCAAACCCCCCCACCTGAAAGAAAAAACCTGTTCCAAAATATCCCACAGAAACAGCAGAACTCTGTACTCCTCCTACACATGGTGGCTGCGTCCAGAGCTGCAATGGGTCAGACTTCAGGAAATGGGGAAGGACTAAAACGTGGCTGTATTTGTGTGCAGAGGGTGTAAAGGGGTTCCCTGTTCCTCCCAGGCTCAGAGGTGTCTGTCAGGGAGGAGTCGGACACAGACCCCAACCACAGCGATGAAGCAGAAGCTGAAGCTTCCCCAACGAAATCTCCAACGACTCCCAAGTCCATCAAATGCAAAAACTCATCAGGTACCGAGTGAGGTCTGGGGGGTGCCCGTGTAGAGGGGGGCTGGCACTGTGGGGACCCGTCCGGGCAGCAGCCGTGCCCACAGGGCTGTGGGATTTCTCCTCCCGCAGATTTCTCGCTGTTTTCCTACAACAACGGCATGGTGATGACGTCCTGCCGGGACCTGGACAGCACCCGCAGCGCCCTGTCTGCCACCTCCGCCTTCGCCATCGCCACGGCGGGGGCCAACGAGGGCACCCCCACCAAGGAGAAATACCGCAGGATGTCCCTGGCCAGTGCAGGTACCTGCCCCGAGGGGCGGCCTTTGGGGACCCCATTCCCACCTTTCCCAGAGGGGATTCCCTCCAAGCAGTCTCTGGATGGGAAGAGCCCTGCTGGAGGAGCCCCCAGAACCCCCAGAGCCCCCAGAACCCTCAGAACCTCCAGAATCCCCAGAACCTCCAGAACCCCCAGAATCCCCAGAGCCCCCACAGCTCCCATAGCCCCAGAAACCCCAGAGCTCCCAGAGCCCCCAGAATTCCCAGAGCTTCCAGAACCCCCAGAGCCCCCAGAGCCCAGTGCCTGCTCCAGGCTGTGTCCTGGCAGTCTGGGCATGGCCGTGCCCAAGGGATGTGCAGGTGGCCCCAGGTGTGTCACTGCCTCCTGGCACAGAGCTCAGGGGTGCTGGGGAAGGGGGGTGCTCCTCTGGCAGCCCTACAGCAGCTGTGAGCCCTTCCTGGGGGCCTGTGCCGTGCTGAGGGCCAGTGGCAGTTTCAGGCTTCCCGACGGACCAGCGGAACGGGGACAAGGAGTTCGTGATCCGGAGAGCGGCCACCAACCGTGTGCTGAACGTGCTGCGGCACTGGGTGTCCAAACACTCACAGGTGGGCACCTCCTGCCCTCCCTGCCACCGCCGGGAGTTCAGCTGCGTGCTGGCTGGCTCAGCCACGACTCGGCTGAGAAGGCAGCTTGGCACTGAGGTGTTGATGAAGCAAAGGTGATGAAGTAGATGGTGAGGAGCAGGGAGCTGGGATCCCCCAGCAGGGGAGCAGGGTGACAGGGGAGCAGGGTCACAGAGGAACAGGGTCACAGGGGAGCGGGGTCACAGAAGAACAGNGAGCTGGGATCCCCCAGCAGGGGAGCAGGGTGACAGGGGAGCAGGGTGACAGAGGAACAGGGTCACAGAGGAACAGGGTCACAGAGGAGCAGGGTCACAGGGGAACAGGGTCACAGAGGAACAGGGTCACAGGAGAGCAGGGTCACAGAGGAACAGGGTCACAGAGGAACAGGGTCACAGGGGAACAGGGGTCACAGAGGAGCAGGGTCACAGAGGAACAGGGTCACAGGGGAACAGGGTCACAGGGGAACAGGGGTCACAGAGGAGCAGGGTCACAGGGGAACAGGGTCACAGGAGAACAGGGTCACAGGGGAACAGGGGTCACAGAGGAGCAGGGTCACAGAGGAACAGGGGTCACACCCCAGTGTTTGCACAGTTGGGATTTGCACAGTTGTGGTGCAGTGAGGGGAGCTGGAGCAACCATCACCCCTGGATGGGTGCACAGGAAGGGAAATCTCTGGTTTTGGTGCTGTTGGGATGCTCAGGATGGGGTCAGGGCTGGGGCACTGGGAGCTGTCCCTGCTGCCAGTCCCTCCCTGCGCTGGTGACGGGGGCAGTGGGAGCACTGGTTGTCACTGGGAAGTCCCAGAGCTCTGCCAGGCGCGGAGGTGCAGTGGAACTGAGAGAGCCTGCTGCCTTCCTGTGCTGGGGTTTTGGGGAAGGGCAGCCCCCTGCCCAGCGGGGTGTGGGGAGCAGCTCTGCTGGGGTCAGTGACCCCTGGGCTGTGCTGGCCTTGGCAGGACTTTGAGACCAACGAGGAGCTGAAGTTCCGGGTGATCGGCTTCCTGGAGGAGGTCATCCATGACCCCGAGCTCCTGACCCAGGAGAGGAAAGCGGCTGCCAACATCATCAGGTGAGGGGCTGGGGGCAGGAGGTGGCATTTCCTGGCACTGCCAGCTGCTGTGTCTCTGCTCTCACCTGGGATCTCACCTGGGGTCACACAGCAGGGACTGTGCCAGGGGCTTGGGAGGGGCTGGGGAGGAAGATGAGGAGGTGGATGGGTGGTGCTGCTGCATCCAGCTCAGGACAGGGTGGCTGTGACCCCCTTGGCGCCGAGGTTGAGCCCAGAGGGTGCAGGGTCCTTGCTGCTGTTGGGTGCTGGGGTGGCCCTGTGGGTGCTGGGGCGGCACTGTGGGTAGTTGGGGTGGCACCGTGGGTGCTGGGGTGGCACTGTGGGTGCTGGGGCAGCACTGTGTGTGCTGTGGTGGCACTGTGAGTGCTGTGGTGACACTGTGGGTGCTGGGGTGGCACTGTGAGTGCTGTGGTGGCACTGTGGGTGCTGGGGTGGCACTGTGGATGCTGTGGTGGCACTGTGGGTAGTTGGGGTGGCACCGTGGCTCCCATGGCCAGGGGACACGTGTGGCCTCAGCTCAGGAGTGTTTTTCTCTTGGAAATGAGTGGTGGGGCTGGGGGTGTCTCATGGAGCACGGGCTGGGGTTTGAGCTGTGCCCATCCTCCGAGCTGCCCTGCTCCCCAGTGTGGGGCTGGTGCTGCTTTCCCAGCTGCTGTAATCCTGGCTTTCCAGGACCCTGTCACAGGAGGATCCAGGAGACAACCAGATCACCCTGGAGGAGGTGGTGCAGATGGTAAACACCCCTTCCCTCCCTGCCCGCCCTGCTGGCTTGGGGTGGTGGGAGGGGAGCGGCCCAAGGTCCCTCTGCTGGGGAAAAACCTTTGGCTCGGGAGCCTGGCCTTGGTTTGGGTTTGTGTTTGGGCTGTGGGAGCTCTGACTGTGCTCCTGCCTGCTGACCCCACTGCTCCTCTGTCCCACAGGCCGAGGGGGTCAAGGCAGAGCCCTTTGAGAACCACTCAGCCCTGGAGATCGCAGAGCAGCTGACACTGCTGGATCACCTGGTCTTCAAGAAGATCCCATACGAGTGAGTGACCCCACGGGTCAGGAAAGGTGGCTCTGGTCACCCAGGGCTCACGTGGCTGGGCTGACCCCAGGGACTGCAAAACCTTCCCGGGCTTTGCCAGGAGCCCAAGCGCAGATCTGAGTCCTGATCCTGTGGTTTCTCTGCTTTATGGGATGTCCCCAAGCCAGTCAGCTCAGGGAGACCCTCCCACAGCCATCACACTTCCAAACACATCCATGTGGGCCCTGTCCAGCAGTGTGGGGGCAAAGACCCCGGGATCTCCACCCTGTGCAGATGCAGTGCAGCTTGCAGGGCTTGGACATCCCACAAAACTGGGAAATCAAAGTTGACCTGGGCACTGTGGTTTGCAGAGAATTCTTTGGGCAAGGCTGGATGAAGCTGGAGAAGAACGAGAGGACTCCATACATCATGAAGAACACAAAGCACTTCAATGATGTGAGTGCAGCTGCAGGGACAGGGGGATGGCACAGGGGATGGCACAGGGGATGGAACAGGGGGATGGCATGGAGGGATGGCACAGGGGATGGCACAGGGGATGGCATGGAGGGATGGCATGGAGGGATGGCACAGGGAGATGGCACAGGGAGATGGCACAGGGGGATGGCACAGAGGATGGCATGTGGGGATGGCAGCTCAGCCCCCCTGTGGGCTCCTATCAGCCAGGAGCATTTGTTTTTTGCTATAAAATGATAAACCTGTGAATGAAAACAGGCAGGGCTGGGGTGTGTGAGGGTCACCTGTCCCACCCGTGTGAGGGTCACTGCCCCACCTGTGTGAGGGTCACCTGTCCCACGGACCCCACCTGCCTCCTGTGGAGCTGCTGCGGCACGGGGGGGTGTAAAACGCGCAGTGTGGCTGCAGCACACGGAGCTGTCCCCAAAAGCACACCGAAGCTGGGGCTGTGTGTCCCCAAGGTCAGCAACCTGATCGCGTCCGAGATCATCCGCAACGAGGAGATCGCGGCGCGCGTCTGCGCCATCGAGAAGTGGGTGGCGGTGGCCGACATCTGCCGCTGCCTGCACAACTACAACGCCGTGCTGGAGATCACCTCGTCCCTGAACCGCAGTGCCATCTTCCGCC